>JAMXBD010000106.1:1200000-1800000 GCA_024138025.1 Combretum micranthum
ATCAGCAACATGTGAAGCATCATCAGTTTTGTGGCATGGAATAAAATGTGCCATCTTCGAAAATTGATCCACAACCACAAATATAGAATCCCTACCATGCTTAGACTTGGACAATCCAAACACAAAGACTATGGGAATGTCAACCTAAGGTTCAGTAGGAATAGGTAACTGTGTGTAAAGGCCATGAGGTTGAAACCTAGACTTAGCTTGCCTATAGGTTACACATCGCTCACAAATTCTCTCAACATCACGTCTCATGTGTGTCCAATAAAAATGCTCCTGTAAGACCCCTTGAGTCTTAGCTACACCAAAGTGTCTCATTAATCCCCCACCATGAGACTCCCTCGCTAGCAATTCTCGTATGGAATAATTAGGAATACACAACTTAGTCTCCATAAACAAAAATCCATCATGTCTAAATACTTTGCTATGGTCTCCCTTCTCACAACACGCATGCTCTTCACAAAAATCTTGGTCTTTATCATATAATATTTTAATGTGTTAAAAACCAAGTAATTTAGTGCTAAGAGTAGAGATAAGAGTGTAGCTCCTTGAAAGCGTGTCTACAACAACATTTGCCTTACCTTACTTGTAGTGGATGACATATGGAAAGGTCTCTATGAATTCCACCTAGTAAGCATGCCTCTTATTCAGTTTGTGTTGGCCCTTCAAATATTTCAATGATTCATGATCCGTGTGAATCACCAACTCTATAAGCCAAAGATAATTTTGCCATGTCTCCAGTGCCCAAACCAATGCAGATAACTCCTTATCATAAGTAGGGTAATTCAAAGTCGCCCCACTTAAATTCTTACTAAAGTATGCAATTGGTCTTCCCTCCCACATAAGAACCGCTCCAATACCTAACCATGAAGCATCACACTCAATCTCAAAGGTTTTAGCAAGGTTAGGTAATGCAAGTAACGGAGCATGGGCTAGTTTCTCCTTAAGCAATTGGAATGCCTTTTCTTGTTGCTATTCTAACTAAACCCAACGTTCTTCTTGATGACTTCACTGAGTGGTGAAGTGATGCTACTGAAGTCCTTCACAAACCTTCAATAAAAACTAGCTAATCCATGGAAATTGAAAACACTACTCACATTGGTTAGACTTGACCATTTTTGAATCGCACGAATCTTCTCTTCATCCACCTGTATTTCCTATGCACTCACAACAAAACCAAGAAACACAAGTTTTTATGTGCAAAAAGTGCACTTCTTGAGGTTAGCATATAATTGCTCCTTTCGAAGCACATCCAAAACATCCCTCAAATGAATTACATGGTCATCCAAATTTTTGTTGCAAATAAGGATATCATCAAAATAGACAACCATAAATTTCCCAATAAAAGCTCGCAAAACATGGTTCATAAGTCTCTTGAAAGTGTTAGGTACATTAGTTAAGCTAAAAGGCATAACTAACCATTCATATAAACCATATTTCGTCTTAAATGTGGTTTTCCATTCATCACCTTCCTTCATTCTAATTTGGTGATACCTACTTTTCAAATCAATTTTAGAAAAGAGACTTGACCCATATAACTCATCTAACATGTCATCTAAGTAAGCAATGGATGTCGATAGGTTATCGTGATGTTGTTGATAGCCCGGCAATCAACACACATCCTCCATGTCCCATCCTTCTTAGGCACCAAAATTACTGACACTGCAAACAGGCTTATGCTCTCCCTTACGTACTCCTTCTCCATCAATTCATTAACCAGCTTTTGGAGTTCCTTAGTCTCCTTTGGATTACTCCTATAAGCTGGTTTGTTTGGAATAGATGTCCCAGGTACAAAGTCGATCTGATGCTCAATACTATGAATAGGTGGTCATCCCTTTGAAAACTCCTCAGGAAAGACATCTTCAAACTCCTGCATTATAGAAACAATAACACTAGGCAAAGAGTTAGGAAGTTTGTTAATATTCAAACAAGTTTCTTTAAAAACCAACAACAACATTGGTTGCTTCATCACTAACGCTCTACTCACCATGCTCACTCTTGCCTCATAACTCTCCTTTTGTAAGGTTGCACTCTCCTTTTCTATCACCATCAAAGCCAAAGCTCTTTCAACTTGGCCTCTCTCTACTCTTTCCAACCTTCCTCTCTTTTACATTTTCTATTTCTTTTATTCTCTCTTTCTCTTTTTGTGTTTCACTTACCTTGTGTTTCCTAAAGGATTATTGTAATTGCAATTGATCTTCATAGACTTCTTTAGGGGTTAAGGACTTAAGGTTGTAGCTCTTGTCATTGTGAACAAGTGAATACTTGTTGGAAAAGCCATCACGAATCACCCTCTTATCAAATTGTCATGGTCTTCCTAACAACACTTGACAAGCGTACATCAGTACAACATCACAGAGCATTTCATCATCATAGCTCCCGATGCAAAAAGCGATTTTAGCTTACTTGGTCAGCTTAGTCTCATCGCTATCGTTCAGCCACCACAACTTATAAGGATTAGCATGTTTAGTGGTCTTAAGCCCCAATTTATCTATAATGAAAGTACCAACAAAATTTGTACAGCTTCTCCCATCAATAATCAAACTACAAATATTGTCACCAATATAGAATCGAGTATGAAATATATTCTCCCGTCGCACATCGGCTTCCTCTTTCACCAGCACACTCAAAGCACGCTTTACTACCCCCACTAATCTACCCACAGTAGGTTCTTTAACACTAATATCCTCCATGTCATATCCTCATCATCCTCATTTTCCTCTTCAATTTCACCATCACCAAGAATAATCATGACGCATTTGTTAGGACACTGAATAGCAATATGACCCCTGCCTTAGCATTTAAAACATTTTATATCACGATTTCTAGGAGTAGAAGAATCGGATTTACCTTGATTTCCAGGGTTGGTCGTGTCATGCTTTTGCTCAAATTTTGGCTTTGAAATATGTTGCTTCTCCTCCTTCCAGTAATTCGATTTGAAATTGGATGAACCCGAACCAGATGTAAAACGTGTGTTACTACTGCGCTTCCTCATAAGTTGATTCTTAATTTTTATGGCCATATATACCATATCTTCCAACTCAACATAATGCTGCAATTCCACCATATTTTGGATTTCCCTATTTAACCCAGCCAAAAATCTCGCCATTGTAGCCTCACAGTCCTCCTCTAGATTTGCTTTAATCATGGTCACCTCCATCTCCTTATGGTACTCCTCCACACTATTACCTTGCCTAAGATTTTGCAACTTATTATACAGCTCCCTATAGAAATAAGAGGGTACAAATGCTTCATCATCACTCTCTTCTTCTCTTCCTAAGTTTCTATTGGTGGCTTTCTACTCCTCCTATTCAACACCAATTGGTCCCACCAAACAATGGCATAATTCAAAAACCCAATGGTAGCAAGTTTCACCTTCTTGGCTTCGGAATAATTATGGCAGTTAAACACCAACTCAACCTTTTTCTCCCACTCAAGGTAGGCTTCAAGATCATTCTTCCCCTGAAAGGATGGAATTTTTATCTTTATATTATCTAAATAATCATCCTCCTGATTTATAACTCCCCAAAACCTTCCTCCATATCACCTATTACTACTAATAGATCCCCTATCAAACTCCTCCTTAGAACCCAAATCTCTATAGTCTTCCTCCTCAACCACTCTCCTCTTTTAAGAAGTCTCTCTCTCCTTTGTATAAGAGGAATGTTTCTGGACTGTTCTAAGCTCTTCTCTACCTTCTCATTGAGCTCTTCCATTCCTTCCTTAAACATCTTCTTCATCTCAATTGTCAACGCTTCCAAAATAAATTTTGTGTCAACTCCCACCTTTTCACCTTCATATGCACCCTTCTGTGATATGTTTCCTTACCTATAAGAAAAAAATGTTAGAAATAAAATAATTCCTCACCGATTACTTCCTCGAGTGTTTCTCTCTACAGTTGATTCACTCCCCCTCATTTTTCTCACAAAACAAGATGTTGTTCCTCTCTTGAAATTCCTCTATCAGTTCTTTAAGAACTAATTTGAACAACTCAAGATCTAACCACAAAGTTCAACCTGGACTTATAAAGAGAATATGAACCGACAAGAATTAGATCTAACTATATCAATGGAGTTTTGTAACAAATCAAAAAACAAATCCTGTGACACCTCAAGCAAGTTGATGACTTTATAACAAATCCTTTAAGAACTCAAATTCAATGATACCTTTTTTATCACGAATTTTTTTGTGTGGATCTCTCTCTCTCTCTCTCTCTCTCTCTCTCTCTCTCTCATCTACAATAATGAATCAAACAAGATCCAATAACAAGAACTAGCAAGATTTTCCAAGAATACCAAGAACCCTGAAAAAGGAAGAGACTTTATGACTCCTAAACCCTAAAGACGCAAACCTTTTTATGATAAAAGAAAAGTATAAGCGGACTTGAACAAACCTAGGCTCTGTACCAAAATGGTATGAACCACGCCAACAGATGACGAAACCTGACTTCAATCCATTTCGATTCAGTTCCCAAGATTATCTGCTCGTATGGAAACCGCGACCCATTGCCTATATAGAGGCAAGAACCTTAGTATAATTCGTAGACGCCATAATTGAAGGTGGAGATTCGATTGATAAGCTAAAGAACGAATGCCACAGATTATATCCGATAAGTTCAGAATAGTTCCGTCAAGAACCAAAGAGAAATGCTCTATTTTTATTCAATGATCATCTATCTATTACAAAGCCAAAAAGGAGTACTTATAATAACCCAAAGAAGACTAAAAGTCTCAAAACAACACAAAGTCGGATAACATATATGTTGGCAACTAAATTGATGTATGCTAGCGGCTTTCAAATGGCTTACATTTGAAAATAAAATATGAAACAAACAGGCCGACGGTGTTTCGGCCAGTGCTCAACAAAGGTCGTCCGATGCTCACGTTTTCAAGGCTGGCTTATTTTATGTGTAGGTCGGTGGCTTAAAATGTAGGCTGTTGGCATTCCTTGCCAGCTTTGGTCCATTCTGCTTAAAACTTGTCTTAATTCATTCTCAAGCTCACCTTAATGATATTGATTAGTTTGGACTAATTCTAGATGGTGTGTAAATGTATCTCCTCCTCTTGAACCTTATGAATCAACCCGTTGAGTGCTTCTTTGGATCTTTTAGCCTTAGTCCTTGAAGCCAATCCAAGTGGTATCACAAGTAGATCTACGGCCATGCGTCCATCAATGCCACATATCTCTTCCCCTTAGCTTAATGCATCATAAGTGATGAGAATCAGATGGCGTCAACAAAATATATATATATACACATATCATATTTAGGTTTATGTCTTTTTAGGATATTTATTATTTTCTTAGAGTATTTATTGTATTTATTAGGGATATTTAAGTTTCTGTGTCTTTTCAAATTTCTTCTTATTCTTTTCATATTTCCTTCTTTAATTGTCAATTTTGTCTTTACATATTCCTATGAGTTATTAATAGGTTGTTTATTGTTAAGTTTGTCTTTACATATCCATAGGAGTCATTAATAGGTTATTTTTTCTTATTTATTGTAGCATAGTTTTTAGGCTAATTAAAAGCCTATATAAACTTATGAGATGTAACATATATGACAAAGATCTTTGATAAGGAAAATATGAGAGTTTCTTCTCTTTGAGTTTTGAAAGAACTTATTTATGAACTTATCAGGAGTTCCCATGGCATTCAACCCCTTTTGACTTATCAATCAGTTTGCCATCACCAGTTGTGGCGTCTACGACTATACCAAAGTTCTTGCCTCCATTTGGGCAATGGGTTGTGGTTTCCACCAGTTTTTTTATACGGCCTTTGGGTTCAAATTCCATTTTCAAATACCTAGGGTTCTTGTTTTGTATCATTGGTATCAAAGCATAGGATTTCTAAGAATCCATATCCAGTTCGATAAGAGGTAACTCGAGTCATTCATATCATGCTTGTATCTTTATTTGAAAAAAAAAAAAAAGGAAGAAGAAAAGAGGAAGAGGAAAAAAATTGAGGTTTTTCGCCTATCAATCTAGTCAGATTTTTGGGATAGAAGTTTCCAAGCATATTGGTATCGGATCTCAAGGTAGGTTGCTTGTGGTTCACATTAGTTTGGAGATTCAATGACCAAACTTTTTCAAGAAAGAGGAACGATGTTCAAGCATATTGATATTGGGTCTCAAGGCAGGTCGCTTGTGGTTCACATTAGTTTGGAGATTCGAGGACGAATCTTTTTTGAGAAGGAGGGAATGATGAGAATCAGATAGCGTCAACAAAAAAAAAAAAATAATATATATATATACATATCATATTTAAGTTTATGTCTTTTTAGGATATTTATTATTTTCTTAGGGATATTTAAGTTTCTGTGTCTTTTCGGATTTCTTCTTATGTCTTTTCATATTTCCTTCTGTAATTGTCAATTTTGTCTTTACATATTCCTATGAGTTATTAATAGGTTGTTTATTGTGAAGTTTGTCTTTACATATCCATAGGAGTTATTAACAGGTTATTTTTCCTTATTTATTGTAGCATAGTTTTTAGGTTAATTAAAAGTTTATATAAACCTATGAGATGTAACATATATGACAAATATCTTTGATAATAAAAATATAAAAGTTTCTTCTCTTTGAGTTCTGGAAAGAACTTATTTATGAACTTATCAAGAGTTTCCCATGGCATTTAACCCTTTTTGACTTATCAATCGGTTTGCCATCACTGATTGTGGCGTCTACGACTATACCAAGGTTCTTACCTCCATATAGGCAATGGGTCACGGTTTCCACCAATTTTCTTAGATGATCCTTGGGTTCGAATTCCATCATCGATCGTTGGGTCTTAGGTTTCATATACCTAGGGTTCTCGTTTCGTATCAATAAGGAAAAACTACAAGGAAATGGTGTTATGACTCACATGTAGGTAACTGTTTACCTAAGAAAGGGAAGTTGAGAGGGATAGAGAAACAGCGTAAAAGAGAAGAAGAGAAAGAGGAAAATTGAGAGTCTTGAGAGTAGTTTGAAATATGGAGTGAAGTTTGTGAAGGGTGAAAAATTAAAGTAAGAGGGGATATTTATAGAAGTAAAAAGAAAGAGAGGAAAGAAGTGAAAGAGGTGTAATGTATAGTAGATTTGACGTGAATGGTAGTGAATACTGATGAATAGTAACATAACGTTTATTTATATGAATAATAGTGAATAGTGATGTATAGAAATGACAATTATTTTATTGATAGGGATTCAGATACTCGATACATTCGGTTCAACTAACGAATTTTCCAATTTAGAACATTGATATGATAACGTAGAAAATCATCTTATATTATTTAATTATTAAATATTATTTTAATATTTTACCTCGATTTGCACATCCATGATCATATACTCAAATTACATACTGTAGGGCTTCCATATCATATGGTTTACCAGATCTTTGATTATTTTTTATGGTAACACATTTTCCTTGGTGATCGATTTTTTAGGGTTTCATGTCTATCATCATTCATCCAATATCCTAGGGTTGTTAGATCTATCTAGGATTTCTAGTGTTTAGGATTGATTCGATAAGATTTAGGGTTTTTGGTTTTGATGCAAAATCTAAGGTTCACAATATGTTTAGTTAATATGGTTTTGGTCTATATTATAAAATATTATATGATTTACATGTTTCTTATCTAACATTACATTCATCTGATACAGTGTTTGTAGTATCAAATGATTTATTAAATTTATAGTATGTGTCGATAATAGCATGCTTTCCTAGGTAATTGACTCTAGGGCCTAGTTAGCTAATTTCAAATGACTCATATTCTAGGTACATCAAATCTACTGAATTGCACCTGCAATTTTTAGGGTTTCAAACCGAACCATAAATAATTAAGGCTTTGATTATCATCGTTAATTCTAAGGCTCGCTTTTAAACTTATCGAAATTTTAGGGTTCATGTCCATAGACTTTTCCTATGGTATTATGGAATATATTAAGATTTTAGGATCTCTCGAGTGAGATCTAAACTTTATTAGTTACAGTTTTGACCTTCCATTTTTTTTTTATTTTGTAGTATATTTCCAGACTATACTTTCAATAGCCCTTTTAGTTGGTTATTAAAGCTCTTAGGGGTTTATCACACTCTTTGTTCTAACTTTTCTTCATTGCTCATTCAACAATTTCTCATTTATATCATCAATATCATAGTTTAGATACGTCTAAATAGACATTATTCCTTCTATTCACTAGCTAATCATCTTCATTGGCTAATAACTGCTGATCTAGCTATATTGCCAAAATTTAATGATCAATTTATTATGTAACTCTAATTCTAGTAACTTCTTAGGTGACTACTACATGAATCCAAGCCTAGTCTATTTGTTTGATTTCACCTTTATGGATGAATTAATTATCACCACATGTTATAGTTTTCTCCGATTAAATAACTTTGATCAAATACACCAATATCACAATATAGAATGATCGGTACCCCACTTTTCACATTCATTCAAAATATTTACTTATTTACAATCATAGCTTCTTAGGTTTCCTCTTGTTCAACTATTTGAACATTAACCTTAAACACAAATATCCTTAGATGCACCAATATAAGATATTTCCATAGTCATCTCTAAATTGAGAATATAATTCGAAGGATTATTAAACATTCACCAATCTTGATATCTTCTCCCAACTCATCCCATAATAACCGCAATCTTCCAATCATTAATAAACTTACACATGGCATCTTGTTTTCTCTTCATAATCATAAGGGTGATATTTATTATTCTCTAATTTACATCAAATCATTAATTTGTTTGTTTGTGATCCATACCTTAGGGGTTTAAATTACTTTCTTCTAAATAGGTGACATTTTTCCTTGAAGCAATCACCACAGCCCTATGACTTTTTACTTATGGTCTGTAGACTTTTAATCCGTTGATTTGTTATTGATCATTGATTGCGATAAGTCATGGGAAGTTACATTTTTTATTTCATATTATATTAGTAACGATTCTAGTTGTTAAATTACTATTAAATTGTTCGTATTTTAATATTCTTAGATCGCGAAAAGTCGAGAGTGATCTTTGTAACTTTTCTTAAAATTTTTCAAAATTTGATAGTCAATTCCTAACAAATATCAAAATTAGGCTCACGTAAAATTAAGGGGTTTACAACGACTGTTCTTGATCTCCCTTATACCCCTACTTTGGTAGAGGTCGAGAACTTGGCATTCAAGAAGGGCTGCAACACTACCATCCTAAAAGCTAATTAGGTTACCCTCCTAAAGATTTCATTATATGGGGAGCAACAGTCAACCAAGAGGAAGTTAACCTGATGATTCATGAAGTACTCCTCGTCTCCAAGCTTGAGAAGTAGGGTAATAATCCCTCCAAGTATGAATGAATTGTTGGCAGAACTATATAGCTTGTGGGCATAGAGTTTCAACTTTGCTTTCAACTGATGTTTGATCTTCTCATGTGCATAGTTAAATAAGATATCAACACTACTACTGGTATCTATCATCACCATCTTGACCTTCCAACCTAAGATGTGGACTGCGATTACCAGTGTGTTTTAATGTGGAGATTGAATACCTTATAGGTTGACATCGGAGAATGATATGGAGTTGTTTACTTCCCTTCTCTTTAGCTTAGGGCTTGTGACCTCCTCTCATTCCTTCAAAGCTAGGGCTAAGAAGGTACCTGGTCGGTTTGAAGAGATCGGTCTGCCCATGATGGTATTGATCTCCCAAGGGCATTCCCTGACTCTCCTGACCTACGACTAATCTCGCTATCCTTTAACTCCTCCACCTCCCCTTGCGTACCCCAACGAGTATTTTCAATTTGCCTTTTCTAGGCAAGTCTATCCAACTATGTGCCATTATAGTTGACATACCATTTGAGATACCCTCATCAAATGGCGTCCTTGATGACGTTTTTCAATTTCTATCGTGCCTGCACTCTCAGTAATATTTGAAGTATTCTGTCAAATCCTTTTGCCTCATGTTTGGCTTCATGGGCAGTAGTGATGGGCTGATCACCTAGCCCCTAAACTTCAAAGAGCACATCGTGTTGGGGCTTTGTCAATGGCATAAACTCATTATACAATAGGTAATGTTTCCTTTGTTCTCGACTTCAATATTTAGTGTAGTTATTAGAGCTTCAATTTGCATAACATTGGTCCTTAGGTTGCACCTTGTTCCTATGAAGATTGTGATCATTAAGGGCAAGCTTGGACCTAACCTTAATTTCTTTCCTTGTATTCTTAATGTCTTCTTATCAAATGTCCTTTTGGGCTTTTTCCCTCACTTGCTTGAGCATGGTCAGCTGGCATTTGGAGAGAGAGCTAAAAAATGAGCTCTTAGCAAGCACTTCCTACTTTATTGGCATTTGGAGAGAGAGCTAAAAAATGAGCTCTTAGCAAGCACTTCCTACTTTATTGCCTCCATGGCCACTCTCTGGTTAAGGTTTGGGATTTCCAAGCATGCTTTGTTGAACTAAGCGAGATAATCTCACAAAGGTTTATCTAGTCTATTCTTGATAGTGTATAAGTACGAGGCATTCTTCTCTAATAGATTATAGCATAAGCTGTGACCAACTCGCTAAACTGTATGAAGGAGGCAATGGCTCTTTTCAGGGAGTTTATAGAACCAATTTCTTGCGGCCCCTCGAAGGGTCATTAGAAAGGTTTTGCACCATATGGCATTTGAGAAGCTGTGTAACAACATGGTGGATTGGAACTGGTTCAAATGGTCTTCGGGATCAATTGTCAAGTTTCCAAATTTAGGATCCAAATCTTGGTGGGTAGCACTATGGCTTGGATAGCTACAACGAAGAGTGAATTGTTCATGGTTGCTTTTCTATGCTGGTGAGTTTTAAGCTTCTACATCATTTGGTCTGTCACGCCCCGAAAGGTACCCTAAACGTGGCAGTCTGCCGTACACAATATTAAAGCCTAAGAATGACCACCTTAGTCACGCGAAGGCTTCCATACTATGTACAAGGCATCTAACACATGGAGGAGACTCATCGGGGTAATACATTTTACGTTGATATAGCTTGAGTAACAATGTAAAGGAAATACAAATTTACTATACTTCAGATACAAATCACTATACTTCATAATACAAATCATTAAACTTCAATTACACTTCATCAAAAGATTCTTCTATGTAAAACTATTACAAGGCAAATAATAAAACTAGCTGGTAACTTCAAACATTCGTGTTCTTCGCCGAAATCCCGGAGTCATTCCCGGCTCCAACCAATTCGGTCCCACTTTGCATTCTTGAAATAACCTGCTCATTTAAACAACTATTGGAGTATAAGCTACACTAGCTTAGTGAGAATTCCCTTAGTTTCGTACTATAACAAACAAGTTAAAATCAGTCATATGCTATGCATGAACAAACACGTGAGCAAGCAATTATGCATGGGCATCCGGAACCCACACACAGAACGGATTTATGCCCTCCGTATCTTGGGTTAGGAATGGTATTGAGTCTACACGACCGCATCTAGTCCCCAAGCCCTCGGCTCTTAGCACTCGACTCGGCTAGGCTCATCCAAGAATGCATCCACATGCGCCTTAGTATCCCTGAATGAGCTCTGGCAACGGGTTCGTTATCCAAACGAGTCATCCACGGACCATACCGATTGACCTGCGTAGGAGTAGCATGCTACCAAATGCAATATGTCCGATGCGATGCATGACCAATTTAATTTTTTCTTAGGTCAAAAATATTTATACATTCTTTAGAGTGACCAACCACTATTACACATATAACAGAAATAATATGAACGGTGCAGTTATCCAATCAAATCGTGGTTTCGATATGCTTTAGTATTCTTTGGCATACATTCATCACAGTCTCATCATATCTCCCATCCCCATTCATATCGATTTTTATCTTGTTCCTATAATTCTAATGCACTAATTACAAGCACAATCAAGGGAACAAAACAAGGAGAAAACTTACACGGCCATTGGATCACTGGTCTTCTAGTAATAGTAATGCGGTGGTAGGGAATCGTCGAATTCGGGATCACCTAACAAGGAAGAAATACTCCAATAAGTATTTCAACTTAAACTAATCCAAACGATTTTTATAAGATCTATCAAATTCGTAATTCTCGTCCTAAGCGAAAATTCCAACTTAAAATGGCCATAACTTGGTCATTTTAACTCGGAATCTCACAAATTATATATCGATTTCTATCTAATTCGAAAGATTTATCTAATTCTAATATTATTTTCAAGTTTTGAAAACTTTGAAGCTTCGAAAAGTTCGGATCAGATTAGGGCAGCAACAATTTCAACTTCCGAAAATTAGTTTTGTAAATGTTTGTAATGTTCCTACTATATAAATTAGCTATACATGCAATATGAATGATTTCCTAACATGAATGACATGAGATGAGCTTAATGTATGCATGGTCTTGATGATTTTTGGTAAAAGAAAATTTTGGAACTCTTTATTTTGCAAGACTTCAACTATAACTACTTTTTGAAAAATCTAGTTTTCTAACTTTGATTATTTCCATTTGTTTTGGATTTATTACTTAAGAAAATATAATTATTTTTGTTAAAATTGAGTCTTCATTATATATATTACTTATGACCTTCATTTCTACATAAAAATTTCCATTTTACACTTTGTAAATATGTTTTCTAATATGTTTACTCAAAAATCCGAATTTTAGAAAATCCACTTTTTGAATGATTCATTTGGGGAAAACTTGTTTAAAGCATTAAAATTTAAGGCTTTGCTATATCAATTACCTAAGGACTTCAGTTAACACATAAAACTTGCAATTTGAGCTCAAATACTAAGTGATTACTTATGCATCATCTCAAATTACGAATTTCACAATTGATCACTAAGTCAAAATTTTTCATTTTAATTCCATTACTTGTTTAACATCTTACTCATGCCTAAACTCATTTTAACTTGTAAAAATCATTGCTTAATGATATCTATTACCTATATACTTCATTCTTCACATAAAACATGAGTTTTGGAGTTGATACATGGGTTCTAAAAATTGGTCTTGGCTGGGATCCGAATTTACGAAATTCATTTTTGGTTATATCTTTTGATAAAATCTATCTAAGCTCATGAAAATCCATTCCTTACATATCCTATCCTAAGAGCCTTTTATTTCTTAAATAAAAACTTTATTTTTGAGTTGGAAAACATATTTTTAAAATAGGCTTTGGCCAAAATCCGAAAATAGAATTTTTATTTTGAAAATAACTTTTGGAAATCACTTTTGATTCTTGTAAAAAAAAGTCTTGATGATATACATATATTAAGCCTTCGTTTTCTTAAGTAAAAATTACATTTTGACACTTGGAAAGTGGTTTTTAAATGGGGGTCTTGCCAAAATACGAATTTCACAATTTTGTTTGAGTTCATAACTAAGATCTATACTTAATATGAACATAAACATAAAACAAATGCATGGTAATAAGCTATAAACACCATGGATCTAAACTTTACTTATCAAAATCTATCATTTATGGTATCTATACCCTAAGCCCTTCATTTTAAATGAAAAATACACATTTTGGAGTTGAAAAACCACTTTTCTAAATATGGTTCCATTTTCATCCGAATTTTCAAAAGTTGTTTTTGTTGAAAATAAAATAGATCTTGAGTTTCTTACAACTTTCCTACCATCATCATGCTATTACAAGTCATCCATGAACATAAAACAAGGTCTAATGCATTTTATGAACTCAAAACTCTAGATCTAGTTTTCTAAACTAGTTTTTAAATGCATGAATCACTAAATGGACATGTGGATGATAGATCTATGCATAAATCATAAGAAATAACAAAGATAACAACTTAAATAACAAGATCCATGGCATAAACGAAAATCAAAGCTACAAAAATTTAGATCTACAAAACATATCAACTTTAAACAAGAAAATAATTGAAATACAAGATAGTAAAAGTAGAGAAAAGGAGTGTTTCATTATTGGCATCATCATCCTAAGCTTTTAAGCTTATGGAAGGTCATTTGATGCATGAAACCTTCATTACACTTTACCTATATCACTTATGGAGGCTTTGAGATGAAGATTTGCTTAGAAATCTTCAAGAAATATAGATGGAAGCTAATGGAAGATGTGGGGGTAGCTTGGTTCTTGAAGAAACAAGAACACGAAGAAGAAGAAAAGAGAGGAAATAGAGAGACAAAAGGTTAAAGAATGAAAGAGGGAAAGTGAATAAATGAAGGAGTGAGAGAAAATGAGTGTTTTAATTGAATAAATGAGAGAAAAAAAATAAAACAAGGGCAGCCAATTTGGACATGCTGCACGTGAATTAGGACGAGGGAGGAGAGAGAGATTTGTTTGAATTTTGACTTGAAATTGATTTGCGTAATAAATGTATTATGTAGCTTTCTTAAGAAGGAGTAGAATATAATTAAATTGGTCAAAATGGAGTAAATAAAGGACAATGGCAGCCATAAAGAAGGGAAAAATTCTGCCATGAAGTATGGAATAATGTGTAGAAAGATTGAAGTGAAAAGGAAGTGATATGTGTAAGGTGTACTTGAAGGTATGGGTTGTAAAAGTACTTTTTTAATAAAATAAATTAAAATAAAATAAAATTAGAAAATTTATTTCAAATATTTGTAGCAGATTTTTCATATTAAAATTAATAATTATTTGAATTATTTTAGTATTTTAACAATATGTTACCGGTATGATCAAAATACGAATATGGGCTATAAATAATATTTTTATAACCCAAAAATTCTAAAAAATTATTTTATGAAATAAAAATATTTTTAAATATTTTTCAATTATTAAATTAATTTATTTTATTTTTAGTATCGGGTCTTAAACAGAATCTGATCCCGTAAAGACCCGAAACGAACTAAATTTTAGAAAAACAAAATTTTCTATAACATATAAAATATTTATCTAAAAATAAGACTTTATAAGAATAATAAAATTTTGTAATGAAATAAAAATGAATAGTAAAAAAGACTAATCAATTACCGGTAATAATGGAAATACGATAAAAAGGTTATAACTGTAACTTTTATAACCCGAAAAATTATATAACTGATATATTTGGAAATCTTATGAAATTAAGAGTCTAACGGTACTATTGGAATATTTTTGATATCTCGAGCCCCGGGACAGCTTTTCGAAGTCTGTATCCGAACGGGTTCGAAATAGGTCAAAAATTTACCAATCTGATATTTTTAAACAAACTCATATTACTATGAGCTATTCTACATATTTAAACTACATCTCGGCCTCTAGGGCTAGGGGCGCTAGATTGCCGGACTTACACTATTGTATTCCGGTTAGGGTTTCCAGGTGATTTTCTGATTTAGATCCTTGCCAATTTGGAAACTGATATTTATGTTTATATAACATATTTAATTTGAGAAATTTATTTTAAATTTTATTTTTGTAAGTATTTAATATCTCTTAATGTTTTCGGAATTCTTGAATTGAGTTATATTTTCGAAAGTCAATCGTTATTTGCTTTTTAATAATTTGTTTTTGAGCTTTATATTACCCGTTTTTATAAGTTGGAGTTAAATATGAATTTTTCGTACGTCGTGGTTTTGAATTTGAAGACCACTGAGTTTTTATTTTATTGTTTAAAGATTTTCATTTTCTCAAGATTAAGAAGTTTCTGAATTCGTTCGTGATTTAGGACTTATCGAAATCCGGTTTTAATTTCGAGTGATTTTTAGGGTTTATTTCCGAAGTTCATTTTGGAATTATTTACTGAAATTTTTCGGGGCTTACATGGTCCACCTCCACCAAGATGGCAGAGGGTTTGGCATCAATAGCTTAAGGTTCTTGATGCGCGTTACCCTCGTAAACTCTTATAGAGCTAGTGCATGCATGGAGCAACCGAAGACAACCATTATCCCAAAGATCACACTCTTGAGTATCTCTTCCCCGGCACTGAGAAGCATAGGGTCTTTTAGATATGCTAAAGGTAGCCCTAGTCTGGCTCGAGGAACCAGTAACCCATCAATGATTGCATGGGATACATTAGGAAATTGTAGGATGTCTATTAGAGGAAACTTGAGTTTGAGGTGGGGTCACAAATTTCCTATTGGTATGTCTAGGTGACATTCTAGGAGACCCCCGTGATGGGGGGTCAATGATTTACTACCTTCTTCATTAGCCTATACATTCCTAGCTTATTCCTGGCTTCTTCAAGGTTGATGATTCTTTGGTGGAGCTGCGATTTGATGTTTTTATAGTTTCGGTGCACCAACTGTCGGCACAAGTTCTCTTGGTCCAATATATGTCTCAGGGCAATGGGTTTTTCCTCCATTAGAGCTTGAAGGTTTAATTGTTGTTGTTTAACTGGTGATTTTGGTGTTGCAACGACTTGATTACTGCTCATAAACTACCCCCTTCCTTCAGGTGGTTTTGCCATGTAGAACAAGGAATGTAACAAGAAAGAGATAGTTAGTGTTTTAAACTAAAGGTTTCATGAAGGTATCTTACAGTCGATGCCATGTGTCGTAGATGTCGAGTTCATCAGTAGAGTTTTCTTCTTCCTAAGCGAAAGGAGGGTATGGGACCATTGTGAACCTGTGAACACAAAAATTTGATTAATGGCACATCATAGAGTTGTCCGTCATGGCTACTCCAGTGCTCAAGTTAGTCATAAGTCCTTTTGGGGTGCTTAGGAATCAAAGCACTAGTAGTCTCAAGCATCATAGAGAGCTTGCTTGTCTTAGAGCATTATGATGGTTCCTTATAGATGGTAGCTATAACAGATTCCAAGAGGAACCATGAGATGTTCTCTTTACATGTAGCAAGTTTCCCTCAGCTAGCCTGGTCCATAGGGCACAATAATGCTAAGTACGAAATGTGATTGTATCAAGATCGTGGCACCAACATGCTGGGTATAGAGGGCAACTGAATGGGCGCAGATTGCTAGGGAGATTCGGATAGCAGGTCATTGTAGGCCCCCCATTGAGGTCAAGGATCACGATTGATATGATCTCATTGCTATAGACTTCCATTCTCAAGTTCACGATCAAGGTCATGAGTGTGTGCTGCTCAAGAGATGTATGGGAGCTTCTCTTTGAGATCGGGGGTAGTTTTCTCTTAAGGCCTTTGTGGGGTAGGCGTTATGGGCCCTGGTCCTAAGCTCAGGGGGCCATTGATTTGGGGCTCTATTCTAGTAGGTGTTAACTAAAAATCTTCCATCAACACCCATATGTGAGATATATATATATATATATATATGTAGATAAACATTTTGTAGGTCTATATAAATATATCATTTAGATTATTTTCTAAATTATCTATAAAAAAAAATAAATGGGGTTTTTTCAAAAGTTAGGATCTTTTTAGGAGTTTTCAAAACCATGAAAGAAAAGTTTGACTATTTAAGGGATTTTTAAGAAAACAAAATAAAATCAGATAATCACTTAAATTTTTTATTGCTTTTCAAGACTAAAATCAACCAACATGCTAAAGTTATATAAAATCAAACAAACTACAGGTACCTAATTTCGACTAATAGATATGTAGATATCTATAGGCCAGTCACAATAATAAAAAAAATTTTAGTATTTTCACAAGAGATTAAAAATCCTTTTTAGACATTTTCATAAACCAAAGTTTCTTAGGATTATTTTGATAAAAATTATAAAAAGGAAATTTTTTTAGACTTTCTATATAGAATTTATGTTATGAACTTCCTTAAAGTTAAAAAGATCCATAATGTAAGCAATAAAAAGTAAACTCCTTTTTATCAATTTATGCTCATATAATTCAAGTTTCCAAAGCCCACATAAGCCTAAATAACTCTTTAGAGTTCTAAAATAGCAACCTCTAAATTCACAAATTTTGGTTTTTCACAAGAACTAGTGGTAAAACCAGAAATTAAATCACCCTGTGATTTCTAGTTCATCCTTTATTTTCCAACTATGATTCATAGCAACTAGAATGAAATGTAGCTTTTCAAAACTCGACATTTTTACAAAACCCTATTGGTTTGTAGTCAAGTGTTTCGTATTAAACTGGTTGGATTTAATATAGTTTGGAACCCTTACGAGGACAGAAGCAAAACCTGGAATTGACATATAGATTTAAAAAAAGACATAGATACAAAGATGACACAAGATTCATGATACACATGAGGTTTTACCTTGACTATATCTCTATACCATTGTTCCCTTGAAACATAAGATGGATGCCTCATGATACAAACTACACCAATCTATGATGAAAACCTATATCAATATGTTTGGAATTCAATCCCAAGATCATTCTTGTTCGTATGGAGACCGCGATCCGTTGCTTATAAGTAAGCAAGAACCTTGGTATAAGTCATAGACCCTACAATTGAAGGTGGAAATTCAATTGATAAGTTGCAATTGAACGCTATGGAATAGATCTAATAAGTTCAAGAAAAGTTCACTCAAGAACTAAAGAGAAATTTCTTAATTTTGTATTCAAAATTATGTGTTCAATTACAAAGGAAATAGGTATATATCTCATGACAAAAGAAAACCTAAGAGTCTTAAATAAAAAAGTTGCAATCGAAACAAGATAAGCTAGTGGCCTTTAAATTCAACACAAGCGGCCTTTAAAGAAAAACACGTTCTGGAACAATGTACACTGGCAATAAGTTGGCGGCTTTAAATTTGACGACCAACGGCATAGGCAAGGAAAGCTGCCAGCATTGTCACCAGCTCTTAAATTTTTTGTTCTATTCACTTTCAACACTAACATAAGGCTGGCGGCCTTCATCTAGTGTACTTATGCAAAGCCTGTAACTTAGGGCCGGCATACAAGTCTGCTTCATCAAATTACAAATTTGCTTGTCCGCTTTGTCTTCTTAATCTATTTTCGAGCTAACTTTGAGGACATTGATCTATTTGAGCTCATCCTTGGTGGTGTGCACATGGATCTCCTTCTTTTGGACTTCTTAGATTAATCCATTGAGTGCACCCTTGAATCTCTTAGCTCGAGTCCTTGTAGCCGATCCAGATGGCATCTCTAGTGGAGCTACTCTCCATTTTCTAGCCACGCCCCCATCATTCTCTTCCACTTGAGAAGGATTTGTCCTTAAATCATCACCTGCATCAAACAGGTTAAGATCAATAACATTAAAAGTAGCGCTTACATTATACTCACCAAGTAAGTCTAGCTTGTAAGCATTGTCATTGATGCATTCAATGACTTGAAAAGGACCATCGCCTCTTGGAAGCAACTTGGAATGCCTTTTGCTCACAAAATCTTATGAAACTAAACCCAATCTCTGGGTTCAAAAACTATCTAATGACATTGATACGATAAAACCTTAGGTATATTAAACGTAAGACCCAACGTTCGTCAAATGGAATTGAACCCCAAGAACCATCTAAGAAGCCTGGGTGGAAACCGTGAACCGTTGCCTATATGAAGGCAAGAACCTTGGTATAATAAAAATGCTACAACCAGTGATGGAGTTCCGATTGGTAAGTCAAAGGATTCGAACGCTACGGATGAAATCCGATAAGTTCATAAACATGTTCAATCAAGAACACACAAAGAGAAAACTCTCAATTTCATTAAAAAGAAATAACTCATAATTTGCTTTATTTGATTACAAAAGCCTATTTATAATAATTTCTAGGAAAACTAAAAGACAAAAATAATAACACCTAATAAATACAATAAATATTCTTAAGGACATAATAAATATTCCTAAAGACATAAAAATAAATCTAATGGTCTATATTACACATTTGAATTAAAACAACATCTCGCTTTAATAAAATTGCCAAGAGCAAATTCATTCCTACGCTAGCTTGTATTATTCAAGGCCAACGGTGTTGAGTGCTATTTCTTTAAATCTTCAATCCTTTGAGTCCTAAACTAACTATATAGGAATTCTTGGCTAACTTGACTTAGGTTTTGATCATTAAAACTCCATTCAATGGATCTCCAATTCCATGAAATATATCATTAGATTTTGACTTGGTTAGCTCTAAACTTGATGCTTCTAGGATCACATCATTCCCTCCTTCTTCAAAAAGATTTGTCCTCGAAACTTCATTCTTGGATTCTTCTAAAGTGCAAGGAAAGAATTCAGATAAAAGATCCGTTTCATCCTGAAGTTCTTGCAGACACAATTCTTGGGAATCCTGTAGTGATGAAATAATTGTACTAGGAAACGAAAGATCGTTAGTTGTTAAATTAATTTTACTCTCTAGTGTTTCACATTCTAATCCCTTTTTCCTAATGCTCACCAATATATTTTCATCGGTCTTTTCCTCTTCCTCTTTCTTTTCTTCAACAAAATTTTCCTCAAATTCATATTTTCCATCTTCATATATATTTGTAGGATTTTCTTGCTATTCAATTTTCCTTTGAGCTTCATCTATCTCACTAAAGTGAAAATCCTTCTTTTCATCTGTATGTCTTCTGGCAATTCTACGCTTGGGTAGAAACTCAAGTTCTTCTAAACTAATACCATAATCGATACACAACTTTGCTAATCCATCTTCACAAATTTTCTTCATCTTCTCCCAATCATCTTTATAAACTCTCATTTAAAAAAAAAAAAAAAAAAGACAACCTTAGATCTAAAACACAAAGTTCTCAAGAAAACCTAAAAAACACAATTTATTTATTTATTTTTACACGAATTTTCTTATATATATATATATATATATATATATATAACAAAATACCAAAAACTTCTATCAAACCGTCCAAAGATCAGATCTTTTCTCAACAACTCCAACAATGTAGTAAAAATCAAATCTTTTTATTTTTTATCTAACACTTCCAGATCAGAAAAATCTTTAACCAACAACAACTGATGAGGATTGGATGGCGTCATTTGTATTTATTACTTAGTTTGAATTTCTTTTCCTTGTATTTATTGCTTGGTTTGAATTTCTTTTATGTCTTCCATATATTTATTATTTAGTTGCTTAGTTTTTAGGCTAACTAAAGCCTATAAAAACCCATCATATGTAATCTTTTCAAACAGAATGGAATGAATGAAAATTTGAGAGCCTTTTCTCTTTGAGTTATGGAAAGAACTTGTTTGGACTTATCTGGTTTTTACCCGTGGTTTACCATGACTTATCAATCGGGTTTTCCATCCCCGATTGTGGAGTCCTCCTTTATGCCATGGTTCTTGGTTGGTATTTCCTAAAAGTTCAAGATCCTTATATCAAGATTCTTAGGATTACTCAACCAACGGGTCGCGGTTTTCCACCAGGTTTCTTAAACTATCTTTAGGGTTTAATTCCATTTGACGAACGTTGGGTCTTAGGTTTAATATACCAAAGGTTTTCCGTATCATTTGGTATCAGAGCTTTTGGTATTCTAAGAATCCATATCCAGTCAACTAGAGGTAACTCAAGTCATTCATATCCTTTGTTTGTCTTGATTTTAGGTCTAGTAGTTTTAGTATCTTTGTTATATTAAAAAAAAAAAAAAAAGAGAAGAAGAGTTAAAAAAAAAAAAGTCATGGGGTTTTAGGTTTTTTGCTTATCATTTAATCAGACTTTCGGTTGAGTTTCTCCAAGTATATTGGTGTTGGGTCTCAAGGTAGCTCTCTCATGGTTCGCATCAGTTTGGAGATTCAAGGACGAATCTTTTTTGAGAAAGAGGAACAATGATTCCAAGCGTATTGGTGTTGGGTCTCAAGGCAGGTCACTTGTGGTTCACATCAGTTTGGAGATTCGAGGATGAATCTTTTTCGAGAAGGAGGGAATGATGAGGATCGAATGGCATCATTTGTATTTATTGCTTAGTTTGAATTTCTTTTCCTTGTATTTATTGCTTAGTTTGAATTTCTTTTATGTCTTCCATGTATTTATTATTTAGTTGCTTAGTTTTTACGCTAACTATAGCCTATAAAAACCCATCATATGTAATCTTTTCAAACAGAATGGAATGAATGAAAATTTGAGAACTTTTTCTCTTTGAGTTCTGGAAAGAACTTGTTTGAACTTATCGGGTTTTTACCCGTGGCTTTCACCATGACTTATCAATCGAGTTTTCCATCCCCGATTGTGGCGTCCTCCTTTATACCAAGGTTCTTGGTTGGTATTTCCTAAAGAGTCAAGATCGTTATATCAAGGTTCTTAGGATTACTAAACCAATGGGTCGCGGTTTTCCATCAGGTTTCTTAGATGATCCTTGGGGTTCAATTCCATTTGACGAATTTGGGTCTTAGGTTTAATATACCTAAGGCTTTTCATTAATATCATTGAATACAAAATTTTGAGAGCACTCTCTCTTCAATTCATTGCAAAAGAACTCCTTTTTTTATTTCTTCAATCTAAGCGCTTGGGGAAATCAACTAGATAACTTAGGTTTCAATCAACAGGTTTGGTTGGGGTCTAGTTCCGAATTCATCACTTGTTTTAGACGATCCTTTTGGGTTTCGATTTCCACAACGATCTTAAGGTTTTAGGTTTAATATACCTAGGGTTCTTCATCATTTGGTATCAGAGCTTCGGTTTCTTGAATCAAGTAAATTCATATCCCAATTTGATTAGAGGTAACACTTTAATCGTTCATATCCCTCAATTATGCCTTTTGATTTGTTAGATTTGTCTTGTTAGGATTAGATTAAAAAAAATAAAACAAAGATTTGATTTTGATTGGTTTGTTGTTAGGGTTCTTTTGTGAAAACTTGTGATCTTTAGATCTAGGGCTTTTTAAAAAAAAAAAAAGATAATTTTGATTTGTCGTCTAGAGTTTGATTTTTGCTATCTAGGGTTTGAGTTGTCTAAAAAAAATTTTAATTATGAGTGAAGTACAAGTGAGATCTAGTCTTTTGAGGCATGATGTTGATGAGATTTCTAGTAATCCTAAATTTTACACTAGATGCCATGTATACCATGTAAAGGAAAAACATGCAATTTGAGGATTGATGGTGGGTGTTACGCAAATTTTTTAGTATCTTGATGGTGGAAAAATTGAATTTGAAAACTAGCATGCATCTATAAATTAAAGTTGTCAAAAGGGTATGAAGAAATTTAGGTGACTGAGCAAGTTCTAATTTCTTTTTCGATTGGCAAATATAATGATGAAGTCTTGTGTGATGTGGTACCAATGGAAACTTGTCATATTCTTTTGGGACAACCATGGCAATTTCAAGGAAAGCTAGATATGATGAGGATAATGATCGATATTCTTTTATTTTAAGCAAAAGATGGGTGAAATTGGTCTCTCTCAATCCTTTGGAGGCTTGTATAGATCATATGACAATAGCTCAAAACTTTAGAGAGAGAGAAACACATAAGCGTGAGAGTGAGGAAAAGAAAAACACTTTGGTGAGCACTGAGAAAAAAGAATCAGAGTGTGAAACACTAGAGAGTAATATTTGTTTATCAACTAATGATTTTTCTTTTCCTAGTGAAATTGATTCATCAATGCAGGGATTTAAAGGATTGTGTCCTCAAGAAGATCATGATGAAATAGAATCTCAATCTAAATTCCTTCCTTGCAATTTAGAAGTGTCTAAAAACAAAGATTCGAGGACGAATCTTTTCAAAGAAGGAGGGAATGATGTGATCTTAGAAGCCTCAATTTTTTAGCCGTCCAATTTGAAGTTAAAAAAAAAAAAACCATCCGAATGTATGAGAGGTGCGCTGATGGAGCTTCAAAGATTAAAACAAGAACCAAGATAACCAAAAGAGCCGATAGGATAGTTTGGGATTCAAAGGATTGAATATTTTCAAGTCTTTTCATTAATTTTAGGTCAATTCTTTTAATTAATTTTTAGGTCAAGTCTTTTCATTAATTTTAGGTCAAGTTTTTTCATTAATTAGGTCTTTATGTAAGCCTATAAATAGAGGCTCCATCTTATGTATTGAGCAGATTATTGAATGAAACACATTTCTTGAGAGTACACTCTCTCTTTTGTTCTTTGCAAAATAACTCCTTTCGATTTCTTCAATCTAAACGCTTGAGGAAATCAACTAGATAACTTAGGTTTCAATCAATAGGTTTGGTTGGGGTCTAGTTCCGAATTCATCACTTGTTCAAGACGATCCTTTTGGGTTTAGATTTCCACAATGATCGTAGGGTTCTAGGTTTAATATACCTAAGGTTCTTCATCAACAACAAAAACAACTGAGGATATGAACGATTGAATTACCTCCAATCGAATTGGGATATGAAATCTTAGAACACCTTCACTCTGATATCAAATGATACGATAAAACCTTAGGTATATTAAACCTAAGACCCAACTTTCATCAAATGGAATTGAACATCAAGGACCGTATGAGAAACCTGGGTAGAAACCATAACCTATTGCCTATATAGAGACAAGAACCTTGGTATAATGAAGACACCACAACCGGTGATGGAGTTTCGATTGATAAGTGAAAGGATTTGTACGCCACAGATGAAATCCGATAAGTTCATGAATATGTTCAATCAAGAACACATAGAGAGAAAACTCTCAACTTCATTTAAAAGAAATAACTCAGAATCTGCTCTATTTGATTACAAAAACCTATTTATAATAATTTCTAGGAAAACTAAAAGACACAAAATGATAAAACCTGGGAAAACTAAAAGACAAAAATAACAACACCTAATAAATACAATAAATATTCTTAAGGAATAATAAATATCCCTAAAGACCTAAAAATAAATTTGATGGCCTATATTACACATTTGAATTAAAACAACATCTCGCTTTAATAAAATTGCCGAGAGCAAATTCATTACGACGCTAGCTTGATTCAAGGTCGGCAGTGTTGAGTGCTATTTCTTCAAATCTTTAATCCTTTGAGTCTCAAACTACTTTATAGGAATCCTTGGCTAGATTGACTCCGGTTTTGATCATTGAAACTCCATTCAATGGCCCTCCAATTCCTTGAAATATATCATTAGATCTGGACTTGGTTAGCTCTGAACATGATCCTTCTAGGATCATATCAGACACCCTTTGTTGGCTTGCTTTGCATATTGTTCCGCTCTTCGCTAAATGTTGAGCCTAGCTTTTTCATGAATCTGCTTAACAAATTTTGCTTTCCTTTTGCCATCTAAATGAACAAAGTCAGACACAGGTAAAGGTGACAAATCCAAAGGAGTTGGTGAATTAAAACCATACACAATCTCAAATGGTGAATATTTAGTAGCAGAATGTGTAGAACGGTTGTAAGCAAACTCAACATGTGGTAAACATTCTTCCTATGTCTTAATATTCTTTTTAATGATAGCCCTTAACAAAGTAGATAAAGTCTTATTTACTACTTAAGTTTAACCATCAAACTATAGATGACAAGTTGTAGAAAATAACAACTTATTTCCTAACTTACATCACAAGGTCTTCCAGAAGTAACTCAAGAACTTAGCATCCCTATCAAATACAATTGTTCTAGGCATACCATGAAGTCTTACAATCTCCTTGAAGAACAGATTTGCAACATGAGAAGCATCATCAGTTTTGTGGTACAAAATAGAATGTGCCATTTTTGAAAATCTATCCATAACCACAAAAATAGAATCCCTCTCAATTTTACTCCTAGGTAAACTTAATACAAAATTCATAGAAATATCCACCCAGGGTTCACTAGGCATACGTAACCGTGTGTATAAACCATGAGGTTGTACTCGAGATTTAGCTTGTCTATAAGTGATACACTTCTCACAAACTCTCTCAACATCCCACTTCATTTGAGGCCAACAAAAATGTTCCCACAAAACACTCAAAGTCTTTGCTACCCCGAAGTGTCCCACAAACCACCACTATAAGACTCTTTCACCACCAACTCCCTGATAGAACAATTGAGAATGCATAGTTTATTTTCTCTAATTAGATATCCATCATGCCTAAAGAACTTTCCATGGGATGTCTTTTAACAACATGCATATTTTTCAACAAAATATTGGTCTAAAGAATATAAATCCTTAATATGCTTAAAACCAAGCAACTTAGCATCAAGTGTTGAGATTAGAACATACCTACGAGAAAGCGCATCAGCAACAATGTTTTCCTTACCCTGCTTGTAGTGAATGACATAAGGATATGTCTCTATATACTCTATCCAACGTGCATGCCTCTTATTCAATTTTTTGTTGACATTCAGATGCTTCAATGACTCATGATCAATATGAATCATAAATTCCTTAGGTCACAAATAATGCTAACAAGTTTCTAAGGCCCTAACCAGTGCATACAACTCCTTATCATAAGTAAGGTATCTCAAGGCTGCCCTACTAAGCTTTTCACTAAAATATGCAATGGGCTGTCCCTCTTGCATAAGAACAACTCCAATTCTTAAACCTGAAGTATTACATTCAATTTCAAAAGTCTTAGAAAAATTAGGTAAAGCAAGTGGAGGAGCATGCGTTAGCTTATCCTTAATCAATTGAAATGCTTTTTCTTGTTCCTCCCCCTACTTAAAACCAACATTCTTCTTGATGACTTAAGTGATTGGTGCTGCGATACTACTAAAGTCCTTCACAAACCTCCTATAGAAGCTAGCAAGCCCATGAAAACTTCTAAAATGACTCACACTTATTGGACTAGGCCACTCTTGGACCGCACGAACTTTCTCATCATCCACCTGTATTCCCTGTGCACTAACAACAAAACCAGGAAATACAAGCCTATCTATGCAAAAGGTACACTTCTTAAGATTAGCAAATAATTTCTCCTTTCAAAGTACATCTAAAACAGATCTCAAGTGATTTAAATGATCTTCCAAGTTCATGCTATAAATTAGGATATCATCAAAATAGACAACCACAAAATTTCCAATGAAAGCACACAAAACATAGTTCATTAATCTCATGAAAGTACTATGTGTATCGGTTAATCCAAAAGGCATAATCAACCACTCATATAAACCATATTTTATTTTAAATGCGGTTTTCCATTCATCTCTTTCATTCATCCTAATCTGATGATACCCACCTTTCAAATCAAATTTTGAAAATGCACAAAATCCATGTAATTCATCTAACATATCATCTAAGCAAGGAATGGGATGACGATACTTCACTGTTATGTTGTTGATAGCTTGACAATCAACATACCTTCTCCAAGACCCATCCTTCTTAGGAACCAAAATCACTAGAACAACGCATAGACTCATGCTTTCCCTCATGTACCCCTTCTCCATCAGTTCATGAACCTGCTTTTGAAGTTCCTTAACCTCTTCAAGGTTACTCCTATAAGCTGGTCTATTTGGAATGGTTGCTTAAGTACAAAGTCAATATGATGTTCAATCCATCAAATTGGAAGTAATCCTTTTGGGATTTCTTCGGGAAAGACATTTTCAAATTCCAGTGAAAGAGAGATAACAATGCTAGGCAAAGAATTAAGAAACTTGTTAGTGTTTAAACATGTTCCTTTGTAAATCATCAATAGCATAGGTTGTTTCATCACTCACGCTCTCCTCACCATACTCACTCTTGCCACACGACTTTCCTTTTATAAGGCCGAACCCCTATCGACCTGGATACTCTCACTCCTTTCGGCCTTCCTCTCTTTTTCAGTCTCATTTTCTTTTTTTCTCTCACTCTCTCTCTATTTTTCACTCTCCTTGTGTTTCCCAAAAGATTGTTGTAGTTGCAACTAATCTTCATAAACTTCCTTAGGGGTTAAGGGTTTAAGATTATAGCTCTGACCATTGTGAACAAGTGAATACTTGTTTGAAAAGCCATCATGAATCACCTTCCGGTCAAATTGTCATGCCCTTCCCAACAGTACATGACAAGCCTGCATCGGTATGACATCACATAACATTACATCCTCATACCTCTCGATGCGAAAAGCAATCTTAGCTTATTTGTTCACCTTGGTCTCACCACTACCATTCAACCACTACAACTTATATGGATTAGGGTGTTTATTAGTCTTGAGCCCTAATTTATCCAAAATGAATGTGCTGACAACATTTGTGCAACTATCCCCGTCAACAATAAAACTACAAATATTGACACTAATGTAGCACCTAGTATAAAAAAACATTCTCTCGTTGCACTTCAGCTTCCTCTTTTACCTGCACATTCAAGGCACGTTTCACAACTACCACTAATCTACCCTCAGCAAGTTCTTCATCACTAACATCCACCAATTGTGGCATCTCTTCATCTTCACTCTCCTCTTTAGTCTCATACTCACCATCATCGTGTATGATCATAACGCGCTTGTTATGACACCGACTAGCAATGTGACTCTTGCATTGGCATTTAAAACATTTTATATCACAATTTCTAGTAACTCAACACTGAGTAGAAATAGAAGAATTGAATTTACCTTGATTTTCATGGCTGGCCACTTCATGCTTTTACTTAGATTTTGGCTTAGTGATGGGTTGTTTCTCCTCCTTCTTCCAGTAACTCAACTTATAACTGGATGAATCCAAACTAGATGTAAAACGTGTAGCACTACTATCCTTACTCTTGAGTTGGTTCTCAATTTTAATTGCCATATGAACCATATCCTTCAACTCCACATAGTGCTGCAACTCCATTACATTCTGAATTTCCCTATTTAAACCAGCTAAAAATCTTGCCATGGTAGCTTCACAGTCCTCCTCAACATTTTCCCTGATCATCAGCACCTCCATCTCCTTATGGTACTTCTCCACATTTCTATTGCCTTTTCTAAGGCTTTGCAATCTATTGTACAATTCCCTGTAGAAATACGAGGGCACAAATCACTTTCTCATCACTTTCTTCATCTCCTCCAAAGTTTTTATTAGTGGCTTCCTATTCCTCCTCCTATTCAACATTAACTGATCCCACCAAACGATGGTATAATCTAAGAATTTGATGGTAGCAAGTTTTACTTTCTTTGCTTCAGAATATTTATGATAATCAAAGATCAACTCCACCCTTTTCTCCCACTCCAGATATGCCTCAGGATAATTCTTTCCTTAGAAAGATAGAATCTTCATCTTTATACTACCTAAATAATCATCCTTCCAATTCCTAGCTCCTCTAAACCTACCTCCATATCTTTTATTACTATCAACAGATCCCCCTATCAAACTCTTCTTTAGAACCAAACCCTTCATATTCTTCTTCTTTTATCCTCACTCCTCGTATAGGATACCTCTCTCTCTTGGGTCTTAGAGGAATACTTCTTCACTACTCAACACTTTGCTTTACTTTCTCATGGAGTCGTTCCATCCCCTCTCTAAACATCCGTTTCATCTCTGGTGTCAAGGCATCTAAAACCAACTTCGGATCAAAGCCTCACATTAACCTCCAGAGGCACCTTTGTCTGATATTTTGCTACAAAAAACAAGATTAGTAATAAAATAAAGAAAAATCCTCACAAATCAATCCCTCACGTGTTTCCACTCAAAGGATGATCCGCTCAAATCATTCGTGTTTTGTTGCACAAATAATGATATTCCTCACTTTAAATTTCTCTTTTAGTTCTTTAAGAACTAATCGAACAATTCAAGATCTTTTCTAGAATTCAACTAGACTTATCAATAAAATATGAGCAGAACGAGAATTCAATCAGAACCCTTTCAAAAACAATTTAGAATCAAGTCCAACAACTCACAATAACGATAATATGAATCAATTCATAATTTTGTTTTGTGCACGAATTTCTTTCTTTTTTTGTGCAAGAATTTCCTTCTTGTTTTTTTTTTTTTTTTTTTTTTTTGCAAGAATTTTTTTTATGTCAACTAATATGTACTATCACAAGAATCAATCACAAAATAATCAAGAACAATGAACACAATGAAACTCTGGAGGGAAAAAAAGCTTAAAGATTCCTAAGAACCCTGAAAGAGACAACCTTTTTTTATTATTAGAAACAAAGAAACACAAAGAATCTAATTGGGAAGAAGAATTAAAGACTTCCAAAACCCTAAAGACACAATCTTTTTTATGAGTAAAAGGATAAGCGAACTTTAAACAAACCTAGGCTTTAATACCAAACTGATACGAACTACGCCAACCTGTGATGAAACCTTATATCAATATGTTTGGAATTCAATCCCAAGATTGTTCTTGTTCGTATGGAGATCGCGACCCATTGCTTATAAGTAAGCAAGAACCTTGGTATAAGTCATAAACGCCACAATCGAAGGTGGAAATTCAATTGATAAGTCGCAATTGAACGCCACGGAATAGATCCGATAAGTTCAAGAAAATTTCACTCAAGAACCAAAGAGAAATATCTCAATTTTGTATTCAAAGTTATGTGTTCGATTACAAAGCATAGGTGTATATCTCATGACAAAAGAAAACCCGAAAGTCTTAAAAAAGAAAGTTGCTATCGAAACAAGATAAGTTGGCGGCGTTTAAATTCAACATAGGCGGCCTTTGAAAAAAACACATTATAAGACAATGTACACTGGCAGTAGGTCGGTGGCTTAAATTCAAAGGCCGACGGTGTAGATAAGGAAAGCTGCCAACGTTGTCATCGGCTCTTAAATTTTCAATTTTGTTCACTTTCAATGCCCGCATAAGACCGATCACCTTCATCACGACGGCGTACTTATGCAAAGCCAATGACTTAGGGCCGGTGTATAGGCCTGCTTCACCAAATTACAAATCTGCTCATCCACTTTGTCTTCTTGATCCATTTCCGACTAACTTTGAGGACATTGATTAGTTTGAGTTCATCCTTGGTGGTGTGCACATGGATCTCCTTCTCTTGGACTTCTTGGGTTAATCCATTGAGTGCATCCTTGAATATCTTAGCTTGAGTCCTTGTAGTCAATATAGATGGCATCTCTAGTAGATCTACTCTCTATCTTCTAGCCATGTCTTCATCACCTCACCTCCAACAACTCCTTCGATCTCAATGTACCTTTGATCAACCATCGCCTTCGAAATTTAGGTATCAAGGTTTTAGCCCCAGTATTCCCTCTTTTTAATAGCTATATTCCCTTTTGAATGTCCTTAAGTATACCCATTATAATATTTACCCTGGTTAAGTTGTTTCTTTTTCTTTTTTTTTTTTCAAATATGATTTAATGAGATCTTGATGTTGTTATATCCATGTATGGGTAAAAAAGAAAATTTTACCTGTTTAAGGCCCCCCTATGAAAAATTATTATTTAATTAAGGTTGAATCAAAATTAATTACTAAATTAATGTTGCAATATGACATATAGAAAAATCGCATTACTAACACATGATATTTAGAGCTATAAGGACTAGCCAAAAAAAAAAAAATTTCAAGTGTAAAGAGAGAGAGAAGTAGAAATAAGAAACAGAGAAAGGATAATGCGCACAAGTGAGAGTAAGAAAAAGTGAAAGGAAGGAGAGTAAGAGAGAGAGAAAGAAGAAAAAAGATAGAAAAAGGAATGGGAATGCAGGAAGGGGTTGCATGTGTTTTTGTACTGTACTATGTTGCGATTCAAAATGGCGATTTACTTAGATTTCTACGGTATTGTGTCTTACACACACAATAAAGCAATCGTGTTCAATCTTAAAATCATGCGTGTGAAATGCAATTTACGTATAAAAAATCAATACCCCAGTTGATAAACAAGATTTCACCACAAGATTTTGATAATGAATTTAATTTGATTTACATATTGGTAATTATTTTTTATCTGCAGCAAACGTATCCCACACAGTGAAAATATATATTTTCCACACTGTACAACACATGGTATTGAGCTATTGGATATTTGGGGTATAATCAATGTTAACAGAGGTAATATAAGGATATACGAATATTTGTTTGAGGTATGAAATTGATCTATTTTAAAATTCAAATATCTAATTATATATTTTACAAAAGTACGTAACAATGAGGATATTTACCCAAACAGAGTAAAACAAAATAAACACATGGAAAAGTTAGCATTTTCTTTTTTTTTTTTTCTTTTTTTTTTTTTTTTTTTTTTTTGCCAGAAAAGTTAGCAAGTTCAAAACATGAAAATCCATGGAAAAGTACGGAAACACAGATACACTCTTTGTAATTAATGCTAGACTAAAATAGGATAAATATGTTTTTGAGTGGCAAAAGTTCGCAAAATAGTCATGATTTTATGGCACAGCTAATCTCCGTTGACTACTTAGATACATGTGAATAACCGTCGCACAACTACCTAGAACTACAAAGCCCCAGCCATCACATCCACGAGAAATTACTGCGTCAGTTAATACAAAATACAAAATCAAATCAGCAAATACTAAAATATCTTCCTCGAACATTTTTCGAAAAAGAAACGAGTCAACTATAAAACAAAGAAATTGATATATAAAATAAAATAAAAAAAGATAAACCAGTCATTCGTATGCATGATTTTTATCTACTTCTTTCCAGATTTAGATCTCTCCTTTCCCTTTTTCTTTTCTCTCTTTTTTTTTTTTTTTCCTCATTACAACGGAAAGAGGATTCAAGCCTATATCTCAAAAACCAAAAAAAATACTATTAGACTATATGACATTAGCTCCATTTCCCTTTTTCTAATAGTTTGAAATTTAACTGAGAAGAAGCTGCTCCTTGTTCCTATGATTAATAAAGTGAAGAGCTTGACAGAATGTAACTTTGATTTGATGCATAAATAATCCGCAAGATCAGATTAAGATTATACATGGACCTCAGATCTAAGAAAAATTATTCTGTTTTGAAGTTAAAAAAAGAAAAGAAAAAAATGCAACATAAATTATTGGTTCATTCTTACAAAAAAAATGTACATATCTAAACTATTACCGAATAACAGCTAAAAGCCTCAATTTATCTTTGCCTATACTAAAGAAATTCTCATGCCTACCGCCATGAGTCCATCAAGGATGCATAGCTTGCAAATTAAACTGCAACGGCACACTGCAACAACAGCATAGGGTCTTCTAAGGTCAGGGAAATTGGCCTTTGTGTGCTTTTGCAAAAAGGGACGAATCAATGCCCTAAAGATCCATCCGATCAACTGGAACGCGAACAAATAACTGACCGTTAAGAGTGACCACAGCTGTTGTCTGATGAGGATCAATTCTCGTTGGTAAGCTGACAACCTGAAAAATTACCACAGAAGAAAAAAACTTTCAAGGAAGACAGATTATGAAGAACAATAATGTGGTCATGAACAATATTGCCACTTCTTTTGCATCCATTCGAATAATTTTGATCCTTCTTATCACAATTTTAAAAACATTTGATTACATAAAGCAAGGCTTATTCATAATCATTTTTTGATTTTGATGGTATTAACACTGACGCGCAAAACAACAAAAAACCTATTGAACCGTGTTTGATTGTGCTCTTTCAAAAAGATAAGGAGGTTATTTTAGAAGTTTTTCAGAAGATTTTTGTTTAACCTATTAATAAGATTATTATACAAATTTTGTCCTTTTCCTTAGGCTTATATTTCTCCAGCACCATACCTATGTTTTAAACCAAACATGGTATAGATATATTGTCCAGTGTAATCCCTTGAAAATTATCCGAACCAAACCTCAGTTAGGAAACCAATATATAACCATGCAAATAGAAAGTGTAGATTTTACTCTACCTAAAAAGTGATGCAGAAGACAATCATTTATGTGGAGACTATGAGGTTTCTTGCTACAAAAGAATTTGACAAACCTTTTTGAAAGGAGTAATACCCCAAGGATTGTCCAGTTGCTGTGGTTGACCAGTTATGATCAGACGACCAGCTGGATCAGACTGCACATGTACCTGAGAGAGAAAAAGGGAGGGGGGGAACGAAAAAAAAAAAAAGAAACTCACAATGATATGCTATGCGAAATCGAACAGAATACTGAGAATTGAATCTCATGAAGAGCACATTCATTGATAAGGATGTCATGTAAGAAAAGCACCCCTCAGGAAATGTGTACCAACATTTGACTAATCCAGTCCATACAAAAGATTGTTCTATGGTAGCTCCAGATGGACCCAACATTACATGAAAAATAATATGCAACACTAGGTCCACTGACTTTGTTTCAAATCTTTCTAGCATAATTTCCCATAATATGAACCCTAATTTTGGAATGCTTTTAAACCAAAGATACTTAACACACACTGATTAGAAAATATATCGTTACAGATTTAAGGAACTGCCATCTTTGAAAGTCCCTTTTGTTGTCCGGCTACATTGAGCTAGATCACTGAGAATGGGCCAACAATGCATTTTTAATTGTTCTGGTATGTAAGGCAATCATCTATCAGCATCATGGATCCATTTATCTTAGTGTGTTGTAATCAAATAAAGATCTTATAAACAAACTGAAATTGCATGGTGAAAATAATAATTAATTCACTTTGAAACAGGGTAGTAGAATCTTATACTTACTTCCTCTCTCATTAGCCCAGGAACCAAAGCATACACCTCATAGCAATCGTTCTGCCAAATAAACGTTCTTAATAAGTCAACTCATGAATAGATGGTAGCCGATGAAAAAATTGGTAAACCATAGACTGAAGTGCTTACAATTCTATATACATTTATCTTCACCCACTCTGCTGGTGGTCCAACATCAACAATTAATGATCTCACCCTAATCAAAGTATAAAGATTTCAGAGTTAGAAAAATGATTTATACGTTTTCTCTAAGTTAAGGAAGCAAATAATAAGATTCACCAGTCTTACTGTGGCTTTGATGCTTTTATTCTACGAGCTTGGACAGACTGATCAGGAGTAAACTGTCCTTTACGTTTTAAATTACCTGAACCATAAATTTAGATTCAGATTAAAAAATCACTAATACAGGATACATTAGTGTTATGAAAAAGGTAAATCATACCCTTTAACTGCTTATCACCCTTTGGAGAGAAACTTGATTTTCCATCCTGAAGGGAGAAAATTGATTCATCTCATGAAAATTATGACACCGTTGAAATATTTAAGGCATAAGAAAGGGGATGGAGAATTGATGCTCAAGTAAAAATAAATACATTTAGCACTAGTGGGTCACAAACTTCATCATTGACATATCGGTGAGAGTGCCAACCCTGCCTAGCACGAGCAGCAGCATCTCTTATTGCCCTGCCAGAGCCTATTGCTTGTCCGCCACTAACCTGCTAACAGAACCACGAACCATTTGACTTCTATGAGCAGGTGTACTTGGAGACCTCCATGCACCCAAAAAGAAGAAGAAGAAGAGGAGGAGGACAAGAGAGAGAGCACAAAAGAGAGAGAAAAGTACAGGAAACAGAATAACCACAGTCAATGAATTGTGTCCAGAATGAAAAGATAATTGTATCAAGTTTACTCCACCGATCCCATTCTTTTAATATGGTGCAATGCAAAAGTGCAATCTGTCAACTTCAAATAAATTTATTATGACTAGGAGAAGAAAAAGGTAAGCTTTTATTGAGTTTCAACAATGGAAGGCTATAAAAGCCCTATCTTTTGATACAAAGTTAGTCCTGACATGACCTAAGACTCCTTTTAAACAATATATAGTAATGCTACAACTCTATCAAGTGCTAAATTTTGTGTGTCAGTTTGTGTAGTAATTAGTTAGCTCAGTTGGTCATTTTGATGGTCCTAGCTGGCTGTAAACAGGCCTAATGAGAGTCAGAAAGAAAGTCTAAAAAATTCAGGCATCATAGAGTCTTAGTGAGAGTTTGAGTGTCAGGAGGTGGGAGCATATTTTCTCTTGGAGTAGTCACCTTGACAACTATTGTATCTTCTTCATCATTCAATAGAAGATTCTACTTATCTGCCTTTACCAAAACCTTAGATGTAACAATCGGTGCCACATGTAGGGAACTCTTGTCAAGATGTCGTTGATGGATGACAGAGTTGAATCTTTGGAGATCTTCATAGTGGAACATCAACATTGTTTAAGACTGAGTTTATACGAACTTGTGATGAAATATAGCACATAATGAAGCTTCCACTGCAAGATTGTCCTGATCAACCATCTCCAGAGATTTCCAATCATCTTCTTTGTATGATCACCGTGTTTCTCTGATCAAAGTGGTGGACATAAGTCTTTGCAACTAATGGCTTAGATGTCTGAATTATTCAAGTGCAGCTGTTTTCCATCACGCTACAGATCATAACATGGATCACAATTTAGATCATGCTTATTCCCAAAGTCACAAATTTGATTGTGTGTGATGTTCTCCCCCTATTTCCCATGGAGATAGACGATCACTCTTTTTCGATCACACAACCTTAATTCTAGCCGCCATCCTTCCTCTCCCTGTGATGATTGAAAAATGATAAGAGTTGACGAAGGAAACATCAATCCATCCACGGTTATCGATTCTGGTACTGTCCATGTTTGTACAAGAGGAGATCTACCCATTGATCAATTTGACTTTAAAGGAAAAGAAATTTGTGCAGACACTTGTGATGTCACTCCTGTTTACATTATGGGAAGGCATTGTTACAACTCTACTAAGGGCTAAGCTCTGCGTGACAATCTGTGCAGTAGTTAGTCAATTAGCTTAGTCAGTCCTTTAGTTAGTCCTAGCTGGCCTATAAAAAAGGCTAATAAGAGTCAGAAAGGAAGTCTGAAAAAATCATAAATAGTGTGTCGCCTATAAGGATGCAAGCGGGGCGGGTCGTTATAGGGTACCCGACCGCCAACCCGCTAAAAACCCTATAGGGTTTTGGGACAGGTTTTGGATTAAAAAAAAAAAACCCGATAAGTTATTGTGTCGGGTTTTTGGTTTATTATGTAACCCGTTGGGAAAACCCGACCCGGCATAAATTAAAAATATTAAGTTATTAAAGCAAGGATCCCATTTATATTATATGTATGTGAAAGTAAGTGGAAATGAAGTGTTTGCATCATTTTATATGATATTATTGTCTAAAATTCATTCTTTCAATATAAGTGTTTATATCATTAATAACTTAAAACAAAATTCTTTCTTTTATTTTTTTTTAAATAAAAAAATTAAAAATCTTCGGGTCAGGTTATAGATTCCTTAAATCCTAGCGGGTCGGGTTTTGGGATTGACAAAAAAAACCCGATAGGGTTTTTCTCGGGTTCTGGGACACTCTTTAAGGACTCGGGTTGAGTTCAGGTTTCAAAAAACCCGTTCCGAACCCGCCCCGGTTGCATCCCTGGTCGCCTAGACACATATTTGCTCTTGAAGTTGTCGCCTAGACAACTATTGTGTCTTGTTAATCATTCAATAAAAAACTATTTATGTGCCTCAATGGAACCCTAGGTGTAACAAGTAAAGAGATGTCTAATAGCCTCTATTGGTTAACTAACTGGTATTCATACTTTTATCATCCAGCTGGCACTGCGCATCACAAACGGGTTATTCCATTATTCTCCAAACATATACACAAGAAACAGAAAGCATAAGTCTCTCATGACAACTCATCAGCCACTATAAAATTCCCTTTCCCTTAAACAAGCACCTTTTTCTTAAGGCAAAACTCCAAAAACTGAGTGATAAGCACGACTTCCATCAATCCACTTAGCATCCTCATGAGAATCAGGGAATATCAATGCCCTGGATTTCACAGACACGTTGAGCAAGAATGCAGGTTGGCTGATCAATTAGAATAGACTCAAATTACAAAACAGAACGCAAAGTGGAAACAACAATGTGAGCACTCACTGGTGGAAGACAGGGTGGGATTTTGCCTCAGAAGGAATGCAATCTATAGACAATAACCCCAACAAAAGCCACAAACTGAAGTGGCCCAAGAAGATGAGATGCTAACTTCTGCTGTATGTGTATTACCCGATCCCCCTCTTTGAACATGAACTCACTGTCTTTCTTGTTAAGGTACGCATGTTTGTCTAAGCTAAAGCAAACTTATAATGCAACCGGCACCAAGCTGTCTTTGGCCATCAAGTTGTCCAATGTAGCAGCTATTAGTGTCTCACCAGATAAAATAAGAATGCAGAATAGGCTGAGGCCTGTACACATGATTTCAAACATAGTTGCATTGGTAGTAGAATGGAAGTATAGTACTGAAAACTTAAGCCAATGACGCCAAAAAGACCAAACTTTTGGAAGCAAAGCACTGCAAATAAGTATCTGAGAAAACCATTCAAAACATCTGTTTGCCCATCAAATTCAAGGTGATAGGTCATGATCATCACCAATTTGGTTCCTTGAAGGGAGAAATTTTGGTCCAAAATATACTATAAAAGTTTGGATCCCTGCACTATCCACATGTGGCGCTCCGCGCATTCATCCTTTCTCTCACACAAACAACTCAGCCACTCCACAAGCTGAAAATGGATGCAGAAAGAGGAAGTAACCATACAGGGATAGATAACCGAGAACAACTAAGATAACATCAGACTCTTCAAAATTGGTAAGCCAGTGAAGAAATTTAAAGAAATATCTTCCATATAGCATTGGAAATAAATGGGCATTGGCCAGAGTTAACTAGCCAAAGTGGCCAGATATTTGTTTCACTGATGTCACATTCAGCTACAAAATGAAATCTTGACATGGGTTTCCAATAGAAGTTATCATTAAGCCTTCAATAAGTTCAAGAGGCACCTGAGTAACTACAGGAATAAAGCCATACACTTTGAGAAACATTGGATATACTCTGTTTTGGCTTGTACCACAAGGCTGTCCCCATAAAACAATTGTCCAATCCTCAAACCAAGACACACTACTCAGATTAAGCTGGAGCTTTTGTAGTATTTCAAAAAGTTTCAAGTTCCACTGTACTTCATCACCTAACTTGTTCAAATCCATCCAAAGAGTCCCAGAGATAGCCCCATAATTCCTTGCATTGAATTTTCACAAAAGGGCATCAGTAGTCATGTTTTCACTTTCTGGCCCATATAATATCTCAGAATCTTTTGTTAATCAGGTGCTGTGATTCACTAATGAAGCAAAGGACAAAAACTTCCTTAGTTAGCTTTCTCATCATACTTCTTTTGAAGCAGATATGGCCCCCAACACTAAAACAATGATGCCAACACCATCAACTTTTTCTCATACACACTTAGGCAGTGTGTGTTCAGAAAGAGCTTCAGTGATATAAGCATCTTGCATCAGCATTCCTCCAATTCCATGGCCTGATGCATCATACTCTATTGTGAATAGGTCAGTGAGTGGACATGCTATTTTACCATAATCTTTGATAAAGTTTTGGCAATACACCCATCAAAAATAAGTATCATCACATTGCTTTAAAATATATTGGTTCAGGCCAGTCTGACTCTCTCTTTACTTATGATAAATCCACTTCAACCCTTTTGGCTGAGAAACACCCAGGATATTCAATATACTTCCTACCAAAAGCACTCTTTTTCCTGTCCCACAATAAAATGATAGTTCCTGAGCTGCAACGAAAGTAAGCACTTACGAGCTAAATGTAAGGTCCAATCCTTGCCATATACAAGGATAACATTGGAAACAATAGGGTATAAAGAGCGTAAGGACAGAAGACCTTCCATTATTGCCTGAAAAGTAACAGGAGCATTGGTTAGCCCAATGGCATCACCATGAACTCATGTTGACCTTGATGAATCCTAAACATAGTTTTGGGCACACCCTCAACTCTCACTTGAATTCAACGGTAGCCAATATGTAGATCATTCTTTGAAAATAAACCATGTGTATAACTCATCTAAAAATTCATCAACAAGATGAATGGCGTATTTGGTTTAACAGATAGCATCTCTTCCAATAATCCCCATTCCATCATCCTGCACATAAGAATATAGATAGGGCCTCAATACAACTATACAACCCACCTTAAGAAGAATTTGATGATCAGTGACATGTTGGGGAGGTAACACTGGCGTCTCACAAAAAAGACCCCTTCATATCCCGTCAACAATGCTCAGCTCTTCAGATGTTGATTCAACATATATTTCACTACTAGTCAAATGATTCTGTCAGAGAACTCTACAGAGCCCAACCGCTTTTAGTAAAGTTAAGGACCATGACAATGGCTCTACTCCATTTTAACCTCATACATATGTGCACAGCCAATCAATGAGTCTCTACCCAGGATCTCCCAAAATTAAAATAATTACTCCTAACAAAAAGCAATAACAGTCTAATCCACAGATAGAGTTCTGAAATCCACTATCACATTCTTATACAGGCCATTAGAAGTAACCTTATGGCCACCTCCCAACTTCACCCCGTAATTAGAAGTTTTTTCAACTTCTGACCCCAATCTCCTTACTAGTCCTTCAAAATGAAACTGTGGCTTCCACCGTGATAGTATTGTTCATCATGAGTAATCCAACCAGTTTGATCCATACCATCATAAGCAGGAAATCTACTTTCTTCACACTGTTCACATCTCATCTTCAGTCAACCTTGATAAAATCAATGGAATTTGATGCAATAAAGAGGCTGAACCAGATTAATCAAGCTTGAGTGTATACATTCATGTTATTACTCATTTCTCCATCTACACCAACATTAGAACTTTGCTCTCCTTCACCTTGAAAAATGGACCTCTCCGTCATGTGCTTCATATCATCAATTAAATCAACTTAACTTTTGATGTATTGTCACCATTTTTTTTCATCTTATCTCACCTTTGAGCTTAATCAATATCATATGTTCCTTCAATTCTCACATTAATTTCTCTCAACTTTAATACTGTTTTCTCCAAATTTCTGACTCAACACTCCATCCTAGTCACTCATTAAAAATCCTCCTCCAAAAATCCAGTGTTTTAGACCAACTATTACGAAAAGAAGAAGAAAATTTAAGAGCTTTTTTACCAGTCTTCAACAAAAGGTCACAAAGCCCCAACTTCTGATACAGAAGGTAATCTACACAAGAGCTACAGCACCATTGAAACTAATATCTACTCAATTCTCCAACTAACTGGCATTTATGTTTCTCACATTTATCCAGCGGACATTTTCCAGCTAGGAGTGCGATGTTACACTACCTCTTAGACCACTCTCATGTTTCCATACATTAACACGAGTGATAGAAAAAATAGTCCTGTCATGAATATCAGCCACTGTGACAGTTTCTCAGGAAGCCAAACCCCAATGTCGACATATAAAGCAAAATTATTTTAAAAAATCTTAAGATGTGTAAAGCTTCAGTAACTTTTTTTTCTCCAGAAGATTTTTCTAGAATCATTTTAGAATATTAGCATGAAAGGAACCAGGTTGTGGTAAGAAGCAGTTTTAAAGATATATATACATATATATATACACACAGCATATGATTTGAGAAATGCTGGTTACCATTAAATAATAACACAGAGGAGAGAAAATGGAACATGCTACTACAAAGTCGAAACTCAAAATTAATCTGAGCTCTGTAAATCTTTCCAGAAAAAATATACACTAAGCTAATCACTATATGTGGAACCTTTCGAAGAGAGTGTAGATCACCTTCTTCATTAGGAATGTGAAAGGCTCCATTAGAATTTTCTTCATTAAGAAAATTCTGACCTTTAAAATTCCATGTTAGTTGGGTTATGCTTTCCTCCATTTAGAGCTCTATTTTTTTTTTTTTTTTTCCTGGGTGCTAGAAGTTCTACTGCTCTATCCAATTAAGATGATAAACATAGCTCATCAATCCTCATTGCAATCATAAAATGCATATGGAGAGAACAAAATCAACAAATTAACAAAGGAAATGAGTTGGCCATTCTAAAGATAATCTATATTTGTGAATGAGTTTGGAGTTTCAAACCTAATTATTGTTCCACTTTATTTTCAACTGTTGCACACTCTTTATCTACATGAATGGCTTGATCAATAAAACCTCATCAAAAAATTTCAAAAGCTCCTAGCACACCAACGAATTTTCTTTTTGTTCCCATCGCTAGAAACCACTAGAAAATTCCATACACACACACACATGCAAGTATTTCTCTCTCTTAAACAAAAGTATTAAATATATAGTAGCTATTGAAATATAAAATATGTAAATCCACATCAAGATTTTTAAATCAAGAGGTGATTTGCTTGTATTCCTATGCCATCATATCAACTCCATACAATACCTAAATGGACAGGAGAGTGTTATTATGATAAATATAAAAACCCACACTGATTACATAGTTAAACTTAAACCAGTTGTTTACAAATCCAAACTTAATAAAAAAGGCAGGTTTAGATTTTTTCCAGCTCATAAAAACATAATTGAATAACTGGTATCTAATTCTGAATGTCACAGAAGAAGAAAGACGGTAGAGTGCACCTTTATATCTACTCAGAACAGATTATCATATTTTCTGCCATTTAATATCAAGATTCCATATTAAAGAAAAGAAAAACTAAGGTCCTTCTGGGTTAGTTACATAAAACCAAGAAGAATTAACTCCAATACATCTCTTCCTCACTAACCCAATGCCCTCCTTTCCTTATGGAAAGCTTTCCTCATCCATTATCCACACTGCCAAACATACGGAAACTGAAGAATTTATCAACATCCAATTCCAATGTCCATTATATCCTTCTTACTTTCCCCTCCATTCTAAAAATCAATTTTTAATACCATGGATATCCTTACATTTATCAATATTGAAGTTTTCCAGATGTATCAGCAAAAACATTAAATGATTCCCAAAGTATCTTTTCTTGTGAAAACAAAAAAAAAAGTTAATATTCCTTCCCAGCATCCCTAGTGGTGCAAATTATAGTTCCTGACTCTTTTGCACTAGGCTCATCTGGTTTTGCATTTACAGAAGAAGAGTGCAGCAGTAATTTTATGAATATATGGAAAACTGCAATCAAAAGAATTTACCTGATTCACAGCCTTAGCCCCAGCAAAGGAATCTTCCGAAAAAGGGAGCTCACCACATCGTATTCTATGCTTTTCATATTCAAGTAATGACTGCAAAAGAATTTATCAAGCACTTCAGAGGGCTGAAGATAAAATAAGAACATGTAGTTTTAACCCCACACAGAAGGGAAAATCCAAAGATGTAGTGTTACCTTCTCATAAAAATTCCGGAAGGTCCATGAGACTGTAGTGCAGGTCCTATATGCAAGTCAACAAAGAAATATAAGAACTCAGACCCTTTTTCCTGAGCAAAAGTAAAAACAAAACTATCTACGTTGTCATGATCCATTTGTCAAATTCTATATGCATGCATTAGGATGCACAAGGAAAAGTCATTCTCCAACAACATATGCAATATCAAACACCAAAGGCTTTTAAGTTCCAATAGCCACATTGTCTAATGGAAAATCTCTTGCTGTCAAATTGGTTTACCAAACTCAGACACCAGAACATGAGATATCATAGGAAAAATGTGGTCAAACAATTATTGGGGAAAGCACAGATGGCTCTTCTTTCAGCTGCATATGCAAACAAATTAAAACAGGAAAGTGTTTAAGTCACAATATATCTTACTTGGGAGGTCTGAATGGTGCTCCCACATTGCGCCACAGTTTGCATGAAGTCACCTGCAGAAGCCCACAAAAAAGGCACATTTTAGGCACCTCCTAATAATATGCCTCAAAGCAAAATTAGAGATTTTTATATTACCAATGAATAGTACAGCTTGAGCACCACAAAACTCTCCAATGTTGATATTTTCACAAAATATTATCCTTTTACACGGTAGTTATAAAAGATGTTACTGATTTCTCCTAACATGATCATCTACTTCTCTCTACCTCTCTTTTTCCCCCTTTTTTTTTTTATATTCAGGATTATAGAAAGACGCAATCATAATTAGATGGGACAGTGTCAAAATCATTACCTGAATTTTAAGGGTTTTTTTTCCAACTTTATACGTGAAATTTGAAATTACTATATATCATAATCCATCAAACTTTTCTTCATCAAATTTACTGCCTTGTCTCTAACTTGTACTCTTTGACCAATGAGTGTTTGCCACCTTAATCTTGTAAAGGTAGTATATTTGACAGATAGAAATTCAATTAAGCATTAAAACTTAGCAAATTCAAACATTAAATGTGAAATTTGACAAACAAAAGTTCAATTGGGTATTACACTCAGCCATTTCAGATTGCGTATAAAATTTAAAAAATCGCAAAGTTCGAACAGTGATTTTGGCAATATCCCTGATTAAATCAGCTACTTTTAGGCTCTTAAATTGCCTTACAAGACCCATGCGCATATTAGTTGTAGCATGCACTGCGTAAAGCACTCCAAGCATTAAGTTGCCATGAAAGCTCTTGGGCATTACTCACTAGTCAATGCCTTTGGGTTCATGGTCATCTCATACTTCTATAGGAAAATGTACCAATTTGTTTCTAAACCTACTTTTACAAAAGCTTGCAATCAAATCCATATATGACTTCTCAATTATTATGCACATGGCAAACTATGTGTATGAAGACAAACTATATTTCAAAAAACATCACAAGTTGCTTAAGAAGGTCCGTCCATCTCTTTTTGGAATGTATAACACATTATCTAAAAAAATAAACAAGGAGCAATCGTGCCAAGGTATTTTGGCAAATATTGGAGGAAAAATTTGCTCACGATTTGTAAAATAGAGAGCTTATACCTATGCAAGAATTATCAATACTTCAAAAAGGTAATGACTTGAAATATTCAAGAAAATTTAAATTCATTAGCTATTAAATATTCAAGAAAATTTAAATTCATTAGTTATTCCTCTTTAATAACACATAAACTACTTCTTGACAAGGAAATTAAATTATATGACTCCAAAAAAGATAGGGACTTAAGGTCTTGCAGACGTTATAAAAGGGAAATTGGAATCTCAATAAAATGTCGACCATGTTGCCAAATTGACATTAGAACTTTGTCAGGGCATGTGATCTGAATGGAGAATGTCATTAAACTAGTTATAATAATTGATGATTCCTGTAATCAAATAGCAGGGGCATAATGGGCAAGGTTTAAAATACCTTGAAAGTTCAAAATATCATATTACCACTTTATCCAGCACATATGGTCATATGAATATTTAAACAAGTAAATAAAATTACAATTGAGAAAATGGATTCATTGCACTAAAGGATGTAAAACATAGCTATATTTTCATTGCACATGGATAACAGAAATCCGAATGCCAAAAAAATGTCCATGACAATGCCCTGAAACTGCCATAAGGTTATGTTTACCAAAGGGACAGAGATGCACCAAGGGAACTAGATAGCATGCCAAATGACACAGAATCACGTCAAACCTGTTCATAGCCACCATGTTTGATCACAGCTCGGTATAACCTATTTTACATAAAGAAAAAGAAAAGAGAAATTAAAACGTTGAATTCAATACGAAGTAGGTAAGCACATGTTACTGGCAAGAAAATTACTTGAGCAAGTTTAGTTCTTCCTTGTAGAATTTGGGTGCCTTGAATTCCAGATTTCTTTCACGATGAAAGGCCTCGACTTCCTTCCTAAAGGCATATTGCTCTTCCTCGGTGCCAGACTCGTAACCTTCATCGTAGTCCGTTTCCCAGGAGTAAGACTGCTTTAACACCTTCATGCCATCTTCACTCCCAACATCTAACCGAGGTTTCATTGCCTGTTTCCTCAACATCACTTCATCCAATGACACTTCCCTAGACTCATCTTCTGTCTCATCATCTTCATCATTAATAGGGAACCTTTTCGCATTTGCTGCAACATCTTCCAGGTGATTTGAAGATATTAAGTTGCTGTCCCTAGCTCTAGTGCTGTCCCGGTGTTTCGCAATATCTGCATCCACTTGGATACAGTTTTTTTTATTCTTCTCATGAACTTCACAGACAACACCCGTATCCGAATTAGCACCTTTAGTAACAGTGGTTTCAGCAGAAGGTTCTTGAATGTGAGTTTGGTTATCCTGCAGTGACTCAACATCTCCATATTGGTTTTGTTCAACCTTAACTATGACCTCCATTTTTCTGATATTATCCATTTATCTCTATAACCCAAGATTCAATTGGTGAACCTTTATTATCTCTCTCTCAGCTCGAAATGCAACACAAGCATTTGCACAACCTTATAAATTTCTGCAAAAGCAAAAGCAAAGAATTGTAAGAAATAAGACAAAAGAAAAACTGAAGAACCCACATCAAAATCCAAGCATAAAATGGGTTTTCAGATTTTTGCAGAACATATACATTGGTGTAATCAGCCAATAATAAACAGTTACCAACCTAAACACCTTCAACCACTTCTTACAAAAAAATTTATAATAAATAAATAATCATTAGATCAAAAAAAAAAAAGAAAAACCATCATCTTTAATTCTTTACGAAACAAATAACCCTTAATCACCTTCTTAGTCTAGGTTATGGATACTGGGTTTTCATTTGTTTCGTGTAATGCAAGCAGATTAACATGGGAAAAGAAAAGGAGGAAGAACGAACATTCTGCAAACAGAAATCCAAATAAAGTTTGGAACATGAGGTAGTGAAACATGTTTGAGACAGCCACAGCATTGAGAGATTATCTATTACATACCAGTGAAAGTATCTGAATCTGGGCGTCTAGTAGAAATAAAAAAACCCAGAAAGGGAAAAGAAAAAGAAAAGGAGAAAGGCCAGCCAGGTATAAAATAAACCCTTCTGGGTTTTATGTATTGGAGTGCATAAGCAAATAAGGAAATGGGCAAATAAGCGAAAGGAGGGAAACTAAGCACTGAACCAGATGCAAAGGCAGGGAGACAGGCGCGTTCAGATCAGTTACTGGTGTCTTACGTTATGCCTTTATTTATTTATGACCTTTTCCTAGTCTCACTTAGTTTTATCTTCTTTCCCGTCAACCTTTGCCACTTGTTCCTCTCCCCTTTTTGCTAAGATGGAGGTTTTTTACTCTTAATTTTTCTTCGGAAAGGTGCTATAGAAGAACTACCTGAAAATCGGTTTTTCTTTTTCTTTTTTCTTTTTCTTTAAGATCCATTGTAATAATAAGAAAGATTTTTAAATATAAAAAAATATCCACCAGATAATATCAAAATCTAACAAATTAGTCCAGGTTAGCTTAATAGTGGGATGCCCATGTGCATTTTAAAAAAATCTCATTTTAAACCATGATCAAAGAGGTATAATTTTTCCTAAGAATCCATCATGATATATCGATTCTCAGTAAAAAAATGGATACAAAAAAGTTGTCTATATAATCTAAGATTTAGTGATAACAACTGTAATATTATTAATTGTTCTAGGCTATTTTAGATTGATCAAAATCTAAGACATGGGAATAAGGATCCTAATACATGAAAGCTGCGTCAAATGGTCTTCAATTGATTACATATTAATAGATATTTAATTGATTGGTTTGAGGTTATCAACTAAAAAGATATAATCTCATCTAGATATCTCCATACATATATAGATACATTTACTTCATAATTAAGACATCGGTTAAATTCTCATCTATTTTTTAGCCAAAAATAAATTTTAATCTATTTGAAACTAGCTATTTACTGGTCTATTTAGGCATCATAAGTGATGAAGAAGCATCCAAGGATCCATTATATATTCCAATTGGACCAATTACTCGAGCTAAAGCGAAGCGGATGAGAGAAGCTTTGAGCGCATTCATTGAGGAGACTTGGGAGAAACACGCTTTACACAGAAATTTCATGAAGAACTTGGCACTTAACTACAATCTGGATATTGTTAATGTTATACAAGCATTTGGAGATTCATCAAACCAATCAAGATTGCAAGAGTACGTGTCAGAGTCCAATGCCAGCAACTGAAGTTCCAACGCCACCGGTGTTCAGTCGGTGTAGAAATACCATAGTAGCAAATTCTCTAACGTTAGCCTCAACACTACCTGTGTATATTGTTCAACACCACCGGTGTACATTGCTAAATAAATGATCAGTAGCGAAATTATTAACACCGTCTGAACGATGGGTGCTATTTTTTCTTCCTACGTCGTTGGCTTATCCTCATATATCGCCGGCATACTTGTCTGATGTGCCTTGTGCGCGAATTTCTGTTTTGTGAATTTTCAGTTCTCCTTTGTTTTATATTTTGAATGGTTTGTTTTGTAAAGATAATCAACTTTGAATGAATATTGAATTGAGAGAGTTTTCTCCTTTAGTTCCATTGCGAACTTGTGAACTTATCAAGATTTGTTCTTGTGGCATACAAATTCTATTCCAAACCTTTGTTCTAGTTTGCAATACAACTTAGGGTAAAGGTTCCATCTTTTTATACCTTCGATTCAAATTTGAAATACAACTTTGGGTCAAGGTCTACTTTGATCTGATTCAGCTTTCCTCACGACCTGCTTATGCAAACTAATCGTTGGGTTTCAGGTTTAATATACTTGGAGTTCGCATCAGTTTTTGGTATCAGAGCTCTGGCTCTGAATATGGTTATCTATCTTTTTCTTTTGTCTTTAGTTGTTCTTGTTTATCGTTCTTGATTTTTGTTTGTCTTTTCTTGTTTGTCTTTCTTGAAAAGTTTCATTTTAGGATTATATCTAAATCTCAAAACTCTTGAAACTTAGTGATAAAAGAGAATCTTTTAGGGTTCTTGTTTGAAAAAGTTGAGATCTTTGGATCTAGGGTTTAATTAAGAAAAAAAGAAGAAGAAGAAGAAGAAAAAAGAATCGTATTTAAAAAAAAAATTGTTTATTGAAATATTGTTTGCAAATTCGTTCTTGATTAGTGTCTTTAGTTGTGCTTGATATCAATCGTGAAATCTTGTTCTTGAAATTATTTTGATTCATTCTTATCTCTCTATTCTCTAACTTTGAGAAGTCGTTCTTGGTCCTCATTCTTGATACACATTCTCTTTAGCTTTTCACTTGAGTCACAAGTATTGTCTTGGCTAAGAATCATTGAGTTCAATATAGGACTTGGGGAGTAAAACTTGTGAGTGGTAAAAGGTAACGAGGGGTGAGATTATTATCGAGAAAACCTAAGCGAGTAAGATACGAGCGGAGCACCATTATTTTGAGCGAAACACGTGAGGGAGTGTTGTGAGATATCATTTTTTTTGTTTTACTAACTTGATAACAGTGTTCAAATAAGATGAGTTCCAACTCAAATTCGGAAGAGCAATCGGGAGTTGACCCTAAGATGTTCATGGAGTCAATGACAAAATCATTTGAGCGATTGTTTCGGACTAATGAGGAATCTAATGAAAGGTGGGAGAGACTAGAGAATAGAATGGCTGAAATTGAAGGAAGGTAGTAGCAACCTCAGCCTAGACAACAAAATAAGCAAGGTAGGAGGAGGATACAAGAGGAAGACTTTGAGGCTGATTTTGATGATGAAGGTAATGATATGGAAGAATTTGATGAGAGAGTCAGGATGCAAGGTAGAAGATATGGTAGACAGAGGGAGGATTGGGTTGATGGAAATTTGAGCAATATCAAGATGAAAATCCCTCCATTCTAAGGTAAAAATGGCCCTGATGCTTATCTAGAATGGGAAAGAGAGGTGGAGTTGGTGTTTGACTCTCATAAACTTGCTGTTGTAGAAATTATTGATTATGCTCTTATCCGGTGGGATCAATTGAATTTGAGTAGAAGACGAATCATGAGAGGCCGGTTGACACATGGGCTAAGATGAAGGCCACCGTGAAGAAAAGGTCTGTTCCTAATCATTATCATCAGGATTTATTTAATCGATTGCAAAGTCTTACTAAGGAATCTAAGAGTGTTGAAGACTATCACAATGAGATGGAAATAGCTATGATTCGAGCCAATGTAGATGAAGACCAAGAAGCTACGATGGCTAGATTCCTATGCGGCTTGAATCGGGATATAGCTAATGTCGTTGAGTTGCAGCATTATGTGGAACTTGAAGACATGATACACATAGCCATGAAAGTGGAAAAGCAACTCAAGTGCAAGGGAATAGTGAGGTATGAATCTAATTCGAATTGGAATTGTAACTCTTCTTAGAAATCAAATTAGGGTAAAAAGGAAGACAAATCTACGGATTTCTATAGAAGGAAGGACGAGGAAGTTAGTAAAGAGAAGGATAAATCCAATTCACAAGGTAGTAGGAATTGGGACATTCAATGTTTTAAATGCCTTGGTCATGGACATGTTGCATCACAATGTCCAAATAGGAGGACCATGGTAATAAGAGAAGGTGACAATGTGGAGATTGAGAATGAGCATGACAGTGAGGATTCTATGCCTCCATTAGAGGATGATGATGATGATGACCTAGAGTATGCGGTCCAAGGTGAATCCCTAGTGATCAAACGTGCCTTAAGTGTGCAAATTAAGGAGGTTGATAGTGAGGAGCAACATGACAACATCTTTCATACTCGTTGTCACATCTATAATAAGGTATGTAGCTTGATCACGGACAATGGTAGTTGTAATAATGTAGCCAGTACCTTATATTTGAAAAGTTGAGATTGCCTGTTGTAAATCATCTCCAACCATATGAGCTTCAATGGTTGAATGAGTGTGGGGAAATGAGAGTGAATAGGCAAGTATTGATCTCTTTCTCTATAAGGAAATATAAGGATGAAGTGTTGTGTGACGTGGTGCCTATGCATGCTAGCCATATTCTGTTGGGAAGATTGTGGTAATACGATAGAAAGGTTATGCATAATGGATTTAAAAATGTTTATTCATTTGTTATGGATGTTAAGAGTGTGAAGCTTGCACCCTTGTCTCCTAGATAAATCTTTGAGGATCAGAAAAAAAAAATTAAAGAGGCACATGAACAGCAAAGAAAAAGCAAGGAAGATAGTGTGAGTGAAAAAGAAGAGAGAAACACAAGTGAGAAAAGCTATGAGAAGAGTGAAAAACACATCTGTGTGAGAAAGGAAAATGAAAGAAGTGAGAAAAAGAAAGATATTGAGTGCAAAGAGAGAAAAGTGGGCTTCTATGCAAAAGGAAAGGATGTTAAGAGTGCTTTGTGTTTAAGATAGCCAATGATTGTATTTATGTACAAGGAGGCTTACTTTAATACTAACGACCTTAACCCCTCTTTTCCTAGTGTTGTTTCTCCACTTTTGCAAGAATATAGTGATGTGTTTCCTGAAGATGTACCAGTTGAATTACCGCCTTTGAGAGGAATAGAGCATCAAATTGATCTCATTGTAGGAACTACCCTTCCGAATAGACTGACATATAGATGCAATCCGGAAGAAGCTAAAGATATTCAGAGGCAAGTTGTGGAGCTAATGTTTAAAGGCTATGTGAAGAGAGCCCTACTCTTTGCACAGTACCGGTGTTGCTAGTACCAAAGAAGGATGAGACTTAAAGAATGTGTGTCGATTGTCGAGACAACAATAAAATCACTATAAAGTATAGACATCCAATTCCTAGGTTAGATGATAGGCTTGATGAATTGTTTGGTTCTTGTATTATCTCTAAGATTGATTTAAAAAGCAGATACCATCAAATTAGACTAAGAGTTGATGATGAGTGGAAAACGACTTTTAAAACAAAATATGGTTTGTATGAGTGGTTAATCGTGCCTTTTGGTTTAACTAAGCCACCAAACACTTTTATGAGACTTATGAATCATGTTCTGAGAGCTTTTATTGGAAAGTTTGTTGTAGTATACTTTGATGATATTTTGGTGTATAGCAAGAATATTAATAATCATATTCAACATCTGCATTTGGTTCTTGATGTGTTGAGGAGTGAAAAGTTGTTTGCTAACCTTCAGAAGTGATCTTTTTGCACTAAACAGGTTGTATTTTTAGGATATGTGGTAAGTGCTAAAGGAATACAGGTTGATGAAGAGAAGGTAAAGGCCATTAAAAAATGACTTAAACCTAATACTGTTAGTGAGGTTAGAAGCTTTCATGGTTTAGCTAGTTTCTATAAGATATTTGTTTGAGATTTTAATAGTATAGATGCACCATTGACTGAAATCATCAAGAAAAGTGTAGGTTTTAAGTGGGCAAGTGAGCAACAACATGCATTTAATTTACTTAAGGAGAAACTTATTCTGCACCTGTACTAGCTTTTCCTGATTTTGATAAAACATTTGAAATAGAATGTGATGCTTCTAGCTGTGGTATAAGGGTTATTTTAATACTGGAAAAGAAGCCAATTGCCTACTTTAACGAAAAGTTGAGTGGTGCTACTTTGAACTATCCAACTTATGACAAGGAGTTATATGCCTTGGTTCGTGCCTTGCAAACTTGGCAACACTACTTGTGGCCCAAGGAGTTTGTCATTCATACTGATCACGAGTCTTCGAAGCATCTGAAGGGACAATACAGGCTGAATCAAAGGCATGCAAAGTGGATAGAGTTCATGAGACATTTTCGTATGTAATCTAGTATAAACAAGGTAAGGAAAATGTCGTGGCAGACGCATTGTCTCAAAGGTACGTATTAATCTCTACTTTATAAGCAAAATTATTGGGTTTTGAGTACATTAAAGATTTATATGATAAGGATCCTGATTTTACTAATGTGTACGAGGCATGATGGGTACTTATTCAAAGAAAAACGATTATGTGTGCCTAATAGTTCTTTAAGAGAATTGCTTGTGTGAGGGGTCTCATGAGGGAGGTTTAACAGGACACTTCAATGTTCAGAGAACCTTAGGTGTTTTAGAAGAACATTTCTTTTGGCCTCACATGAAGTGAGATGTTGAAAGGTTGTGTGAAAGGTGTATTACTTGCAAACAGGCGAAATCTAAAGTTTTACCCCATGGCTTGTACACACCCTTACCCATTCCTAGTGAACCTTGAGTAGAAATATCCATGGATTGTGGATTGAGTTTACCTAGGTCCAAAAGAGGTCATGATTCTATGTTTGTTATTATTGACAAGTTTTCTAAGATGGCTCATTTTATTCTCTGTCATAAAGCTGATGATGCTACTCACATTGTTGATTTGTTCTTTCAGGAAATTATGCGTCTACATAGAGTTCCTAAGAGCATTGTTTCTGATAGGGATGCAAGATTTTTGGGTCACTTCTGGAAGGTCCTATGGGTGAAATTGGGGATTGTTGATTTATCTCAAATGATGATTTTGATGATAACAAAAAGGAGTAAATAATTACTAACATATTCATTAAGTGTGCAAGGATTTAATATAATCAAAGTGGTTTACAATGACTTAAGAGAATGATTTCAAAAGAGACTACATGCAAAGAATACTTTAGAAAGTGTTTGGAGAAGATTTCAAGAACAAATGAGCTGTTAGAAGGTTAATCAGAAGGTTCTCCGCTGACTTTTTAAACTATCAGAAAGTTCGTCAGAAGGTTCGTTAGAAGGTTCATCAGAAGGTAAACTGCAACAAAAAAAAATGACGAGTTTCAACTCCAGATTCGAATTTCTTTTTAGATTTAATATGTTGAAGACCCAGCTCCAAAGATTAAGTATATTTGGCTAATATACTCAATGTGTTCCACAAAGTTGGTTCAATATCCATGGGGATTCGAATTTCGTCGGATTAAAGTTCATTTTTTGAGAAAATTCTGTTTTGACAGCAAGGAAAAAGAACGTGACTTACAAGGATCCATCTTCAATAGTTTATTCAAGTTTTAGTTGGAAATATGAAAAACATGATCCAAATATGCAAGGAACTTGTCTGATGATTATTTATCCATATAAGGAAGTCGAAATTTATGAAAAATACGATCTTTTTGTTGCATGAACAGTACCAGACGAAGGAACAAGTCAACAACAGTGATTTCAAATTCGAATTTCAAGTTCAAGATAATTATACAAGTTGTTGGAGATTTAAACTTATCCATTAAAGCAAGAATTTCGAGATTACAACAACAAGATCTCAAGTTATTCAAAATTTGCAGATTTTGAAAAAAGAGATAAGCTAATATTACGCACAAAATAAGGAGCAAAGTTTATCTAATTGATTTCCTAGCCGTTGGAAGATACAAGGATAAGTATACTCACCCAAGACAGAAAAAAGGAAGCACAATCACATGAACAAGAAGAGAAAACAAAGAGCCACGAATTTCTTTTCATTTGAGGAAAATTACTATCATTCTATTTGTCTTCTTTGTTCGAAAAATTTGAGGACCCATACTTTATTCCTCTAATTTGTTGTTACACATTTAGTGTGAGTTGAGAGTTACAAGTAGGCTTAGTTGATTGATTGATTGAGAGAATCAACTAAGTGAATTGTAGCCAAAGAGAATTGGCAAGAACTTCTTGTAACTTTGTTGATTTGATTGGATAGTGGAAAATTACCGATAAGGAATACCGGGACCCTAGCTTAGAGCTGGAAGAGAGGATTGACGCTCGAGGCGGAAGCTTTATATATCGCTTTGCACTCTCTACTCCTTATCTCTCTTTAATTTCGTGATTTATTATTAATGTTGTATATGTGTGATATATGCTCAAAAGGTTAATCAGAGAGTAAATCATTCATATTTTTCTTATTCAGAGAGTTAAGAAGAAGGTTTCTAAGTGTAAAAGTCTTGAATCACTTTTGATCTGAATTTTTGCTTAAAGCTTTTATTTGTTAAGATTATTGTCTTATGAAAGTTTTAAAGCCATTTTAGTTGAATAACCAAGTGGTGTGAAATTTATTCAAAATTTTGAAAAGTAAATTTTATAACCAATTCACCCCCCCCCCCCCCCCTCTTGGTTATATTTTCGGACCAATAGGGACTAAACTATTGTTTCCAATTATTTGTCATCTACAAATTGATGGACAGACAAAAGTAGTTAATAAAACTTTGTCTCAATTGTTGAGAGCTCTTATTAAAAAGAACGTAAAGAATTGGGAAGAATGCTTGCCACATGTAGAATTTGCATATAATAGGAGTGTGCATTCAGCAACTAAGTTTTCCCCTTTTGAAAGTGTGTATGGATTTAATCCATTGACTCTCTTAGATTTGTTACCCTTTCCTGCAGATGAACATGCTAACCTAGATGGAAAGTGGAAGGCAGAAGTAGTTAAGTAGTTGCATGAGAAGTTTGACAACATATTGAGAGGCAAACGGAGCAATATGCTAAACAAGCCAATAAAGGGCATAAGAAGGTTGTTTTTCAACCAGGTGATTGGGTGTGGGTACATATGCGTGAAGAACGATTCCCACAACAACGGCATTCTAAGTTACAACCAAGAGACGACAGTCCATTTCAAGTGATTGTAAGGATCAACGATAATGCTTATAAGCTAGATTTCCATGCGAGTATAATGTCAGTGCAACTTTTAATGTTTCTAATTTGTTTCCTTTCGATGTAGATAACATGAATTCGAGATTGAATCCTTTTTAGGAAAGGAGGAATGATGAAGAAGCATCCAAGGATCCATTATATATTCCAATTGGACCAATTACTCGAGCCAAAGTGAAGCAGATGAGAGAAGCTTTAAGTGCATTCATTGAGGAGACTTGAGAGAAACACTTTGCATAGAGATTTCATGAAGAACTTGGCACTTGACAACAATCTGGATATTGTTAATGTTATACAAGCATTTGGAGATTCATCAGACCAATTAAGATTGCAAGAGTGTGTGTTAGAGTCCAAAGTTAGCAACTGGAGTTCCAATGCCGCCAGCATTCAATCGGTGTAGAAATATCACAGTAGCGAATTCTTTAGCACTGGCCTCAACACTGCTTGTGTATATTGTTCAACACCACAACGTACACCATTAACACCGTCCATGTACATTGCTAAATAAATGATCAGTAGCGAAATTATTAACACTGCCTCAATGCTAGGTGTTATTTTTTCTTCCTATGCCGACGGCTGTCGACTTATCCTCATACAACGCCGACATACTTGTTCAGTGTGCCTTATGCGCAAATTTCTGTTTTGTGACTTTTTAGTTCTCCTTTGTTTTATATTTGAATGGTTTGTTTTGTAAAGACAATCGACTTTGAATGAATATTGAATTGAGAGAGTTTTCTCCTTTAGTTCCATTGCGAACTTGTGAACTTATCGAGATTTGTTCTTGTAGTGTTCAAATTCGATTCCAAACCTTTGTTCTAGTTTGCAATACAACTTAGGGTAAAGGTTCCATATTTTTATACCTTCAGTTCAAGTTTGAAATACAACTTTAGGTCAAGGTCCTCTTCGATCTGATTTGGCTTTCCTCATGGCCTATTTCTGCAAACTAATCATTGGGTTTTAGGTTTAATATACATGGAGTTCGCATCAATAAGAGATTTTCCATTTAGAAAATAAATTAAGATAAAAATAAAAACCATATAACATTATATGTAATCTATTATAATTATTTTTATTATTAAAAAGCACAAAGCATTCATTGGCCATAAGAGAGCTAAAATATAGCATTTGAATATGAAACACTAATTTAAGGACTTAAGGGATTGAAATCCCAAAACCAAGAGCATGAGCCTTTCTTACCTTCATGCAACACAATCAACATAATATCTTAGCTTTTCTATAAATTAAAGAAAAAACATGTAGAGATATTCGATTGAAGCTTCCATGTGTCTCAAATCACATTTAACACCTTTTGGTTCTTCATTTTTCCTATAATGTTAGTAAATACGATAAAATAAGCTTTCTCAGATATTACATGAGTAGCCTTTAACAATAGCTAAACAACGTTGTTTCTTTAATAGCAGTAGCCTTGGTAACGGTAGCATCTAAATAATCAGCCAACACTTCTATGCACTCAGCCAACAAAAGTCATCCTTCGTGATCCCAAATTCCCGTGCAACTAGATAACATTGCAATCAAGTGTTACGAACCAACCAGAAGTTTCAACCAATCAACAGTAGCTGGATCTACACGTTTAAAATTCAAGAAACTATTGTCAAACATTGCAAGGAGTATGTTTGACAAAAATGTAAGAATTTTTTTGGATCTTATGCATCAAGTTAGAACACCACACTGTTAATTTTTTGGATCTTCTGCAACTATAATTATTTTCTTATGTTATTGTGTCACGGGGTCTTCCTATCTTTCTCCTATTTAATTTTTGGCTTTCAATTGGATTAGCCAGCTAGGGCTTTTTGTTGTTATCTTTTTTATATTAGGAGTAAAGAGGGGATCTAATCAATTTATAATAATCCAATAGGCCCTCCCATTACGAGCTAACTATTGGGGCTCAAGGCTTACACTAGCTATCGAACAACATCTTTTAAAATAAGGTGTAAATGGGCTTAACATATAATGGATCAAATAATTAAATAAATTTCACCAAATGAATATATCTCATCAAACTATGATTATTCAATGATAACTCTAGACAATTAATGGCAGCTCGGTATATCAGAAATTTTCCAACATTCTTCCACTTGGCCAGCTTTTATTGTGTAACAATTTATTATATTATTTGTCTTTTGGTTTTCCTTCATATGGTTATATAAACTCCTTTTGGTTGTATGAACAAATCAGAATATTTTAAATGAAAATTGAGAGTTTTTCTCTTAGGTTCTTGAGTGAACTTTTTCTAAACTTATCGGATCTAATCCATGGCATTCAACCTTCGACTTATCAATCGACCTTTCCATATTTGAGTGTGGCGTCTTCGCCGTATGCCAAGGTTCTTGTCTCTCTACAAACACTGGTCGCGATCACCATATAAACGCGAATGGTCTTGGAATTGAAATCAAGCGCATTGGTATCAGGTTGCGTTGATAGATTAGCGTGGTTCGTATCAGTTTGGTATCAGAGCCTAGGGTTTGTTAGAGATTTGCTTATCTTTCTTCAATTAAAGTTCGTATCTTTTAGGGTTTAGAAGTTTCAATTCTTTGAATTTTTGTTCGATCTTGATTAATCTTAGAATTCAATCTTGATTGTTCATCGTAGTGACAAAAAAAAAAGGAAATCTGCACAAAAAAAAAATTGTTTGATTATTTGATAGAATTGTCATCAAAATTGTCCAATTGATCTGGGTAGTAAAAAGGTTTGTTTCAGTAATTGTTCTAAAAACTCCATTGATATAATTTGATGTAATTTTGTTTGTTTGTATTCTCTGATAAGTTTAGGTTAAATTCTATGGTTAGGTTTTGAATTGTTCGAACTAGTTCGTAAAGAACTAAAAGAGAAATTTTGAGAGGAATAACATATTTAGTTATGTGTAAACACGAGGGAGAGTGAATCATCTGAAGAGTGAAACACACCTGGAGTGAATTATAAGGAATTATTTTGCTAACGTTGTTTTCTTGTAGGTAAGAAAAATGTCTAACCAAGGTGTTTTTGAGAGTGAGAAGGAAGTAGTAGATCCAAAAATGATATTGGATGTGTTGACCACTAAGATGAAGAAGATGTTCGGGGATGATGATAACATGGCTCGTAAATCAAAAAGACCTACTTGTGATGCCATCTGGACCCGCTTCAAGGACTCGGCCTAAGCGATTCAAAGAAGTACTCAACGGTTTGGCTCGAACAGTTTTGGAGGAGTTGCACACCATCCTGGATAATCATAAACTAATCAATATCATTAAGACAAGCTCGGGAATGAACCAAATCACGAATCAAGCAAATTGGGGCAAAGCTAGACTTTACACCGCTGGCCTACTTGATTGAAACGGCTTAGAAAACGTCAAATTCGAATGACTTATCCTGGATTACTCAACGCTGCCAGCCTTGAAGCTTACACCGCTGGCATAGGGACTTAAGCCGCTGGTCTTTATGCCAGCGTAGACTAGAAGTTGCTCTCAGATTTTAATTCCAATTTAAGGCCGCCAGCTTTGTATTTATGGCCACCAACTTTTATTGTGTAATGGTTTTTTTTTATTATTTGTCTTTTGGTTTTCCTTCATATGATATATAAACTCCTTTGGGTTGTATGAACAAGATCAGAATACATTTTATGAAAATCGAGAGAATTTCTCTTTGATTCTTGACAGAACTAACTCTAAACTTATCGAATATGATCCGTAGTGTTCGCTTCCGACTTATTAATTGAGATTTCCATCTTTCGATTGTGGCGTCTTCGCTTTATACCAAGGTTCTTGTCTCTTTATAGATAATGGGTCACGGTCTCCATACAAACACAGATGGTCTTGGGAATTGAAATCAAATGAATTGATATTGGGTTTCGTCGATAGATCGGCATGGTTCATATCAATTTGGTATCAAAGCCTAGGTTTGCTTGAGGTTTGCCTATCCTTTCCTTTGATTAAAGGTTCAATCTTTAGGGTTTTCAAAGGTACGTTCTTTGAGTTTTTGTCAAAACTTGATTGAATCAAAGATTCGATCTTGATAGTCATAGTTGTGATTAAAAAAAAGAAAGAAAAGAGAAAGAATAAAAAAAATTCGTGTAAAAAAATACAAAAAAAAAAATTGGTACATTGAAATTCTTGAGAGATTTGTCACAAATAGTTGTTCAATCGATTAGTGGTGTCAAAAAATTGTTTCTTGCTTAGTTTCAACACTCCATTGCTATTGCTTGACCTAATTTTTCATTCATCTTCTTCCTTGATAAGTTAGATTGATTCCATTGATTAGATCTTGGATTGTTCGAATTAGTTCTTAAATAACTAAAAGAGGAATTTGAGAGATGATCAAAATCTAATTTTTGTGTGAAAATATGAGAGTTTAAGTGATTCATCTTGTTGAGTGTAAACACGTAAGGGAGTGATCTCTGAGGAATTATTTTATTGCTAATGTTGTTTCTTGTAGATAAAAAAAATATGTCTAAACAGGGTGTTCCTGAGGGTGAGCAGAGTGGAGTTGATACAAAATCAGTTTTAGAGTCTTTGTCTGTTGAGATGAGGATGATGTTTAAGGAAGGGATGTATGAGCTTAATGAGAAATTAGAGAAGGGTATGGAACAATCAAGGAATGCTCCTCAAGTCAATAGAGGTAAACTTCCTAAAAGAGGATTTTGGGTATTGGATCGAGAATATAAAGGAGCGGGTTTTGAAGAAGAATTTGATAGGGCTTCTATTGAAAGTAACAGGTATTATGGAGGAAAGTATAGAGGAGTTAGGAATCAGGAGGATGATTATCTTGGAAACATAAAGATAAAGATTCCACCATTTCATGGGAGAAATGATCCTGAAGCCTATCTTGAATAGGAAAAAAAAAGTTGACTTGGTGTTCGATTGCCACAACTATTCTGGAGCCAAAAAGGTAAAACTTGCTACTACTGAATTTTCTGGTTATGCCATTGTTTGGTGGGATCAATTGTTGTTGAATAGGAGAAGAAATAGAGAGCCACCAATAGAAACTTGAGAAGGTAATAGGAGTGTAGAGGAGTATTTCAAGGAGATGGAGGTGACAATGATTAAGGCAAATGTGGGTGAAGACCGTGAAGCTACAATGGCTAGATTTTTTGCAGGATTGAATAGGGATATTCAGAATGTAGTAATATTGTAGCACTATGTTGAGTTGGATGATATGGTGCACATGGCCATTAAAATTGAGAACCAACTCAAGAGGAAGGGTAGTGGAGCATCCCGATTTGATTCTAATGCAGTTTCATCCAGTTACAAATCTAAATACTAGAAGAAGGAGGAGAAACAACCCATTTCAAAGCAAAAATCTAAGTATAAACATGACATGACCAGCTTTGGAACTCAAGGTAAATCTGATTCTTCTACTCAAAGAAATCGAGATATAAAATGTTTTAAATGTCAAGGCAGGGGTCACATTACTAGTCAATGCCCAAATAGATGTGTCATGGTCATACGTGATGGGGAGTACGAAACTGAAGAAGAAAGTGAGGATGATGAAATGCCACCTTTAGAGGATATTAGTGATGAGGAAGCTGTTGAAGGTAAACTAGTGGTTGTGGTAAAGCGTGCTTAGAGTGCCCAAGTGAAAGAAGAGACTGATGTACCAAATGATGCAAAAAACCTTAGGTATATTAAACATAAGACCCAACGTTCGTCAAATGGAATTGAACCACAAGGATCGTCTAAGAAACTTGGTAGAAAACCGCGACCGTTGGTTAAGTAATCCTAAGAACCTTGATATAAGGATCTTGACCCTTTAGGAAATACCAACTAAGAACCTTGGTATAAAGGAGGACGCCACAATCGGGGATGGAAAACCCGATTGATAAGTCATGGTGAACGCCACGGGTAAAAACTGATAAGTTCAAACAAGTTCTTTCTCAGAACTCAAAGAGAAAAAGCTCTTAAATTTTCATTTATTCCGGTCTAGTCTCAAAAGATTACATATGATGGGTTTTTATAGGCTTTAGTTAGCCTAAAAACTAAGCAACTAAATAATAAATACATGAAAAACCAAAAAGACATAAAAGAAATTCAAACTAAGCAATAAATACAAGGAAAACTAAAAATATATATAAAAAAATTCAAACTAATTAATAAATACAATGACGCCATCCAATCCTCATCATTACGATAGTTGAATGATAGTGGAGAGACCAAGGTGACTAGGCAAGCTAAGATTGCTTTCCGCATTGGAAGGTATGAATATGAAGTATTGTGTGATGTTATACCAATGCAGGCTTGTCATATCTTGTTAGGAAGGCCATGGCAATTTCATAAAAGGCGATTCATAATGGCTTTTCAAATAAATATACACTTGTTCATCATGGTAAAAGCTAAAGTCTTAAACCAATGACTCCTAAACAGATTTATGAAGATCAAATGCAATTGCAACAATCTTGTGGGAGACACTAAGAGAGTGCGAGGCAAAAAGAGAGTGAGAGCATAAAAGAAAAAGAAAATAAAAAGGAGAGAAAGGCTAGAATGAGTGAGAGAGGCCAATTCAAAAGGGGATCGACTTTGGCGATGAGCAAAAAGGAGAGTTGTATGGCTAGAGTGAGTGTTGTGAGGCAAGCATTGGTAATGAAATAGCCTATGCTATTGATGATTTACAAAGAAAGTTTGAATTTTCTATATATATATTTTCAGTTTTCCTTGTATTTATTACTTAATTTGAATTTCTTTTATGTCTTTTTGGTTTTCCATGTATTTATTATTTAATTACTTAGTTTTTAGGCTAACTAAAGTCTATAAAAACCCATCATATGTAATCTTTTGAGACTATATTGAAAAAACTAAAATTTGATCAAACTTTTGAGTGAGTTGTCTCCAAGAATATTGGTGTTGGGTCTCAAGGCAGGTCTCTTGTGGTTTGCATCACTTTAGAGATTTAAGCACAAATCTTTTTTGGGAAAGAGGAACGATGCTTCCAAGCATATTTGTGTTGGGTCTCAAGGCAGGTCACTTGTGGTTCACATCAGTTTGGAGATTCGAGGATGAATCTTTTTCGAGTAGGAGGGAATGATGAGGATTGGATGGCGTCATTGTATTTATTGATTAGTTTGAATTTTTTATATATCTTTTCAGTTTTCCTTGTATTTATTGCTTAGTTTGAATTTCTTTTATGTCTTTTCGGTTTTCCATGTATTTATTATTTAGTTGCTTCATTTTTAGGCTAACTAAAGCCTATAAAAACCCATCATATGTAATCTTTTGAGACTAGAATGGAAAAAATGAAAATTTGAGATCTTTTTTTTTCTCTTTAAGTTTGGAAAGAACTTGTTTGAACTTATCAGGTTTTTACTCGTGGCGTTCACCATGACTTATCAATTGGGTTTTCCATCCCCGATTGTGGCATCCTCCTTTATACCAAGGTACTTGGTTGGTATTTCCTAAAGGGTCATAATCTTTATATTAAGGTTCTTAGGATTACTCAACCAACAGGTCGCGGTTTTCCACCGGGTTTCTTAGACGATCCTTAGGGTTCAATTCCATTTGACGAACGTCGGGTCTTAGGTTTAATATACCTAAGGTTTTCCGTATCACCAACAAATGTGAGTCAAGTGAGAAGTTTTCATGAATTAGCTAGCTTCTACTGTAATTTGTGAAGGACTTCAGTAGTATTGCTGCACTAATCACCGAAGTTATCAAAAAGAATGTAGGCTTCAAATGGGGGGAAGATAAGGAGAAAGCTTTCAAGCTAATAAAGGATAAGTTTACACCTACTCCTTTACTTGCTTTACCTGATTTTACTAAAACTTTTGAAATTGAATGTGATGCTTCAGGTTTAGGGATTAGAGCAGTGCTGATGCAAGAAGGACGACCCATTGCATGTTTTAGTGAAAAGCTAAGTAGGGTAGACCTGAAGTACCCTACTTATGATAAGGAATTATATGCATTCGTTAGAGCCTTGGAAACCTAGAAGCATTACCTGTGGCTGAAGGAATTTGTGATTTATATGGATCATGAATCTTTGAAGCATTTGAAGGGCCAGTAAAAATTGAACAAAAGACATGCGCATTGGATGGAGTACATTGAGACAGATCCTTATGTCATTCATTACAAGTAGGGTAAGGAAAACATTGTTGCTATGCGCTTTCTTGTAGGTATGTTTTCATTGCCACACTTGATGCTAAGTTGCTTGGTTTTGAACATATTAAAGATTTGTATGCTTTAGACTAAGATTTTGCTAAAGCTTATGCCAAATGTGAAAAGATTGCCTATGGAAAATTCTTTAAACATGATGGTTATTTGTTTAGAGAAGGAAAATTTTGTGTTCTAGATTGTTCAATCAGGGAGTTGCTGGTGAGGGAAAGTCATAGTGGTGGTTTGATGGGACATTTTGGGGTACCAAAAACTTTATCTGTTTTGCAGGAACATTTTTATTGGCCCTAGATGAAAAGAGATGTTGAGAGGATTTGTGAGAAGTGTATCACTTGTACATGTCGTTGCCTATTCCTACTGAGGCTTGGGTTGATATTTCAATGGAGTTTGTGTTAGGATTACCCAGTCTAAAAGTGGTAAAGATTCTATCTTTGTGGTTGTGGACCGATTTTCTAAAATGGCACACTTTATTCCATGTCACAAAACTGATAATGCTTATCATGTTGTTGATTTGTTCTTTCGAGAAATTATTCGTTTGCTTGTATGCCTAGGACAATTGTTTCTTATAGGGATACAAAGTTCTTAAGCTATTTTTGGAAGACATTGTGGTGTAAGTTAGGAACTAAATTCTTGTTTTCTACAACTTGTCATCCACAGTCTAATGGTCAAACTGAAGTTGTAAATAGGACTTTATCGACATTGTTAAGGTCTATTATAAAGAAGAACATCAAACTTTGGGAGGAGTGTTTACCACATATTGAGTTTTCTTATAACTATACCATTCATTCTGTTACTAAGTATTCATCATTTGAGATTGTGTATGGTTTTAATCCGTTGACTTCATTGGATTTGTTGCCTTTACCTGTTTCTAAATTTGTTAATGTAGATGGTAAAAAGAAAGCAAAGTTTGTTAAGCAGATTCATGAAAAGGCTAGGATGAACATTGAAAGGCTTACTGAACAGTATGCTAAGCAAGCTAACAAGGGACGACGACAGATGGTATTTGAACCCGGTGATTGGGTTTAGTTACATATGCAAAAGGAACAATTTTCTAAGCAAAGACATTCTAAGTTGCTTCCAAGAGGTGATGGTCCTTTTTAGACTTAGAGCGCATCAATGACAATGCTTACAAGCTTGATATATCAGGTGAGTATTCTATAAGTGCTACATTTAATGTTTCTGATCTGAGTCCTTTTGATGCAGGTCATGAAGATTTGAGGACAAATCGTTCTCAAGAGGAAGGGAATGATGAGAACGTAGCTCGTGGATCAAGAATAGACCCGTTTGTGATGCCACTTGGACTAGCTTCAAGGACTCGGGCTAAGCGATTCAAAGAAGCACTCAACAATTGGTTTTGAACAATTCTGGAGGAGTTGCACCCCATCCCAATGATCCTAAACTAATCAATATCATCAAGACAAGCTCGGGAATAAACCAAATCACGAATCAGACAAGCTCTGGACTTTAGATCGCCGGCCTACTTGATTGAAGACAGCTTAGCAAATGTCAAATTTGAATGGCTTACATTGGATTACTCAACGCCACGAACCTTGAACCTTACACCACCGGCGTAGGGACTTAAGCCAATGGCCTTTATGCCAGCATAGACTAGAAGCTACTCTCGGATTTTAATTCCAATTTAAGGTTGCCAGCTTTGTATTTATGGCCACTAGCTTTTATTGTGTAACAGTTTTTTATTATTATTTTTTATCTTTTGGTTTTCCTTCATATGGTTATATAAACTCCTTTGGGTTGATGAATAAGATCAGAATACATTTTATGAAAATTGAGAGAATTTCTCATTGGTTCTTAACGAAACTAACTCTGAACTTATCTAATCTGATCCGTGGCGTTCGCTTCTGACTTGTCAATCGAGATTTCCATGTTTCAATTGTGGCATCTTCGCTTTATATAAGGTTCTTGTCTCTTTATAGACAACGGGTCGTGGTCTCCATATAAACACAGACGATCTTGGGAATTGAAATCAAACGAATTGATATCGGGTTTCGTCAATAGATTGGTGTGGTTCATATGAGGAAAGGAATGGAGCAGATGAATGAAAAAGTAGAGAGGAGATTGGAACAACCTAGGGGTGCTCCACTTGTACATAGAAGAGAAAGAAACCTTAGGAGAGGAGTGTGGGTGCAAGAGGAAGAGTATGAAGGCATGGGTTCTAAAGAAGAACTTGAGAGGGGATCTGTTGGCAGCAATAGGTGATACAGAGGTAGGTATAGAGGAGTTAGGAATCGAAGATTACTATTTAGGGAACATAAAGATGAAGATTCCATCCTTTTAGGGGAAGAATGATCCTAAGGCCTATTTTGAATGGGAGAAGAAGGTTGATTTTGTGTTTGATTACCATAACTATTCGGAATCTAAAATGGTAAAACTTGCTGCTATTGAATTTTCTTATTGCTGTTGGTTTGGTGGGATCAACTTTTGTTGAATAGGAGAAGGAATAGCGAGCCACCAATTCAAACTTAGGAAGAAATGAAAAGAGTGATGAAGAAGCGATTTGTACCTCTTATTTTTATAGGGAGTTGTATAATAGGTAAAATCTTAAGCAAGGTAATGAGAGTGTAGAGGAGTACCATAAGGAGATGGAGGTAGCAATGATCAGGGCAAATGTGGAAGAGGACCATGAGACTATAATGGCAAGGTTTTTGGCAGGATTGAATAAGGATATATAGAATGTGATAGAGTTGCAGAACTATGTTGAGTTGGAAGACATAGTACATATGGCCATTAAAATTAAGAACCAACTCAAGAGGAAGGGTGGTGTGCTTCATGATTTGATTCTAATGCAGGCTCATCCAGTTACAAATCAAAATACTGGAAGAAGGAGGAGAAGCAACCCATTTCAAAGCCAAAATCCGAGCAAAAACATGACATGACCAGCCTTGGAAATCAAGGTAAATCCGATTCCTCTACTCATAGAAATCGAGATATAAAATGTTTTAAATGCCAAGGCAGAGGTCACATTGCTTGTCAGTGTCCAAATAGAGGTGTCATGATCATACGTGATGGGGAGTATGAAACTAAAGGAGAAAGTGAGGATGAAGAAATGCCACCTTTGGAAGACATTAGTGATCTGGAATCCATTGAGGGTAGACTAGTGGCTGTAATGAAGTGTGCTTTGAGTGCACAGGTGAAAGAAGAGGCTGATTTGCAAAGAGAAAATATTTTTCACACTCGTTGCTATATTGGTGATAACATTTGTAGTTGGATCATTGATGGAGGTAGCTCCACAAAAGTTGCTAGTGTATTCATTGTGGATAAATTGGGGCTTAAAACCACTAAACATATGAATCCTTATAAGTTACAGTGGTTGAATGATAACGGAGAGACTAAGGCGAACAGATAGGCTAAGATTGCTTTTCGCATTGGAAGGTATGAAGATGAAGTGTTGAGTGATGTCATACCAAAGTAGGCTTGTCATGTGTTGTTGGGAAGGCCATGGCAATTCGATAGAAGGGATTCATGATGGCTTTTCAAATAAATATACACTTGTTCACCATGGCAGGACTAACAGTCTCAAGCCCTTGACCCCTAAAGAGGTTTATGAGGATCAAATGCAATTGCAACAATCTTGTGAGAAACACCAAGAGAGTGAGAGGCAAAAAGAGAGTGAAGGCATAAAAGAAAAAGAAAATGAAAAGGAGAGAAAGGCTGGAATGAGTGAGAGAAGCCAAGTCGAAAGGGGATCGACTTTGGTGGTGAGCGAAAAGGAGAGTGCAGCCTTGCAAAAGAAGAGTTGTGTGACTAGAGTGAGTGTTGTAAGGCAAGCATTGGTAATGAAACAGCTTATGCTATTGATGATTTACAAAGAAACTTGTTTGAATACTGACGAGTTACCTGACACTTTGCCTAGTATTGTTGTATCTCTTTTGCTGGTTTATGAGGATGTCTTTCTTGAGGAAATTCCTAGAGGATTACCTCTAATCTATGGAATAGAGCACCAAATCGCCTTTGTACCCGAAGCTGTAATTCCAAATAAATCGGCTTATAGGAGCAATCCTGAGGAGACTAAGGAGCTTCAAAGGCAGGTTCAAGAGCTGATGGGAAAAGGGGTACGTGAGAGAGAGCATGAGTCCATTGCAGTACCGGTGATTATTGTGCCTAAGAAAGATGGGTCATCGAGGATGTGTGTTGATTGTCGAGCCATCAACAATATCACGACAAAGTATCGTCATCCTATTCCTCGCTTAGATGATATGTTGGATAAATTGCATAGTTCATGTGTGTTTTCTAAAATTGATTTAAAAAGTGGATATCATCATATTAGAATGAAGGAAGGAGATGAGTGGAAAACCACATTCAAAACAAAGTATGGTTTATATGAATGGTTAGTTATGCCCTTTGGCTTAACTAATGCATCAAGCACTTTCATGAGATTGATGAATTATATTTTGCATGCTTTCATTGGAAAGTTTGTGGTTGTTTATTTTGATGATATTCTAATCTATAGCATGAACTTGAAAGACCGTGTGAAACATTTGAAATCTGTTCTTGATGTGCTTTGAGAGGAGAGATTATTTGCTAACCTTAAGAAGCGCACTTTTTTGCACAGATAAGCTCGTATTTCTTGGGTTTATTGTTAGTGCACAGAGAATAAAGGTAGATGAAGAGAAGGTTCGTGCTACCTAGGAGTGGCCTAGTCCAACAAACATGAGTCAAGTAAGAAGTTTTCATAGACTAGCTAGTTTCTATAAGAGATTTGTAAATGACTTCAATAGTATTGCAGCACCAATCACTGAAGTTATAAAAAAGAATGTAGGCTTCAAATGGGGAGAAGATCAGGAGAAAGCTTTCAAGTTGATAAAGGATAAGTTTACACATGCTCCTTTACTTGCTTTACCTGATTTTACTAAAACTTTTGAAATTGAGTGTGATGCTTTAGGTTTAGGGATTAGTGCAGTGCTGATGCAAGAAGGATGATCTATTGCATATTTTAGTGAAAAGCTAAGTAGGGCAACCCTGAAGTACACTACTTATGATAAGGAATTATATGCATTGGTTAGAGCCTTGGAAACCTGGCAACATTACCTATGGCCAAGGAATTTGTGATTCATACAGATCATGAATCCTTGAAGCATTTGAAGGGCCAGCAAAAATTGAACAAGAGGCATGCGCGTTGGATGAAGTATAACGAGACATTTCTTATGTCATTCACTATAAGCACGGTAAGGAAATTACCGTTGCTAATGCGCTTTCCCGTAGGTATGTCTTAATCCCAACACTTGGTGCTAAGTTATTTGGTTTTGAACATGTTAAAGAATTATATGTTGTAGACCAAGATTTTGCTGAAACTTATGCAAATTGTGAAAAGACTACCTATGGAAAATTCTTTAGACATGATGGTTATCTGTTTAGAGAAGATAAGTTGTTTATTCCAGATTGTTTAATAAGGGAGTTGCTGGTGAGGGAGTCATAGTGGTGGATTGATGGGTCATTTTAGGGTAGCAAAGACTTTAACTGTTTTACAAGAACATTTTTATTAGCCCCAAATGAAAAGAGATGTTGAAAGAATTTGTGAGAAGTGTATTACTTGCAGGCAAGCTAAATCCCTAGTACAACCACGTGGTTTGTACACTCCATTACCTATTCCTAGTGAGCCTTAAGTAGATCTTTCTATGGATTTTGTGTTAAGATTGCCTAGGATTAAGAATAGTAGGGATTCTGTATTTGTTGTAGTGGATCGGTTTTCTAAAATGGCACATTTTATCCCATGCAACAAAACTAATGATGCTTCTCATGTTGCAGATCTGTTCTTTAGAAAGGTTGTTTGACTTCATGGTATGCCCAAAACAAGTGTGTCTGATAGAGATACAAAGTTCTTAAGTTATTTCTGGAAGACCTTGTGGAGTAAGTTAGAGACTAAATTATTATTTTCTACAACTTGTCATCCATAATCTGATGGTCAAACTGAGGTAGTAAATAGGACTTTATCTACTTTGCTAAGGGCTATCATTAAGAAGAATATTAAAACTTGGGAGGAATGTTTACCTCATGTGGAATTTTCTTATAACCGTACCATTCATTCTGCTACTAAATATTCACCATTTGAGATTGTGTATGGTTTTAATCCACTAACTCCGTTGGATTTGTTGCCTTTACCTGTTTCTAAATTTGTTAATTTATAAGGTAAAAAGAAGGTGGAATTTGTTAAGCAAATTCACGAAAAAGCCAGGGTTAATATTGAAAGGCGTACAGAACAGTATGCTAAGCAAGCTAACAAGGGACAACGTCAGATGGTGTTTGAACCCGATGATTGGGTTTGGTTACACATGCGTAAGGAAAGATTTCATGAGAAAAGGCTTTCCAAGTTGCTTCCAAGAGACGATGGTCCTTTTCGAATCCTAGAGCACATCAATGATAACGCTTACAAGCTTGATCTACCAGGCAAGTATGTTGTAAGTGCTACTTTTAACGTTACTGATCTGAGTTCTTTTGATGCAAGTGATGAAGATTTGAGGACAAATCCTTCTCAAGAGGAAGGGAATGATGGAAATATGGCTCGTAGATCCAGAGTGGACCCGCTTGTGATGCCACCTGGACCATCTTTAAGAACTCGGGTTAAGCGATTCAAAGAAGCATTCAACGAGTTGATTCAAAAGGTCCAATTAGAGGAGTTGCACTTTCGCACCATCCAAGATGAGCCTAAACTAATCAATATCATCAAGGCAAGCTGGGAAATGAATCAAGACAAGTTTCAATCAAAATGACCAAAGCTGGCAAATAAGCTGCCAACCTCTCTTGGATCGCCGCCGACCTAAATGTGATGGAAGCCAGTATTGAAAACAAAGACGTCGGACGACCTATGCTAGATTACTCAACTCCGCTGGCCTTGAATCTTACGCTGCTAACATAGGGACTTAAGCGGCCAGCCTTCATGTCAGTGTAGACTAGAAGTTGCTCTCGGATTTTAATTCCATTTTAAAGGCTGCCAGCTTTTATTGTGTAACGATTTATTTTATTATTTGTCTTTTGGTTTTCCTTCATATGGTTATATAGACTCCTTTGGGTTGTATGAACAAATTAGAATATTTTAAATGAAAATTGAGAGTTTTTCTCTTAGGTTCTTGAGTGAACTTTTTCTGAACTTATCGGATATAATCCATAGCGTTCAACCTTCGACTTATCAATCGAACTTTCCATATTCGCTGGATACCGACGTTCTTGTCTCTCTATAGACAACGGGTTGTGGTCACCATACAAACACGAACGGTATTGGGAATTGAAATCAAACGTATTGGTATCGGGTTATGTCGATAGATTGGCGTGGTTCATATCAATACTGCATCATCATATGTTAAAGGTTCCACAACATCATTGATTTCATCAACATTTTCACTGAGAAAAATAACATAATTATTAGAAATAGCTGGACGCGTTTGTCTTTCTAATCTTCTCAATGGCATTTCTGATTTATGCTCTTGTGGCTAGCATATCTCATTACTGGGTGCATCATTTATAGTTTGCGAATCATTCACATAAGAAGATATATGTAGAATAGGTTCGGGAAAAGTAGCTAACAGAAGACTCATCACATTTTGCTCCATATTGGAAGTTTCATCACATCTTATATCAGCCACATCAAACTCTATAAATTTAGCAGTCATGGACTTAACAATGCTAGTACCACGTGTAACACAATAGAACCTATACCCCTTGGAATATTCAAGATAACCAATAAAATAACATCGAGTATACCTTGAATCAATGGTTTTCTCTTATGGGTTATATATAGAACCTTAGCTGGACAACCCCAAACATGAAAATGATTCAAATTGGGTTTCCTATTAGTTCATAATTCAAAAGGAAATTTAGGAATAGATTTACTTAGAACATGGTTAAAGATATATAATGGCCTCACCCCAAAGAAAACTAGGTAAATTGGAACAACTTATCATACTTCTCATCATATCTTTAGGGGTGCATTTATGTCTTTCAGCTCCACCGTTTTGTTTAGGCTCCTAAGCCTAGTATATTGGGCAATAATCTCGAACTCTTGTAAATACTTGGCAAATAGACCCATATGTTGCTTATATCACCATGTTCGCCATAATATTCACCGCTAAAATTAGACCTTAAAATTTTAATGACTTTACCAAATTGTTTTTCAACCTCAAGCTTGAAAACTTTAAATTTTTCAAGAGCATAAGATTTTTCATTTATTAAGTAAATATAACCATTACAGGAAAAGTCATCAATGAAAGTAATAAAAATTTATTACCACATAATGTAGGAGAATAAGGTTCACTAATGTATGTGTGAACTATCCTTAAAAAATTCGAACTACAAGTTGCACTTTGTTTTTTAATCTTAGTTAGTTTACCCCTAATGCAATCAACACAAGTTTCCATATTACTAAAATCAAGGGAAGGAAGAATTCCTTTTTTAATTAATCTTCCAACTCTTTCATTAGAGATGCGACCTAACCTTTTATGCCATAACATTGAACATTTTTCATTAATTAAAGGCCTTTTAGACACAGTATTCTCAACACTCAAAGAAGAATATTCATTATTATTGGCTAAGCAAATCATGTATAATCCATCATTCAAAACACCATGACAAATAATTTGAGAATTTAAAGACAGCTTAACTTATCCATTACGGAAAAAAAAGAATATCCGATTTTGTCCAACAATGAAATAGAAATTAAATTTCGCTTAGAAGTTGATACATAAAAAGTGTTTTCTAAAATAAGTTGAAAACCAGTCCCTTAATTTAAACAAATTGCTCCTATGAATTCAATGTCATTTGTTACTCTCAATTTGGCTTCATAGTCACTCGGTTTCCTTTTCCTTATGAACCCCTACAAGGTAATTGCAACATGGATGGTAGACCCACCATCAAGCCACCAAGAATCAATTGGAGCATTAACTAAGTTAGGTTCAAAACAAACAAGGGCTAGTGAGTTACCATTTTCTTTATTCTTCTGTTCTAACTAGGAAGTAATCTAGCACATTCACTCTTCTTATGTCTAGTTTTTTTACAAAAGAAACACATGACATCTTTCTTAATGGTAGCTTTAGGACCTGCCTCATGAGTCATCTGACCACCACTTTGCCTCTTGGATTCCCAAACTTTCTTAAGAGTATGATGAGAAGTCTTTTTCTGGATGCCCTTTTTTTTTGTAAAAATTTGGTTTATATTGGGAAACTATAAAGGTACTCTCACTCTTTCCCTTTTTTAGTTTCTCTTCTTCAGCAACACTATTAGAAATAAAGTCAATAATACTCTAAGTTGAATTGAGAGTACTATAGGTTGTTTTAATTTGACCAAAATCAGGTGGTAAAGAATTAAGAGCATGACTTTCTATGAATTTGTCGAGAAGGGAAATTTAAAAAATTTTGAGTTTTGATTAAATATGGACCATTTTGAGGATATACTCTTTAACCCTCCCACCTATTCATACTTCATACCCGTTAGTTCACTCAATAGATTTCATGCTCAGCATTACTAGAGGTTTGGTACATATTTCATTCAAGAATAAAAAATTCTCGGGTAACCCATTGAGGATGCTTAAATATAGATCGTTTCATGGCCACAATGCTTCATCTATCAGATTTCTCCCACCTTATGTACGATTCCTTTTGCTCATAAGAACTCTCATTGGTTTGTTCAATAGGCACATTTTCACGTAAGCCAGGTCAATATAAGTAATAGCCAGGTCATTATTTACTTTTTAATAATTTGTTTTTAGGCTTTATATTACCCGATTTTATAAGTCGGAGTTAAATATGAAATTTGTCATATGTAGTGGTCTTGGATTTGAAGTATGTTAAGTTTTTATTTTGTTTTTAAGGATTCTTATTTTCCTCAAGATTAAGAGATTTCTAGATTCGTTCGTGATTTAGGACTAGTCAAGGTTCGGTTTTAATTTGGAGTGATTTTTAGGGTTTATTTTCGAAGTTCATCTTGGAATTATTTATTGAAATTTTCTGGGGCTTACAATGATAGCACGATTTTTGGTTTGATTGAATAGGGAGATTCAAAATGTAGTGGAGCTACAACATTATATTGAGATTGAGGATATGGTTCACATGGCTATTAAGGTTGAGAACCAACTCAAGAAGAAGGGTAGTAGCACTATACGTTATGCATTTAGATCGGGTTCATCTAATTGGAAGTCAAATTCTTGGAAGAAGGAGGAGAAACAACCCATCAATAAGCTATAGTTTGAGCAAAAGACAGAATTGACCAACCATGGAAATAAAGGTAAATCCGATTCTTCTACTCCTAGAATTCATGATATTACGTGTTTTAAATGCCAAGACAGGGGTTACATTGCTAGTCAGTGTCCTAATAAGCGCATCATGATCTTGCGTGATGATGGTAAGTATGAGACTAAAGAAGATAGTGAGGATGATGAAGATATGCCACCATTAGAGGATGCTAGTGATGATGAAGAAGTTCCTATGGGAAAATTAGTGGCTGTGGTGAAGCATGCTTTGAGTGTACAGGTGAAAGAGGAGGCTTAAGTGCAACAGGAAGACATTTTTCATACTAGGTGTTACATTGGTGACAAAATTTGTAGTTTGATCATTGATAGAGGTAGTTGCACTAATGTTGTGAGCGCTTTCATTGTTGAGAAATTAGGACTCAAGACTACTAAACACTTTAATCCATATAGACCGTAGTGGTTGAATGAGAGTAGTGAAACTAGGGTAACTAAGTGAGCTTTGATTGCTTTTTGCGTCGGGAAATATAAGGATGAGGTGTTATGTGGTGTAGTATCGATGCAAGCTTGTCATTTGTTATTAGGAAGGCTGTGGCAATTTGATAGGAAGGCAATTCATAATGGCTTCTTAAACAAATATCTTTTGTTCACCTTGGCAAAAATCATACTCTTGCATCTTTAACTCCTAAGCAAGTGTATGAGGATCAATTGCAGTTACAACCATCTTAAGGGAAACATAAGGAGAGTGAAAACATGAGAGAGAAAAAGAGCAAAATTGTAAAAAAATCAAAATGAAAGAGAAAGGAAGGTTAGAAAGAGTGAGAGAGGCCAAGTCAAAATGGGAATCAACTTTGATGGTGAGAAAGAAGGAGAGTGCAACCTTGCAAAATGAGAGCTATGTGGCAAGAGTGAGCATGGTGGGGGGAGCTTTAGTAATGAAACAGCCTATGTTGTTGATTATTTACAAAGAAATTTGCTTTAGCACTAACGCATTACCTGACACTTTACCTAGTGCTATCTCTTTTGCAAGAATTTGAGGATATCTATCCTGAGGAAATCCCAAAGGGATTACCTCTAGTGTGTGGGATTGAACATCAAATTGACTTTGTACCCGGGGCATCAATTCCAAATAGACTGGCTTATAGGAGTAATCCTAAGGAGGCCAAGGAACTCCAAAAGTAGGTTCATGAGTTGATTGAGAAGAGGTACGTGAGAGAAAGCATGAGTCCATGTGTTGTTCCAATAATCTTAGTACCATAAAAGGATGGGTCATGGAGGATATGTGTTGATTGTTGCAGTGTCAACAACATTATGGTAAAGTATCTTCACCCCATTCCTCGCTTAGATAACATGTTAGATGAATTACATGGTTCATGTATATTTTCCAAAATTGATATGAAAAGTGGTTATCACCAAATTAGAATGAAAGAGGGTGATGAATGGAAAACTACTTTCAAAACAAAATATTGTTATATGAGTGGTTAGTTATGCCTTTTGAGTTAACTAATGCACCAAGCACTTTCATGAGATTGATGAACCATGTTTTGCATGCTTTCATTGGAAAATTTGTAGTTGTCTACATTGATGATATCCTAATTTATAGCACGAGCTTAGATGATCATCTCATTCACTTGAAATCTATCTTGGATGTGCTTCGAAAGGAGAGATTATTTGCTAACCTTAAGAAGTGCACTTTTTGCATAGACAAGCTTATGTTTCTTGGTTTTGTTGTTAGTGCATAAGGAATATAGGTGGATGATGAGAAGATTAGTGCTATAAAAGAATGGCCAAGTCCAACTAATGTGAGTCAAGTTAGAAGTTTTCATGGACTTACAAGTTTCTAGCGGCGCTTTGTGAAAGATTACAGTAGTCTAGCTGCACCTTTAACAAAAGTCATCAAGAAGGATGTCAAGTTCAAATGGGGAGAAGAACAAGAAAGAGCCTTTCAATTGATTAAAGGTAAACTAACCCATGCCCTTTTACTTGCTTTACCTGATTTTTCTAAAATGTTTGAAATTGAGTGTGATGCATCTGGTATAGGAATTGGAGCAGTGCTGTTGTAGGGAGGAAGACCAATTGCATACTTTAGCGAGAAGCTTAGTAGGGCAGTTCTGAGATATCCTACTTATGACAAGTAAATGTATGCTTTGGTTAAAGCTATGGAGACGTAGCAACACTACCTTTGGCCTAAGGAGTTCGTGATTTATATGGACCATGAGTATTTGAAGCACTTAAAGGGCCAACACAAACTGAATATGCGTCATGTAAGGTGGGTGGAGTTCATAGAAACTTTTCCTTATGTCATCCGCTATAAGCAAGGTAAGAAAAATGTTGTTGCTGATGCATTGTAAAAAAGGTACTCTCTAATCTCTACTTTAGATACTAAGTTACTTGGTTTTGAACATATTAAAGCATTATATCCTATAGACCAAGACTTTGCCGAGAGTTATACATGTAGTGAGAAATCTGCTTGTGATAAATTTTATAGGCATGAGGGATATCTGTTTAGGGAAAATAATCCATGCATCCCTAATTGTTCTGTAAAAGTTGTTAGTGAAATAGTCTCATGGTAGGGGATTAATGGGACACTTTGGGGTAGCAAAAACCTTAGGAGTTTTACATGAGCATTTTTACTGGCCCCACATGAAAAGGAATGTTGAGAGGATCTGTGAGAGATGCATTACGTATAGGCAAGCTAAGTCTAAAGTGCAACTTGATGGTTTGTGCACACATTACCTATTCTTAGTGAACCTTAGGTTGATATTTCCATGGACTTTGTGCTGGGATTGCCCAGGAGTAGGAACGGTAAGGACTCAGTTTTTGTGGTTGTGGATAGGTTTTCAAAGATGGCACATTTCCTTCCATGCCACAAAACTAAAGATGTTTCTCATATTGCTGATTTGTTCTTTTGGGAAGTGGTGAGATTACATGGTATGCCTCGGACTATTATTTCTAATAGAGATTCTAAGTTCTTAAGTTACTTTTGAAAGGCCTTATGGTATAAGTTAGGGACTAGATTGTTATTTTTTACCACTTGTCATCCACAGACTGATGGTCAAACAGAAGTAGTGAATATGACTTTATCTACTTTGTTAGGGACTATCATTAAAAAGAACATTAAAGCCTAGGAAGATTGTCTGCCACATGTAGAGATTGCTTATAACTATATTATACATTATGCTACTAAATTTTCCCCTTTTAGATTGTGTATGGTTTTAACCCACTGACTCCTTTGGATTTGTCTCATTTGCCTTTGTCTGAATATATTAACATGGATGGCAAGAAGAAAGCTGCCTTTGTCAAGCAAATTCATGACAAGGCGAAGCAAAATATTGAACGACGGACTGAGCAATATATAAAACAAACCAATAAGAGGCGCCGTCAGATAGTTTTTTAGCCTGGAGATTGGGTTTGGTTGCATATGCGCAATGAGAGGTTTCCTGCTCAGAGGCGATCCAAGTTGCTCCCAAGAGGCGATGGTGCTTTTCAAGTCATTGAGCACATCAATGACAACGCCTACAAGTTAGACTTACTAGGTGAATATAGTGTGAGTGCAACTTTCAATGTCACTGATTTGAGTCATTTTGATGTAAGTGATGAATTGAGGACAAATCCTTTTTAAGAGGAAAGGAATGATGGAGTCGAGGCTTATAGATGGAATGTAGATCCTTTGGAGATGCCCCCATCTAGACCTATTACACGAGCTAGGACCAAGAGATTCAAAGACGCACTCATTGGATTGATTCAAAGCATTCAAGATGAGGAAATTCATTTGCAACACCCAAAGGAGGAGCTTAAACTGATCAAAATCATCAAGATCAACATAGGAATGGACTATAACCTCAAAGCGGATGAAGAAGTGGAGAATTAGGCCTGGTCTAGCTCAAAGCTGCTAGCCTACTTGTGCAAAGCCACCAGCTTTCAATATCAAAGCCGCCAGCTTATATCCGACGTACAGACTCAACTTTGTTTTGTAAATTTGTTTCCTTTGTAAAGGCCGCTAGCTTATGTTAATTTTCAAATTATCTTTTGTTTTGTCTTTTAGGTTTCTTTCAGTGTAGCTATATATATATATATATATATATACATATCCTTGGTTTGTATGAACACATATATAACTTTGAATACAATTTTTTTGAGAGAGTTTCTCATTGGTCCTTTGACGAACTAATCTTGAACTTATTAGTTTACTGTGGCATTCAAATCCGACTTATCAATCGAATTCCCACCTTCGATTGTGGTGTCATTCACTTATACCAAGGTTCCTGTTTTGTTATAAATAGCGGCTCATGATTCCATCGATTTGAGTTTGATCTTTGGTCATAATTCCAGATGTATTGTTACTAGGTTGCATCACCGATTGGTGTAGTTCATGTCAAAGTTTACGCTAACACTTAGGTATGTCTAAACACAGAGTTCACTTGTAATCTATCTTACACAAAGTAATTAAAAGAAAATGAGGAATAAAGAATTAAGAATCCTCTCAAAGTTTGGTGCAAGGAATGAAAATTTAAAGTAGTAGAAATTAGCATAATCGTGAGCTGAAGTATTTGCAGTATGTAGGGAGCTTTCTTTTTCACGCAAAAAACGTGTATTTTTTTTAAACTTTTGCAACAATATGTCTTCACTTCTTCTAATAGATATAAGATGAAAATTTGAAAGTTGAGATAAGATTTGTTCCTGATATGTTGGTCCTTGCCGTTGACGAAATTTTTATCATTTCTTCCAATGGATAAAAATAGTTAGGACTGGTTGTTAATGATGATCAATGTTCCTAATATTGTGTACCTAGTGAAGATAAGAGTTCTTGTGTAATTCAAATAATGAAGCTAGAAGTTAATCTTTATCTTGCTATGGATGAGTCTTGAGACGGTAAATTGAAACGCTGTTGACAAAATCTTATTGAAAAATAACCTCTAATACATTCCAAATTTAAATCAGATTTATATCCCTTAGAAATAGGACTGTATCTTGCTATTCGTAATCTTTTACGAATTTGGATTCCTTTTGTTGTTGAAACATAACCTTGGTACCTCACAAATAATTATCTTTGTCAAATAAACTTCTCATGACAAATATGAACTAAATTTAAACCGTCTTGAAAAAGGAATTTGTATATTGAATATCTTGAAGTTGCTGTCAAAAGTAATTCTTCAAGAGTAAATCTTTAATCAAATGTAAACTTGAATCCTCTAGATATTTTGTCCAACTTTGTGGAATATATTTGAATGTATTACCTAAATACATTCAACTTTGGAGTTGGGCCTTCAAATTCACCCAGAATCCTAAGAAAACTCGATTTATAAAAGCTGTTCGTATTTCTTCAATTTTTGTTCATGTAGTACGTCTATATTCTGAGTTACTCTGTGAGTGTTGCTATCTTCTTGACATGCAGTAGATCTACTTTTTAAGTTACATTATGAGAGTTATTGTCTTCTTAAAAAACTTTCTAGATAATCTCTGAATTACTCTCTAAGTTAGATCTCTCTTTGAAAACATTTCATAAAACTTCTTATCATATTATATATCTTATAATTTGAAGACCGCACACTCAATAACTTTGTTAGTATCATTAATCTTTTTGTTATCATCAAAACTAATATTGAGATAAACTAACATTCTCCCCATTTTTTATGATAACAAAACCTTTTATAAACAAAATAACTTAATATATTATGTTTATCAGCTATTCCAAATAGAAATTCCAATTTGCATTGTAGATATATTTATGTGCAGATATGTTGTCAAATAGCTTTTGATTTTTGTTTATATTCTCCCCCTTTTTATTATCATCATAATAAATAAACTGTGAGAAAAAAAAAAGATATGATCCATTTGCATCAAAAAGTCATTAGTTTTATTGAAAAAGTACATTGTAGATACTGAAAATACAAAAGAAAAACCTAGAACATAATAGCAAAGTGATATGAACCACGTCAATAGATGACGAAACCCAATACCAATATGTTCGATTCAATTCCCAAGATCGTTCTAGTTTGTATAGAAACCTCGACCCGTTGTCTATAAAGAGACAAAAACCTTGGTATACGCCGTAGATGCCATAATCAAAGGTAGCGATTTCGATTGATAAGTCGAAGATCAAACACCATGGATTAGATCCGATAAGTTCAGAAGTACTTTAGTCAAGAACCAAAGAGAAATTCTCTATTTTCATTCAAAGTAATCTATCTTTGTAATACAAACCATAGAGTATATATTTATAACTAAATAAAAAGGAAACCAAAAGACAAAACTAAAAGACAATTCATCACATAGGATAAGCTGGCGGCAATAAAGGAAAGCTGGCAGCCTTTACAATTACAAATTAAAATATGAGATGATCAGATTGAGCAGCGTAGGGTTTATCCTATGTGATGAATTGTCTTTTAGTTTTGTCTTTTTGTTTAGTTTATATATACTATGGTTTGTATTACAAAGACAGATTACTTTGAATGAAAATATAGAATTTTTCTTTGGTTCTTGACTAAACTACTTATGAACTTATCGGATCTAATCCATGGCGTTCGATCCTCAACTTGTCAATTGAAATCTCCACCTATGATTGTGGCATCTACGACTTATACCAAGGTTTTGCTGAAAATTATGCTAGTTGTGAAAAGATTACCTATGGAAAATTCTTTAGGCATGAAGAATATCTATTTAGAGAGAACAAGATGTGCATTCGAAATTGTTCTGTCAGGGAATTATTGGTAAGGGTCATAGTGGTTTGATGGGCATTTTGGGGTTGCGAAGACTTTGAGTGTTTTGCAGGAATATTTTTATTGGCCCCAGATGAAACGGGATGTTGAGAGAGTTTGTGAGAATTGTATCACAAACAAACAAGCTAAATCCCGAGTACAACCACATGGTTTGTACACTCCGTTACCTATTCCTAGTAAGCTTTGGGTGGATATTGCTATGGATTTTGATTAGGTTTGCCTAGGAGTAAGACTGGTAGGGATTCTGTGTTTGTTGTTGTGGATAGATTTTCAAAAATCGCACATTTTATTCCATGCCACAAAACTGATGATGCTTCTCATATTACAGATTTATTCTTCAAGGAGGTTGTTCGACCTCATCGTATGCCTTGGACAATTGTATTGATAGAGATGTAAAGTTCTTAAGTCACTTTTGGAAAACTTTATGGTGTAAGTTAGGAACTAAATTGTTATTCTCTACAACTTGTCATCTGCAGTCTAATGGTCAAACGGAAGTAGTAAATAGGACTTTATCTACTCTATTAAGGGCTATTATTAAGAAGAACATTAAAACTTGGGAGGAATGTGTACCTCATGTTGAATTTACTTATAATCGTACCACTCATTTTGCTACTAGGTACTTACCATTTGAGATTGCGTATGGTTTTAATCCACTAACCCCGTTGGATTTGATCTATTTACCTGTTTCTTAGTTTGTTAATTTATATGGTAAAAAGAAGGTGGAGTTTGTTAAGAAAATTCATGAAAAGGTCAGGGTCAATAACGGATAGAGTAGTATGCCAAATAAGCTAACAAGGGATGACGTCCAATGCTCTTTGAACCCGATTATTGGGTTTAGTTGCATATGCGCAAGGAAAGATTTCTGGAGCAAAGATGTTCTAAGTTGTTTCCAAGAGGCAATGGTCCTTTTCAAGTTCTTGATCGCATCAATGACAACGCTTACAAGCTTGATTTTCCAGGTAAGTATACAGTAAGTGCCACTTTTAATGTTACTGATCTAAATCCATTTGATGCAGGTGATGAAGATTTGAGGACAAATCCTTCTCAAGAGGAAGGGAATGATGGAGGCATGGTCAAGAGTAGATCCACTTGTGATACCACTTGGACTAGATTTAAGGACTCAGGCTAAAAAATTCAAGGAAGCACTCAATGGGTTGATTCAGAAGGTTCAAGAGGAGGAGATACATTTGCACACTATCCAGAATGAATCTAAACCAATCAACATCATTAAGGCGAGCTCGGGAATGAATCAAGACAAGTTTCAAACAAATTGGACTAAAGCTGGTGAGGAAAGATGCCGGCCTACATTTTAGGTCGTCGGCCTATATACAAAATAAGCTGGCCTTGAAAACGTGAACATCGGACGGCCTTTTGTGAGCATCGACTAAACACCACTGGTCTTCATGGCCTATGCCTGCAGCATAGGGGTTTAAGATACAAATCCCGTCAACCTGTGAATAATACCTGATATCCAAATTAGAAAACAAACCCAAGGATCGTCTAAGAACCTGATGAAAATTATGACCCGTTGCTTATATGGAAGCAAGTACCTTGATAAAAAGCGATGACACCACGACCGGTGATGACAAACTGATTAATAAGTCAGGGTTGAATGCCACGGGAAATCCCGATAAGTTCAAGACAAGTTCTTTCCAGAACTAAAAGAGAAGAAACTCTCAATTTATCATTTATCATAAGTTAACTTGTTCTGTTACATACCATAGCTTTATATAGGCTTTAATTAACCTTAAAACTAAGCAACAATAAATAAGGAAAATAACCTATTAATGACTTTTCGTGATATGTAAAGATAAACTTGATAATTAAACAACCTATTAATGACTCCTAAGAATATATAAAGACAAACTTGATAATTAAACAACCTATTAATGACTCCTAGGAATACGTAAAGACAAACTTGACAAGAAGTCAGAAATTAATATAGTCAAAATATAATAAATAATCTTAAGTCTAAAGATGTTGGTGTTGTAAATTCTTTCCTAAGGTCGGCAGCATATGTCTTTCCAAGATGTAATCTATTTCTTTAATTGACACCATCTAATCTCCATCACAAAGGCATTAGACATAGACTTCAACTAAACTTATTAATTTTTCTTGAAATCAACTTTCTTGATAGATTTTCTTATGTACTTCTTCTTTCTTGTCAAAAATTTCATTGGAGAGGAGAAGGAAACAATATTTTGTTGTTGGAGCTTTGAAAGCACATAAGCAATGCTAGATTTTAGTGAAGGACTTTGTCGAGGTTGGAAAACAATAGGTGGCACATACGAATGATCTACTAAGTTTGTGTAGATTCATTAGGAGCTAGAATAGATTCGTCAACAGGTTCTTCTAATGTTTGGTCATGCTTAGGATGAGGAGATTGGATAGATTCAGGGTTGAAGGTAGGTTCATGAGAAGAAGATGGATTCCCTTGAACAAAACTTTTACAGGTTTTCAAAGCATTGAGCATGGAATCTGTTAAATCCTTTTTCATTTCTAGGACTTTCTTCTCAATTATCTCTACCATATCATATTCAAAACTAGATTTAGATGATTCTTCAAGTGGTTTTGCTGGTAGACTTTCCAAGTCAGTCTCCGACTCAATGTCTTCGTAAACCGCCTTACCTTTATTTATCTTAAACTTCCCTCCTGCCCTAATCTGAAACTTTTCTTTGCTTTCCTTTTATTTCTTCCTTTCCAGGTCTCCTAGAGGGGTTTCTCTCAGCCATATTATATTGTTCAATATCCTCTTATCTATTCTCTGAATCAAAGAAAACCTCCCCTGATGTGATCCTAAAAGCATTAAATTTAAAATCGACCAAGATCAAGTCTAAAGCTTGCTTTAGGGATTGGAGATTCAATAGCTAGAGTTTCAATGCGGAAACTTTGAGTCAAGCGAACGAAGGATGTTTACAAAATAGTTTGGGACTCGAAAGATTGAAGTTGTAGAGCTATTGCACGGTACACCACCGGCCTTTATTGATTAATCTGCCAGCCTCCATTATAATTTGATGACTTTTGGAATTTCTTTTATGGCTTTTCGACAATATGAGATTAATTATAATTATGTTTTTCAGTTACGTTGTCAGTTATATGACTGCCATAATTCTATTTTCAGTTACGATTATGTAACTGCCTTGTAATAGCCTATATATAAAGGCTAGTAGACACTCAATGTAATAATCAGATTATAGGATCATTTCTATGAATGAAATTGAGAGTTTTCTCTCTTGAGTTTTTGATGAACGTGTATTGAACTTATCGGGAGTTTTCAGTGGCGTTCAACCCCCAACTTATCAATCGATTTGTCATCACCGATTGTGGTGTCTTCGACTATACCAAGGTTCTTGCTTCGTTATAAGCAACGGGTCTTGGTTTCGACTAGAATTCTTAGACGGTCCTTGGGTTAGAATTTCATCATCAATCATTGGGTCTTAAGTTTCATATACCTACGGTTCTTGTTTTCACATCATCCCCCTTAGCAAGCGCCTTCACTTTCTGCCAATCCAACTTGATTTTGTTGATTTTTAGATGTTTATAACAAATTACATCCCTAGTAAACCAAAATTTGTCCTTCACAAAGATATTCATATGCTTCAAGTTTGTTTCACCAATCCTTTTTAGACCAAGAAACATCTTAATGTTCTTAGGAATTTTTATTTTCTTGAACCTAAAGAGCCTCATGAGCAAATTCTCATATGGTCTATTATTTTGAATTCTCCACATATGCTTCAAAATTAAACTTGGCATATCAATTTTAATATTCCTCTTAATAGCTAGAACTGCTATTGCTTCCTCCTTATAAATCATGGTTGCACTACCAGTTTTATTTAGGAGACAGTCCATGAGAAATTTATGCCACATCCTCACTATTAATTCAAACTTAGTAGAAAAGACATCCTTTTTCATGAAATTCTCCAATTCCATAATAGATATCTTACAAAATATCACTTTTGTGAGAATTAAACAACTTTTCACCATTCACTTCATCTTTCATCCTAGAACAATCTATTAGATCTCTTCTGCTAATCTTTACAGATTTCCTAAAATTCGTGATTTCAAAACAAACCCTTTTAACAAGATTCGATTATTATAAAATTCTTTAATAAAATTTCCATCTATAAGATCAGTAACAGGACATAGTAATGTGAAACCAAGAGGGTCAAAAATTCTTTCCTTCAAGAATTAGGGTTCTTTGTTCTTTTTAGGTTTTCTAAAATAAAACAAACTAAGAAATTTAAAGATATCGATGAAATCATGATTCGATACAACTTACGAATTACAAAGTCAAACTGGGTTATAGTAAGAATCGTAATCCGATAGAATCCACGGATTGCAAAAACAATCATTGGTCAAAAGAATTCAAATTCAGTCGACATAATGAATAAAGAAGCTAGAAATTCTCAATATTCATAAAACATTGCAATCAAATGCAATACAAGAGAAGACTCGCTCCAACACAAAGGTTTTTCACTCAAAAGTATTTAAAGATCGTCTAATTTACTCCTACCACCGAAAGTCTTTATATAAACTTTTCAATGAAACAAAACAAAGAAAATTACATAAAAGACCCCTAAAAAAACGCTAAACATGAAACTAAACACAGATGGTACGAATTCAAAATAGTTGGCGGCGTTTTTAAGTGTCGGCAACTTTGCTATTGTAGGTCAGCGGCTTTGTAAAAGTAGGCTGGTGGCTTTGAGCCGGCCTAGGCTCAATTCTCCACCAGTCCGCTTCGAGGTTCTAATCCATTCCCATGTTGGTCTTGATGATGTGGACTAGTTTTTACCTCCTTCATGGATTTTTTTTTCTTCCTGGATCCTTAATCTTTGAAGAACTTCTTCTTTTATCCTCTATTGCACCATTCTTGAATCTACTCCAAGTCCTTTCATGCCATTCATAATCCATCTTCAGTAGTTAAGCGTTAATGCCTTGACGCTCTCGCATCATTCCCCTCTTCTTGAAAAAGATTTAACTTCGAGTCTGTTGATTCTTTTGGGGTATATGGGGTGGCTTCTTTTTCTTCTTAGAAGACCTGCAAGGAAAGAAAAATAAACTCCTTTGACCTTTTAGCCCGAACATGATCAAATCTCTCCCATTAAGATTCCTCCAAGGTCATTGGAAGCAATAGGCAAACATGTCCATCTTTTTTTATCTTGTAGGTATTCTGGTATCCATCATAGATAACTTGCCTATCAGATTGCCATGGTCTACCAAACAACAGTTGTGCACAATCCATAGGAGCTACATCACATGTTATAGTATCAGAATAATCTCTTATTGCAAAAGAAACCTGTGCCTATTTATTTATATGTAGAACATCCAGAGAACTCAACCATCGAAGACTCTATGACTTCGGATGTGGATGCACCTGCAAGTTCATTTTCTTCACAAAATCTTAGGAAATCACATTAGCATAACTACCTTCATCAACAACCAACTTACAAACCTTTTCCTACACCGCACATCGAGCTTGAAATAGATTTTCTAGATGACATGAGTTGGTTTGATTCTTCTTGAAAGAGAAGAAGGATATGTTTGAATACGATTAGGAGAGGTAGATATAGATTTAGAGGAGAGAGAAAGCCACAATTTTTAAAGAAATTAAATCTAAAAGCATGTTTTTCCATAAAAAAAGGCGCAAAAAATTATTTATTTACTACTTTCATTAAAACACTCACATGCAGAAAATATAAATAAAATACCATTTTAAAAGGACTGTGCATACCGATTTCATTTTTCAAAAATTAAAATATTTTTTATCTAAATGTTTTGTAAAAATATCAACACATTCATTTTCAGTAGAAACAACTTCAATATTAATATTTACATTAGCTACATAATTTTTAATAAAATGATGTCTAATTTCTATATGTTTTGATCTAGAATGAAGCACAAGATTTTTTTAAATCAATTACACTTGTATTATCACATTTTATAGGAATATTTTTACAATTTAATCCATAATGTTGTAATTGGTCTTTTATCCAAAGAATTTGTGCGCACAAGTTTCAATTGAGACATATTCAGCTTTTGTTGTTGATAGAGCAACTGAATTATCTTTTTTTGAAGACTAAGAAATCAGTTTATACCTTAAGAATTAATAATTACCTAAAGTACTTTTTCCTATCCACTTTGCACCATGCATAATCAACATTTAAGTATCCAATTAATTCAAAACTTTGATTTTTAGAATACCAGATTCCTAATTTTGCATTGTACGCAATGTACTTGAAAATTCTTTTAACAGCTTTTAAATGTTTTTCAGTTGAACTGCTTTGAAATCTTGCATAAATACAAATGGAAAACAATATATCCGGTCTTGATGCAATCAAATATAAAAAGAGAACCAGTTAAACTTCTATGCAGTTTTTCATTAACTTTCTTTCCTTGAGAATCAATATCTAACCTAATAGAAGAACTCATTGGAGTAGAAACTTCCTTTGTATTTTCATATTCAAACTTTTTCAATATTTGCTTAGTGTACTTTTCTTGGTGAATGAAAATTCCTTCTTTTGTTTGTTTGATTTGTAAGCTTGAGAAAAAGTTTAGTTCACCCATTAGACATTCAAACTCTGTCTGCATAAGCTTTGTAAAATCTTGACAATGTTTTTCATTAGTTGATTCAAATGTTATGTCATCAACATATATTTGTACAACTAATGTATCATCATTATAATGTTTTATAAATAAGGTTGTATCAATCACACCTCTTTGATATCCACTTAAAATGAGATACTTGTTGAGTCTCTCATACCAAGCTCTTGGTGCTTGTTTAAGTCCATGCAAAGCTTTTCTTAACTTAAAACCATTTTCAAGCTTAAAAGAATCCTCAAAACCAAGAGACTATTCAACATATACTTTTTCTTTGATATAATCATTCAAAAATTCACTTTTCACATCCATTTGGAGCAACTTAAAATCTTTAAAACAAGCATACATAAGTAAAAAACGTATAACTTCAAGTCTAGCAACAGGGGCATATGTTTCATCATAATCTATCCATTTTTCTTGTAAATATCCTTTAGCTACAAACCTTGTTTTATTTCTAGCAATTTTTCCATTTTCATCTAAATTATTTTTAAAACCCCATTTAGTATCTACAATAGATTTATTTTAAGGTCTAGGTACTAGCTTCCAAACATTATTCCTTTGAAATTGACTTAATTCCTCTTGCATTGCATTGATCTAGTTATTATCGTTTAAAACTTCATCAAAATTACTTGGTTCAATTTCAGACAACAAAGCAAAATGTTTTTAAAGTTCTTGTAACTTAGATTTGGTTTTTGCTCCTAATCTATGTCATGAATAATTTAACTAAGGGGATGAGATGATTTAAACTTCCAAGTTTTTGAACTTCTGTGTTTATTAAGTTTTATTTCTAGATTACCTTTTGCTTTAGTCTCTAAGTTATCAGATTTTAATATTTCATAGATTTACCTTCTGCATTAGTCCTTGGGTTATCAGATTTAGGTTCATTATCATTATCTTCATTTACAGGTAAAAACACATCATCATTGGAATCATTTATCACTTCATCAAGAAAACACACATTAGTAGATTCTTCAACTACTTTTGTTGTTTTATTAAAAACACAATACGTTTTACTATTTTGTGAATATCCTGAAAAGATTGTTTTTTCTGATCATTCATCAAATTTACAAAGTTTATTTGCATTCGTTTTCACAAAACATGTATATCCAAACACATTAAAATATGAAACAGATGGTCTTCTACTACATAACAGCTTATATGATGTTTTTGTAGTATGATGTCGAATATGTACTCTCTTCATTATGTAGCAAGCAGTTGCAACAACCTCAGCAAAAAATATTTAGTTATTCTACTTTCATTTAATAGAACATTAGAGATTTATTTAATCGGTTGCAAAGTCTTACTTAAGGATCCAAGAGCGTAGAGGAATACCACAAGGAAATGGAGATATCTATGATCCGAGCCAATGTAGAAAAAGATAGAGAGGCAACAATGGCTTAATTCGAGATATAGCTAATGTTGTGGAGTTGCAACATTATATAAAACTGGAAGATATGGTACATATGGCCATGAAAGTAGAAAGGCAACTCAAGCGCAAGGGAGTAGCAAGGTATAGATCTAACTCGAATTGGAATTCTAACCTGATGCGAACTTAGGTACATTAAACCGAAACCTAGCAAGAGTATGCGGAACAATGCTTTTCAAGAACACTAAATCAAAATTTAAGCAAATCTTGACCCAAAGTTGTATTTTAAACTTAAACCAAAGATATAATAAAATGTAAACCTTTATCCTAAGTTGTATTTCAAACCCGAACAAAGGTGCAGAATTGAAATGAACGCCACAAGATTAAATCTTGATAAGTTCACAAGTTTGCAATGGAACCCAAAGAGAAAAAATCTCTCAAAACAATATTAATTCAAAAGTTAATTGTCCATGCAAAAATCAAAACCAAATATATATAACAAACAAAGGAAACTGAAAAGTCATAAATACTGAAATTGAAAACTCTTAAATGATGAAACCGAAAAGTCTTAAATAATGAAACTGAAAAGTCTCAAATTATTCTCACACATAACATACGCCGGCAACATATGCTGGCGATGTTGCGATGGAACGTCGGCGGCATAGGGCCAGCATCGGTCTCCTACAAGCACAATTCCAATTCTGATTTCGTTGGAGAATCTCCAAAGGCTTGTATAACATTTATAATGTCCAAATCATCATCCAATGACAGATCTGTGATGAAATCTCCATGCAAAGCTTGTTTCCTCCATGTTTCTTCAAGGAATGCTCCTAACACCTCCCTTATCTTCTTGGCTTTAGCTCGCGTAACCAGTCTAACTAGAATGTATAGAGGATCCTTGGACGCTACTTCATCATTCCCCCTCTCCTCAAAAGGATTCATCCTTGAATCAGCATCCCCTACATCAAAAGGAGACGAATCAGACACATTGAAAGTCGCATTAACATTATACTCACTTAGAAGATCCAGCTTGTATGCATTATCATTGATCCATGCAACAACTTGAAATGAACCATCTCCTCATGGTTGTAACTTAGATCACTGCTGTTGTGGAATCTCTCCTTGCGTACGTGCACCAACACCGAATCACCTGGTTCGAAAACAATTTCTTACACCCTTTATTGGCTTGCTTAGCATATTGCTTCGTTCGTCGCTCAATGTGTTGGTGAACCTTTTTATGCATTTGCTTGACCAATTCGACCTTCCATTTCTCATCTAAACTTGTGTGTTCATTGATAAGTACAAAATACCCTAATTATTCACATGGCTTTAGTATGATATTATAGTGATTTTTATGTGAATAATTGTAGAAAAGGATACTGATTTGAGTAATATGTTAATTTCAGGATTAAGAGGAGATAATAAGCACTATGGAGATGTTTTGATGAATTACAACAAGTTTTGATGAGAAAAGTGCAAGGTGAAGAATTTCATTATACATGAGATTTCAACACAAGCTGTGTTGAGTGCTGGTGTTGGCGTTGGAAAATGTACAGCAAGCTATTGTGAAGAACATGAGGACGCAACACGAGCCATGTTAGATGCTTATGTTGGAGATAAGAAATGGACAGAATGCTTCGTGGAACGTATACGACTTCGCAACACAGGCTGTGATCGGGCTTGTGTAGGACTCCAAATCGCAGAAATCAAAGGAAATCGTTGAAATGGGAAGCAACACGGCCCCAAACACGGCCCGTGTAGGATGCCCGTGTAGAAGAAAAATCCATTTTCTTATAAATATATCCACCCGTGCTTTGTTTGATACATACACACAATTGATAAGAAGAAACCCTAGGAGAAAAGACGTGTGAGAAGAAAAGGAACTCCTAACAATTTTCCATCATAAGACTTGTTGGTTAAAGGGTGTAATCATCGTGTTTTATGTTTATTCTTCCATGGTTTATATTTGTAATTATTTTACAATGGAAGCTTAGATCTATATGCCCTATATTTTGAAAAACCCTAACCCTAATGTGGATTGAATTGATTTGTTTAATGAAGTTCTTGTTCTTGAATCTATTCATGTTGCTTGATTGTCTTAATCTAGTATATGCGCAATATTAGGTTATTGTATGATTCTTGTTAATTGAATCGACGGATTGATTAATAGGAAAGATCTAACATGAGTAGAAGGGTTTGAATGTAAATCTAGAGATAGATTACATGAATCTTTTGCATCAAGAATTTATCTTTATGAGGAATTGTGATCATTAATGCAACCTTTATATGCATCTAGTGAGGAAGAGATTTCCATTAGACATATAGGGTTAGGATTTAATTATCTCAAGAGAGAGGTTAATGAAATTAGGGTTCCTGCAATTCAAGAACACGTGCTGCATTGACGAATGTTATTAATAAAATTGATAGGGTTAGTGGTGTATCAAGGTCTAGGATATTGTTTTGTGATTGTTGAATTATTAAGGTTGTGAATACACGTTGATTGCGAATTAATTAGTTAATTAGTGAATCATAGTTGTTAGTAATAGTGGTATTTAATTAGGATTGCTAAATAGAGGAAAACCGGTTAATTCTAGTAATTGTCTCAAAGATCCCTGTGGACGATATCCGTTTGACCCTATACAACTATAGATAGGTACACTGCCTAACTGGGTCATAGGAGTTAATTGGAATTATAAATTTAAGGGTTGATACGATCTACATCATTCATCTGAAGGTAATAGAAGTAAATCAAGAGGAGTCAGTAGATTAAATCCATACACAACTTCAAAAGGCAAAAATTTAATTGTTGAATGAACAGTCTTATTAAATGCAAACTCCACATGTGGCAAACATGCTTCCCAATCTTTTAATTCTTTTTAATTAAAGCTCTTAACAATTGAGACAAAGTTCTATTAACGACTTATGTCTGTCCATCCTTCTGTGGATGACAAGTAGTTGAAAACAACAACTTGGTTCCCATTTTGCCCATAAGACCCTTTAGAAGTGACTCAAAAATTTTGCATCCGTATAAAAAATGATACTTCTAGGAACTCCATGTAGGCGCATAACTTCCGAAAGAGCAAGTTAGCGATGTCAGTTGCATCGTCAGTTTTATGACAAGGAATAAAAATGAGCCATTTTAGAGAATCTGTCAACAACTATAAACACAGAATCATAACCTCTCTAGATATAGGTAAAGGGGTGTACAAACCATGTGGCAAAACTTTTGATTTCGCGTGTTTGCAAATAATACACCTCTCACATATCTTCTCAACATCTCTCCTCATATGAGGCCAAAAGAAATGTTCTTCTAACACATCTAAAGTCTTCCTCACACCAAAATGTCCCATTAGTCCTCCCCATGGGACTCTCTCACTAGTAATTTTCTCAAAGAACTATTAGGCACACACAAGTGTGTTTCCCTAAATAAATAACCATTATGCCTATAGAACTTACCAAAACCTCCCTTATCGCATGCCTCATACACATTAACAAAATCAGGGTCCTTAGCATATAAATCTTTAATGTACTCAAACCCCAACAATTTTGCATTTAAAGTAGAGATTAAGGCGTACCTTCGTGACAATACGTTTGCTACGACATTTTCCTTACCTTGTTTGTACTTGATTACATATAGAAATGTCTCAATGAACTCCATCCACTTTGCATGTCTTCGGTTCAATCGGTTTTGCCTTTTTAGATGCTTCAAGGACTTGTGATTAATATGAATGACAAACTCCTTGGGCCAAGGGTAGCGTTGCCAAGTCTGCAGGGCACGAACCAAAGCATATAACTCCTTATCATAGGTTGGATAGTTCAAAGTGGCTCGCTAAAGTAGGCAATAGGCTTCCTTTCCTGCATCAAAACAGCCCCTATACCACAACCAGATGTATCACATTCAATTTCAAATGTCTTTCAAAATCAAGTAATGCTAGAATAGGTGCAGTAATAAGTTTTTCTTTAAGCAGATTAAATGCATTTTCTTACTCACTTGCCTACTTAAAGCCTACACATTTCTTAATCACCTCAGTCAATGGTGCGGCTATACTACTAAAATTGCGAACAAATCGCCTATAAAAACTAGCCAAACCATGAAAACTTCTAATGTTACTAACAGTGGTAGGTCTAAGCCATTCTTTAATAGCCTTAACCTTCTCTTCATCAACTTGTATTCCTTTAGCACTAACTACATAACCCATAAACACAATTTGGTCAGTGTAAAAAGAACACTTTTTGAGGTTAGCAAACAATCTTTCCCTCCTTAAGACATCAAACACTAAGTGTAAGTGCTGAATATGATCATCCATGCTCCTACTATATACCAGAATGTCATCAAAATAGACTACAACAAACTTGCCAATATAAGCACACAAAACATGGTTCATGAGTCTCATGAAAGTACTAGGCGAGTTAGTTAAACCAAAAGGCATGACTAACCATTCATATAAACCATATTTCGTCTTAAAAGCTGTTTTCCATTCATCACCTACTCTGAGTTTTATTTGATGGAATCCACTTTTCAAATCAATGTTAGAGAATAAACAAGAGCCATACAATTCATCATGCATATGATCATCTAATCTAGGAATTGGATGTCTATACTTTACAATGATTTTGTTAATTGATCGACAGTCGATGCACATTCTTCAAGTCCCATCCTTCTTTGGTACTAGTAGCACCAGTCTGCACATTGACTAAGGCTTTGACATGAGTTTAACCATCTTCATCACTGGCTTCTCTATATATTGATTGCATTTTTCATTAACTTTTCAAAATAAAAAATTTCCACCCATTTATCCATACAATTCATTAGCTTTTTCATCTCTTGTTTCATAATTAATAACTCTCTTTGCCTATGAGAATCATCACTAATGATTTTTTTGTTTTTGTTTTCAATAGGTCTAGATTTATACTGAAATATTGATCTGCCATTATGAAAATTCCTAGCATGATATTGATAAATCTCCTCTTCATAAGGATTTTCCGTACGATGATCAAAACATAACATATTTTCAACAAAATCAATAAATCAATCCTCAATTCTCTAAACTCAATCAATCCACAAATAAATCCCAAATCCACAACAAACCCTAATTTCCCAATTCTTCACACCCACAATCCAACAAAATCCGCAGCTATAACTTAACCCCCAAATCTTAAAACACAAATCAGATTGGTAAGATGACTTACCGAATCGAAGAGTGCCAAACCAAGAGCTCTAATACCAAATGATACAAATCCAAGGGCGTTGAAAATTCTTCGCTTCAACAAGTAGGGTTCCAGATCTTTTTATGTTTTTCTAAATATATAAACTCTGAAAATCTAAAGGATATGGATGAAATCACATATATAACATTTAAATAATATGAATATTTTAATCAATGAGAATGAATAAAGAAAATCACAATATCTCAATATTCATGAATAATTGCATACATGCAATTACAAGTTCTTATCAACAAGAACTCAAATAACTCTCACAAAGGAGGAGTCTTTCTCTCAAAGGAAATAACATAAAACTTGTATCTTTAAATTACAAACAAAATGACCTATATATAATAATAACAAAGGAAACTTAAAAGAGCTAAAAATAAATACAATAAATGACCTTCTTAATAATAGTAACAAAGGAAGACAAAAAGACAAAAATTAATAATTAATCCCGTAACATGAAGGCTTGCAGTTTTTCTTCAAATGTTGGCGGCTTATAATTATACATAGGTGGCTTTGCTCATTGGCTTTAACATTTTGCAATCTGTGGGTTTCAACACTGGTGAAAGGCTAGCAGCCTATCTTGCTATGCCGGCGACATAAAGTTTCAAAGTCGGCGGTGTTGAATTGGTGTTTATCCTCCTACGATTTTGGACAATTTCTGCTCTTTGTTGAATCCATTTGATTCACACTCCTTCCCATTCGAGCCTTGATACTCTATTTTTAAATTGAGTTTTTCCAGATTCATTCGAAGCTTGATTTTTTCACATCAACATTTGCTTTTGCAATTAAGTACAAGAAAGGAAACACCAATAGGGTAGCTAATGCATCGTCTAGGAGACACACATTACTAAATACTATGCAAGCCAAGTTGTTAGGTTTTGATCAAATTATTACACAATATTCTTAAGATGGGGTGTTTGCACCTATTATAATGGCTTGTGATGGAGGAAGATCAGTGGACGGTTATCATTTGGCTTATGGATGTTTATTCCATCATGGGAAGTTGCGTATTCCACACGGCTCTATGAGAGAATTGCCTGTTAAAGAGGCCCATGGTGGTGGAATTTCATGACATTTTGGGAAACATCGTACTATTGATGCTTTGAAGGAACATTTTTTTGGCCTAGTATGGCTAGAGATGTTCATAAGGTAATTGAAAGTTGTTCTGCTTGCAAGAAGGCCAAGAGTAGAAGCAAGCCACAAGGATTATACATGCCAGTACCTGTTCCAACCAAACCATGGGAAGATTTGAGTATGGATTTTGTTTTGGGGCTTCCTAAGACCCAAAGAGGCCATGATTATATTTTCGTAGTTGTTGATCGGTTCAGTAAGATGGTGCGCTTTATTTCATGTCATAAGACCGATGATGCCATGTATATTTTTTATTTATTTTTACAGGAAGTGGTTAAACTTCACGACATTCCTTGCTCTATTGTTTCTAATAGAGATGTGAAGTTTTTGAGCTACTTTTGGAAGACTTTATGGAGAAGATTAGGAATAAAGTTACTGTTTAGCACTACTTGACATCCATAGACCGATGGTCAGACTGAGGTAGTGAACAGAACTTTGGGTTCTCTGTTGAAAGCTACTGTTGGGAAGAATTTGAAGGATTGGAACTTTTGTTTACCCATTGTAGAGTTTGCTTATAATCATTCTGTCCATAGTGTGACAAGAAAATCACCATTTGAAGTTGCTTATGGGTTTAATCTCAATTCTCCACTGGATTTGATTCCTAAAGCTCTTACAGCTGAAGATAGTAAGAGTGGGTTAAATTGGGCTCGTCAAATTCAGCAACTCCATCAAAAGGTGCATGATTGCTTGCAAAGGAAAAATGATAAGGTGAAAGAGAGAAGAGATAAAGGTAGAAGAAAAGTTGATTTTGTACCAGGAGTCTTAGTGTGGATTCATCTTGGCAAAAATAAATTTCCAAAGTGAAGAGGTCATAAATTGGCTTGTGCCGATGGTCCATTTAAGATCATTGAAAAGGTAAATGATAACCCTTATAAAGTTGAATTGCCTGATGATTTTGGAGGGACTTCAACGACATTCAATGTGATGGATTTGTCACCATACACTCTTGATGAGTTTGAACAATATTTGAGGGTAAATCTCCATGAGCCCCGGGAAGATGATAGGAATCATGGGTTGTCTAGACCTATAACCCAAGCTAGAGCTAAAGGGTTAGTGCACTTGGTTCATAGGATTCTAACAAATAATCCGAATAATGATGAAATAAGCTTATTTAGTGGGATTGAATTACACTTTGGAGTGAAATCAAAATTTACATGTTTATGGGCTAAAACAGCTGTTGGTCGTGCCAAAACTATGAGTGATCAATGTCAGGTCTTGAGGGTACCATAGTAGGAGTAAACAAGCTATACTTGAATACTATCACTATATTACCTTCAGAGAATGACATGTTTTCAAACAACAGGATCTTTTAGTTACTTTGATAAGAAATGACAAATACATGTAAGTCATAAATTAGTAAATAACTATCATCTCAGTTCTTAAATATGATATTATAAACCATACCGTCTTTCTAAAAGTCTCTAAACGCATAACTGATAATTTAAATACTAACTAGCTTATACTAAAAAAAAAAAAAAGCAAATAACTTATCACATAATCCTCCATGAACTTTCAGTCTTGAAGTTCTTACCGGAGCTAAACTCTTGGAAGTGACTAGTCATGGCCTAAGTGTAAACCTAAAAGGATTGTTGGAGTGTGAGCAAAACCACGAGCTCAGTGAATAACCAGAACTTACCACATATCAAACAAGTTTATTAACAATCATATGAAATGCATCAATCAAACATATGCACAATTACAATCCTGGATAACCCATAATCCAAAGTAAGATGAAGATTTATGCCCTCTCATCGGGTTGAAGGAACACAATACTATGGCCTACCTACCTAGGGAGACTAAGCATACATGAAACAATAATACTCACTTTAATTATCACTTTAAGTTTATCATGTCTTTAGCACTCATTTCCTGTTTTAGCTTTAGAAACTCCACTAAGTGTTAGTCATTTCAAGCAATACCATAAGCAGCATCCTTCATTTACCTGTTAGTTCATATGGTATCAATAGAACAAAGGTAATCTTGCGAATAATTAATAGCTTCTTTGGCTAGATAAACCAAGCATTACCAGAGATCTGAAATACTACCACGTAGTAGGCTGCCACTTATTCAAATGCTGTTTATGCAACTCATGCAATGTATGTTCATTTCATTTATGGTACCAGTAGTTTTTAATTAGGTTTAAGATGATCAATCATCTCACAGACAAGTAGCATGCTATATAAACAATATGATCATAAAAAATTATGTTATCACTATCATTAGAGTAACTTAGCAATTGATAATACATTATATTCAAGTTATTATCTTTCATTATGAATTAATTAAGCTACAAGTACACACAATTAATAAGACTAAGTTACTCATTTGCTCATACTGGCTAGTTGTAATAGTCAGCTGGGAAATCAACTATAGTTTCAATATCACCTATTGAGACGAATAAAATATTCATCAATAAAACATAAATTATAGAACTAAACTCCTATGAATGTCTAAGTATCCTATTTGGTATTTGGTTTTCTTTTTATTACTATATTGGTGCTTTAATGGTCCTATGATAATCAAATTATTATTTAATATTTATTTTCATTTTTCTTTTGTTGATCTTTTTTTTATATTGATATATTTTTATTGGATAGTTATAGAATTTATATTCAGTGAATTGATATTTTATTATTACCATTATCATCCTTTTTATACTATTCTTTAGTTAGCTTATTATAGTAACGAATATTTATTTACTATTATTTAGTTTCGTCGTGTTTCTCTTAATCTGCTTCGTATAATTATCTTGTCATTTTTAGGAATCACATTATTCACAATAAGTAATTTGCAATTATTATAATTAATTCTTACTTGTAAAATATAATAATAATAATTTGTTATATTACTGATATGAACCACACCAACCTATCGACGAAACCCGATATCAATCCGTTTGATTTCAATTCCCAAGACTATTTGTGCTTGTATGGAGACCACGATCCATTGTCTATAAAGAGACAAGAACCTTGGTATAAAGCGAAGATGCCACAATCGAAAGATGGAAATCTCAATTGATAAGTCGGAAGCGAACGCGACAGATCAGATCCAATAAGTTCAAAGTTAGTTCTATCAAGAACCAAAGAGAAATTCTCTCAATTTTCATAAAATGTATTCTGATCTTGTTCATACAACCCAAAGGAGTTTATATAACCATATGAAGGAAAACCAAAAGACAAATAAGAAAAAAAACCGTTACACAATAAAAGCTAGCAGCCATAAATACAAAGCTGGCGGCGTTGAGTAATCCAGCTTAAGTCGTTCGAATTTGACGTTTTCTAAGCCGTCTTCAATCAAGTAGGCCAGCGATGTAAAGTTCAGCTTTGCCCCAATTTGCTTGATTCGTGATTTGGTTCATTCCCAAGCTTGTCTTGATGATATTGATTAGTTTAGGATCATCTAGGATGGTGTGCAACTCCTCAAGAACTGTTCGAACCAAACCGTTGAGTGCTTCTTTGAATCGCTTAGCCCGAGTCCTTGAAGTGGGTCCAGGTGGCATCACAAGCGAGTCTATTCTTGATCTACGAGCCACATTCTCATCAATTACTAAATTTAATTTTCTCAATAACATTAACAAGAATAATAGTAGTCTTAATGATAATAACAATAATAATAATAATAATAGTGTTAGTCATAATAATAATAATAATATCTTTAATAATGATGATAATAATCATAATATTAACATTACTAATAATGATAATAATAATAATAATTATAATAATAAAAAACATGATGATGATGATGATAATAATAATAATAACTAAAACGGATTTTGTATTTTAATTTAACTTTTTTAACTAAAGCCAAGAGGCACACGGCTTGGTACACAGCCGTGTACTAGCCGTGTACTTCTGGGTTTCACGGCACAATTCAAAGCCGAGAGAAACATGGCTTGTCCATTTCCCGTGCAGTGCCAATGCTCCTTTGCGAAATGCTCTGTTCATCATCTTCTTCGTACATATGATTCATTTTTCTTCAATTTTTCACGTTTAAGTTGTATTTAAAGTGTTCTTAAGTATTTATACATGATATATATATTATATATATATATACATATATTACCCCATAACACATCAACATGTACATAATTTTTGTATTGAGAATTTAAATAGTGTAACTAGGGTTTAGTAAAACTTACCTTGTTAGGACTAATATGAATGTTTTAGAATTCGTTCTTGTATTGGTTTCAAACCTAGGATCATCAGAACATTGTTTAAAACAATGTTTTAACACATAACTAACTTAAAAACGAATTTAACTTACCTTATTTTTCCCTTGCAAGCTTGAAGTTGTATTTTAATGGAGTTTGTTTTGTGCTTAAGTTTGTGTTTGAGTTTGTTGGTTGTAATTCCTTGGTTTGTCACAGTAAAGTGTTGTTGCTTTTGGGTTTGTTTATGTTGGTTTTAATGGCTTTGTTCTTATGTAAATTATGGGGTTTTATATATATATATATACATATATAGAAGAAGACAAAGAAGAAGAAGAAGGCAGCTTCGACTCATTGTTATTTGTGTGTGAAATTTGTGCATTTAATGAGCTGTTGAGTTGTGAAATTTTGGTTGGCTCAAATATGTAAATTGTTGACTTTATTTGTGAATTATTAGACAAGTTGCAAAGGTTTTTCAGTTGGAGAATTCCTATGTAATTTCCACCGTATATGTAGTGCAATTTTTTACCATATGTGTGTATGTTATATTTATATATTAATATAATATTAGTTAGTTGATAATTATCTTAATTTTAGGATTGTTTATTAAGTTAAACGGGTATAAATATGACAATTATTCAAGAGTTTTATCTCTAAAAATTTATATCGAGTTCTATAAATTTTCTAGATTGTTATTAAGTTCAACTTTAGGTTTAAAGTTTACACGATTAATTATTTTTAGGTTTTATCTCACCCGATTAGGGTTTTCTAAGCTTAATAGGTCAATTTTCGTTTTAGACTCTAATAGCTTAAGAATACTCTAATTAAAACAATGGTATGATCCAAATATTTATTTGGAGTCTAGATTATTAGTTATACATCTGTTTATGTTTTTATTACGTATTTACAACTCTAACGGTTTATCTTTAAGTTATCGTTTTCTAACTATAAGTATAATTAGTTGTTTATTCTTTATTGCACTTAATATCTTAACCAAGTCATTCTTATATCTTGAGTTTTTGATATGAAATCTTATTAGTAATAATTAATACTATCTAGAAAACTTTGTTTTAGAGTTTGGAACTATATACAAGGCTCATTACTATTCGTAGTTCTATTCTAGAGTCTTTTTTTAGTCCAATATTAACAATCTATTTTCTGTATTTATATTTCTATTTATTTTTACTGGTATGAAATTTCTTGGGTTTACAATCAAGGCCTAAATTCTAATGGTCGTGGGTCGAATGATGATCACAGGTCAAATTTACCCCTCAACATTGACCCTAGATAGTGTTAATTTCTAATGGTGTGCTGGTAGTCATGGGCCAAATTTACTCTCGACATTGACCCTTGACAGTGTTAATTCTTGCACTCGATAGAATATGATGACGACGTGGTGGTATCTAATGAAATTAAGAAGATTTGACGCGAAGAAGATGGAACGATATATTTTCCTATTATATTAGTGGATAGACTTTGTCGACACCCCATCTTTGCCCCCTTTTAGAAAAAAAAAAATAATAATTCAAAAAATCATAAAAATTATAAAAGGGAGAAAACAATAAAAAATGAAAATTGTAAAAAAAATAAATAAATAGCTAAATTAAAAAATAAAAAATTACAAATTACAAAATTGGAAAAGAATATAAAATTTGAAAATTAAGAAATTTAAAAAAAAAAAATAAAATAATAATAATAAACCCCATCTTTAGTAAATAAGTTTTTAGAAGTTTAAAAAAAGAGAGAGGAAAATAATAATAATAATATAAAAAAGATTATTGGTCTTGTCATGTTTTAGGCTATATTTGGAAATTAATTTGAATCACAAACTCGTATCAAATTTGGCTCGTTTTTATTTAAATTATATTAAGCCTGGTTTGAATGGGTTAAATACAATTGAAATGGCCTAATTAACGAGGAAAGCAAATCAGCACAGTTGGTTAAGGCAATGTAATGTTGGAGGAGAGACCCGAGTTCGAATCATCCTGAGCACACGAGGACATTTTTTTCTCTTACGCGCTTGCACTGCACACGCAGCGCGGATCTCACGCTCCTTGGAAGACGCGCGTCCACCATTTTTGAGCGTTTAAGCTCGTTTCGAGCTTCCTTTTTTGATAGGAAGATCAAAAAACACCTATTTACTTTAAATTCAATCATCAATGTGCTTTAAAACGAATTTATGGTGGAAATTTCGTAACCCCCGATTCTTCTAATCAATTCGTAACCGACGGCCATTAATGGTCATATTCAAGTTTTGTAACGGCCATTAATGGTCGTGATTCTTTCATCTCCCCTCCCGCTCTATAAAAACCACAACCCCGATCCTCCTCAAGAGATACAAGATCAAGATCAAGATCAAAGAAACATTTTCGAAAAAAATCCGAAGAAGAACTTCGAAAAAAAAAAATCAAAAGCAGCCACACCCAACTCGTCCCAAACCACCAGCCGCACCCAACTCGTCTCAAGCTACCGTCCCAAACCACCACAAGCCACCACCAGCCGCCATCCCAAGCCACCACAAGCCACCGTCCTAAGCCATCATCACCGACAACTAATCCGAAGCCAAACCACCAACATCGGATCAACCTTTCGGAAACCAATTCATAAGGTTCAAATTTTTTTTAGTTAGTATTATTATTATTATTAGATAAAAAAGAAACAGAAAATGGTAAAATGAAAAAAAAATAAATAAAAAAAATATATATGTATAGATATATTAATGATAATATAAAAATATAAAAATATGTAGATACTTAAGATGCATGCTATAATTATTAGTATTAGTGTATAATATCATATTTAGGATAAATTTTTTTTAGTATATAAATGATAAATAAATTTTAAATTAAATTAAAAAAAAATGTGTATATGAGTATAATTATATTTGTGATGATAAAAATAAATAAAATGTTAGAGTATGATTTTTCTTTTAAAAAAAAAGGTTTATTAGTATCATTGTTATTATTGTTTTTATATTATGATTAAAGGAATATTTGATTAGGATTTTTGAAATGTTTGGTGTGATATTTTTAGTCTATTTTAGTTACCCTAAAAAAAATTTTTTTTTCCTATATATATATGTATATTTAGTATAATAATATAAAAAAATGGTTTTCTTAACCTATATAATAATATCATTTAGTTATTTTCTAAATTAAAAAAAAAAATAAATGGGTTTTTCAAAAGATAGATATCTTTTAGGAGTTTTCAAAAAAATAAAATATACAAAAATTAGGTGTTTTAGGAATTTTCAAAATCAAATTTAAAAATGGTTAAATAACTTAAACTTGGCGGGTTTCCAAAATAAAAAATACAAACAAATTAAAAATTTTATAAAATCAAAATGAACTATAGGGACCTGATTCCGGCTAGCGGATACGTAGGCACCTGCAGGGCGGTCACAAAAATAAAAAACTTTTAGGATTCTTTTTAAAACAAAAAAAATGTATATATTTTTGTAAACATGTAAATTCTTCTTTATAAAAAAATGAAAAATTAAAAAATCCAAAATTATATCTTTGGCCTATATAATTATAGGTTTCTAAAGCTCATTTAAAGCCTAGATAACCGTTTAGGTTTTAAAATAGTAGCCCCCGAACTCATCAATTTCTGGTTTTTTTGCGAATACCAATGGCCAAGCTAGAAATCAAACCACCCATTTGGTTTCTAGTGCACATTTTTTCGGCTTTAGCCGGTGGCGACTCCAATTGAACAATTTTTCCAAAAAATTAATTTTTTACAAAAACCCTAATGGTTCCTTGTCGAGTGATCTGTATCAAATGGGTCGGGTTTGATACAGATCGGGACCTTTAGGAGAAAAGGAGCAAAATTCGGGCTCGACAGCTTGGCAACTCCACCGGGGACATCAAATTCAGTGGGCTCGTCTAGGCTTAATGGGCTTATGAAATTTTGAAATTTTGGAAGCATGGGCCTTTGTACATATCACTATAAATATTTGCCTTCAAGTCTTTTGTTTTGCAGGAGTCGATATATAAAATAGCTAATAGATCTTGAGGTATGTTTTTTTTATAAAATATTTTGCAATGTATGTGTGTTGTGTATATATTTTGTGGTGTATATATTGTGATTTTTTTTAATTTATATGTATTTAGAACGGGCCGGACCTGGGCCCATTAGAAACTAAGTCGGAGGGCCATTGTGTAGCCTATGGGTTAATGTGATTTTATCACTGCCCGATGGTGATTAGGCTCCTCCAGCCCCGTTTTGACATAATTAATGACCTGTTCCTACTAGGGGCAGTGAGATTATAGAACGGCCCCTAGAACCTACCATAATTTCTGATTGTTGTAAATATTTTGTATGCTTATGTGTGCTTGTTGTTTTCATAATATCCTTCACAAAAAAATAATAAAAATTATTAAAATCAATTCTTTTTAAACTAATGAATAAATTGTAATTTTTAAATAGTTTTAAATTTGTTGAATTTAGAAAATAATAAAATGAATAGGATAAAACAATAAAACTATGTTTGCTTATACTTTTTTTTTTTGTAAATATTTCTCAATAAAACTTGCAAATAAATCTCTTAAGATAAAATTTTATGTAAAAATAAACAAATAATTTATATTTTATAAATAATAGAAGACATGAAAAATTAAAATAAAAAAAGCATAAAAAAAGGATGAAAAGTCAGAACTTATCCATGGGGCATTTTTGTAAATATTTTTCCATTAAGTATGTGAATAAACCCCTTAAAATAAATCATGTGGTTAAAAAAAAAAACTTGCTTATGTTTTTACAAAAAAAAATAAAAAAATAATAAATACCAAAAAAAGTCTTAAGCCTACAACTTATGTTAAATAGAATTCAATACTTTTTTAAGACCACCTTGTAAATATCCACCTATTTAGTTTTTATGCCAAATAAGCTAACCAGTCCATATTTACATACTTATCAGTTCATAAAACAATAAACTTCACAAAAAAAAAATAAATAAAGAAAAAAGAAAAAAAGGCTCATGTCTAAAGCTTTCTAAATAGAATTCAGTACCCCTTTTTAGGACTAATACCCTTGTAAATACATACCTATATAGAATTTTGGTAGAAATCATGACCTTTGTAGATAAAACCTGTTTAGACAATCTAGTTAAAATCCACTACTTTGTATATAAAGTTTATCACACCTTTGTGGTCACTCTTAAAAAAAAAAAAAAAAACCAACATATGCTACTCATTTGAAAAATATATAAAAAAAAATCCCTTGTTAAGTAGAACTTGTCATAGTTATAGAAAGTATGCCCTTTGTTAATAAAAGTCAATAGAGTTTATTTGTACATCAAATAGGAAACACTGAAAAATAGCAAATTCCAATCAATATCAGTGGTTATATAGAGTCCAGTCTGCCCTTGTAAATAGGATTTACCCACCTCTTGTCAGTAGAAGTCTAACTTTAGGTGCTCACATTAATCATATCACCTTTTGAAAGTTTTTTTTAAAAAAAAAAAAAAGGTTTTTCTGGAGCAATTCTCTAAAACCCCATCCTTTTGTAAATAATTTCTTTAAAAAAAATGATGAAATTTTTATCTTTTTAATTTTTGGGGCAATTTCCAATTCTTTCCTCCTTTATAAACAAGATTTCCAAAGAAAAAGAGTCTTCTACCAAAAAAAAAAAAAATCAATTTTTTTTTTATTGCTAATAAGTGGGAATATTTCCAGACCTTAAAATTACTTTAGATGGACGGATTTAATCCAACGGTCGATAGTCATTCACTTGAGCCAAGAAGCTAATCCAAACACTTCATCCACCAAAAGAAGTCAAAAAGCCCACATCTCTACTCATTTAAAATGTGCTCCCCGGCCCACTCCTCCCACATGTAAAAAATGCTCAAAAGAAATGAGGGTCCAACCAAGATCAGATCATACTGGTACCTAATTCATCTTGAAGGGATTTGTTGTTTACAAGTTAGCCATGGCTGGGGCAATTAAAGAAGGAAATCATTAATCGTCTGCCATAAATTGGGGCAAAGCTTTAAATAGGGGCATGTTTTCAATGAGGACAAGAGTTGGCCCATTTAGGGGCATCTTGAATATTTGAATCCGCTAGCCAAGATAGGGGCTATAGCACTAGCACTCAAAAGACCAATGACTCTTAGAAGTTTCAAAAATCTCTACAAATGGGAAAGTAATCTTTTAACTAGAATTGTTCAGAATGATAAGAGGCAAACATTACACCAAACACTTACCTTAAACACAGGAAGCTGAGCGATAATCAAGTGAGGAAATTGACTTATTCCTTAAAAGAGGTCTGCCTTGTATTTGACACATTAGTCAAAATGATGATAGGCATTCAATTCTTTTGTTCCAAACACGTTTATCCCTTGCCAACTCATTTGAGCCAATTAAGGAGAAACTTTTCAAATTAAACCCTGTCAAGAACCACCCCATACTGGGGCAAAATGGAGGTTAGGGTGATCAATTAAATTGGAGAAAAAAGGATAAAATGAGCTGTATTTGCCTTAGTTGCACCAATTTATGGGTAATGATTGTGACCGATATGTCATGTGCCTTTTGAAATGAAGAAGAGTCTTTTACCATACACATACTTGAACACACCTGATCATTCTGGGCTTCAATTTATTTTGGGGCAAAATAAAGAAATTCAAAAGTGATTCTTTTCAAAAAGCTAGTCAATAAAAAAAAAAAAAAAAGGAAAAGGGAGAAACAGAAAAAAAAAAAAGGCTAGCCCATACACTATCATAGCCCCTTAAACCAAAAATTTCCAAGTCATCAAAGCCCTTTACAGATTGCAAAATATTCTTCAAACTTTAGGCCTATCAAATTCAATGCCCACAATGCCAACGCTTTTTACACATGGCTTAAAGCTTCAGAATTCAAAAGAACCACATACTCATACACATTCCTCCCAAGTAGAATCTTCTGATCGAAGGAACTAAATTTATCCTAAACAACATTCACCCACGAAACTGGGGCAAGTATAGCTTAGTTCTTCCTAAAGGTTCTTGACTTGTAAACCCGGGATGATGATTGAATTGAATCCATTTAAAAATTTTTCCTTCACATGAATATCCTTCATTTGCTAATCCATTGACCAAAAGCCTACATTTCAGTCCTAAAAAGACCTATCAGATTGACTTATAATGTATCACTTCCAAGTTGGACCATAATTTAGGGAATTGAAGTCTTGAGTAAAAATAGGCCACATGAGAGTGTGAGGAAGTCCTCTTAAGCTGGACAATTTCATTAAAAGATCTTTCTCTAGGAACAAACATCTTAAGAGTCAAAAGAATGGGCCCCTAAGTTCATGATAACACCTTGAATTAAAAGAAATAAGAATGAGCACATGAGAAACATGGAAAGCCCCAATAAAGTCCAGCCACCTCATCTGCATGAGATGTGTCACTTGAATGTTGGAATCCCTTACAATAAGCGATTGATGATGTTTACAATTTTCTACTCAGATGGTAAACCTAGTTCTATACTGATTTGAGATGAAAGGTTAGATACCTTAAGCAAATTCCAGAATCATTGACAAATCATGGGACATTATTTCCCTTCGACTAAGGAGCTTCACATATCTAAAGCTATAATGCTAGAGTGGGACAAGTCCCAGATACACCCCTTCAGTGAGAATCACCCTGAAAAGACATTTTATGCCATGATCACCCCCTGATAAAAACCAATTTTGAGTCTATCATAACCAAAGAAGATGACTGTTGAGCAACGAAACAAGTCCACTATGTGACCAAAGTTTTTCAAGGGTCAATACAATTTCCCCCTTATTAGCAATCCAATTTTTCAGAAACATTAATAATTTTTCAAATATTCGTGTAAAAAGACAATTTTCAAAAAAAAAAATGAAAAAAAAAGTGATTTGCAAGCACTTCAGCAATTTTTAAAAAATGTTTTCAAGAATGAGCACTTTTATCATCCTGTGTTAATTTTCAAAAAGACTTAGCAATTTCGCACAAGCATTTAGAACCCTAGTTATCCTGAGTTGTTGGAGTTTCAGTATTCCCATCACATTTCGAACCTTGGTATTTCTTAGTTTTAGGAACTTCAGTATTCTAAAAAAGTTTTCTTCTCCCTTCAGGGCGCAAAGTTTTCAAAAATCCCTGTTTATCAAGGTGATCTTCCCAAAAAACCCTTGTTTATCAAGGTGACCCCAAAAACCCTTGTTTATCAAGGTGACCAAAACCCTTGTTTATCAAGATGACCCAAAACCCTTGTCTATCAAGGTGACCCAAAACCCTTGTCTATCAAGGTGACCCAAAACCCTTGCTATCAAGGTGACCAAAAACCCTTGTTTATCAAGGTGACCCCAAAACCCTTGTTTATCAAGGTGACCCCAAAACCCTTGTTTATCAAGGTAACCTTAAAATCCTTGTTTATCAAAGTGACCTAAAACCCTTGTTTATCAAGGTGATCCAAAAACCCTTGTTTATCAAGGTGACCTCAAAATCCTTGTTTATCAAGGTGACCCAAAACCCTTGTCTATCAAGGTGACCCAAAACCCTTGTCTATCAAGGTGACCCAAAACCCTTGTTCATCAAGGTGACCAAAAACCCTTATTCATCAAGGTGACCCAAAACACTGTTTTATCAAGGTGATCTCTCCAAAATCCTTGTTTATCAAGGTGACCATTTTAAAAAATCCTTAGCTACCAAAGTTGGCCATTAGCCATTCCCAAAACCCCTGCTTGTTAGGGTGAAGTTTTGTAGTTTAATCTGCTAGGTTTAGGTCTTGGGCAAAAATGGTGTCTTTTTTGTCTTTATAGTGGAGTTTTGTTCAAACTCCACCATAAAGAGGGGCAGCTGTCGACACCCCATTTTTGCCCCCTTTTAGAAAATAAAAAAATAATAAAAATTCAAAAAATCATAAAATTATAAAAAAGGTAGAAAATACAATAAAAAATGAAAATTGTAAAAAAAAAAAATAAATTAGCTAAATTAAAAAATAAAAAAATTACAAAATTGGAAAAGAATATAAAAATTTGAAAATTAAGAAATTTAAAAAAATAAAAAATAATAATAATAATAATAAACCCCATCTTTAGTAAACAAGTTTTTAGAAGTTAAAAAAAAAAAGAGAGGAAAATAATAATAATAATATAAAAAAGATTATTGGTCTTGTCATGTTTTAGGCTATATTTGGAAATTAATTTGAATCACAAACTCGTATCAAATTTGGCTCGTTTTTATTTAAATTATATTAAGCCTGGTTTGAATAGGTTAAATACAATTGAAATGGCCTAATTAACGAGGAAAGCAAATTAGCACAGTTGGTTAAGGCAATGTAATGTTGGAGGAGAGACCCGAGTTCGAATCATCCTGAGCGTACGAGGACATTTTTTTCTCTTACGCGCTTGCACTGCACACGCGGCGCGAGATCTCATGCTCCTTGGAAGACGCGCGCATGTGCCACACGCGCGTCGTCTTCCTCATCCTCGCGTCCACCATTTTTGAGCATTTAAGCTCGTTTCGAGCTTCCTTTTTTGATAGGAAGATCAAAAAACACCTATTTACTTTAAATTCCATCATCAATGTGCTTTAAAACGAATTTATGGTGGAAATTTCGTAACCCCCGATTCTTCTAATCAATTTGTAACCGATGGCCATTAATGGTCGTGATTCTTTCATCTCCCCTCCCGCTCTATAAAAACCACAACCCCGATCCTCCTCAAGAGATACAAGATCAAGATCAAAGAAAAATTTTCGAAAAAAAATCCGAAGAAGAACTTCGAAAAAAAAAAAAAAGAAAATCAAAAGCAGCCGCACCCAACTTGTCCCAAACCACCAGCCGCACCCAACTCGTCTCAAGCTACCGTCCCGAACCACCACAAGCCACCACCAGCCACCGTCCCGAGCCACCACCAGCCGCCGTCCCAAGCCACCACAAGCCACCGTCCTAAGCCATCATCACCGACAGCTGATCCGAAGCCAAACCACCACCATTGGATCTAATATGTAGTGTTTAACCTTTGACTTATCAATCGAAATCTCCACCTTTGATTGCGGCGTCTACACCTTATACCAAGGTTCTTGTCTCTTTACAGACAACGGGTCACGGTTTCCATACAAACTAGAACGATCATGGAAATTGAATCAAACATATTGGTATCAGCTTTTATCATTCATTGGCGTAGTTCATATCAGTTTGGTATTAGAGCCTAGGGTTTGTTAAGGTTTGCCTATCCTTTTCCTTAATTAAAGTTTATATCTTTTAGGGTTTGAAGTTTCTGTTCTTTGAGTTTCTATCAAATCTAGATTGTTTCATCGATTCGATCTTGATAGTCTATCATTGTAATAAAAAAAAAACAAAAAGAGAGAAAGAAAGAAATCTATACCAAAAAAAAAATTCATGAAAAAAAAAGTGAGTAAATTCTTGAAAGAAATTGCTAAAAGTCTCATTGTTTGGTTTTGGTGAAAGAATGGTTTGTTGAATCGTTCCAGATATTACCCTTGATAAGCTTAGGTTGAATTCTTTGATTAGGTCTTGAGTTGTTTGAATTAGTTCTTAAAGAACCAAAAGAGGAATTTAGAGAGAGGAGAACATTTTTTGTGAGAAATCATGAGTGGGTTAAGAGAATCTTCTTAAAGTGAAACATGCGAGGGAGAGATATGTAAGGATTTTTTTTATTTCTAACCTTATTTCTTGCAGGAAAGAAACATGTCACAGAAGGGTGCATTGAAGGTGAGAACAATGTTGTTAGAATAGGACCGGGGTTTGACCCGAACAAGCTAGGGGGTCAGGGGTCGAGGGGTCGGACCGGGTTCAATCGGGGGTTGAACTAGGGTCACAAAAAAATAAAAATATAAGGAATAATTTAATTATAAAAGACAATATATGTGTAATCACTCAATTAAATCTATATTTGGATCAATTCATCAATTAATTATTAAATAAATATGATTTAATGATTATATTTTATAAATTTATAATAAAGTATGAATAAATATTTAAATTTCTAATTTTTTATTTTATTTTTTTATTTTTATTTTTTTGAATCCGAGTCAACAGGTCTGAGTCGACCAGTTCAACCCGATTCGACGCCCCGGGTCACCGGTTCGACTGCCTGGGTTGACCGGGTCAATCCGAGTCTCACCGATTCTTTCCAAAAACGAGTTTCAGGCGAGACCCGGCCTGGCATTAGTACCGGTTCCGGTCGAATCGGCTGGGCCGGGCCGGTTTTGACAACCATGGGTGAGAAGGGAGGAGTTGATACAAAGTTAATTTTAGAGGCTCTAACGACAGAGATGCAACGAATGTTTAGAGAGGGGATGGAAGAACTCCATGAGAAAGTCAAAAAGAGCATAGAGAAGTCATGGAGTGCTCCTCCAATAAATAGGAGAGAAAGACTCCTAAATCTTCGTATAAAACTTCAAATGTTTGTAAAAGTTTCTACCAATAAGTCTGATGATTTGTCTGGTCAAACGCCTGATATACTGTTTGATTGAGTGTTTGTAAAATGAATACTTTTGATCCACACACTTAAAGTGGATTAGTTAGTTTCCTTTTAAGCTTTTTGTTATCATCAAAACTTATTTAGAAGAACTCAAAATACATCAATTTGATGTCTTTGTTATCTTGTTAGTTTTCCTTTCATATCATGTCACGACAAAGTACAAGTCATATCTAGTTTAGTAAGCAAATCAACATCTCAAAATATGAAATCTACAAGGAGTAGTCTATACATCTTTGTTCATTGGTGGAAACATTAAGTCCCGAGAGAGCATGGTGATAAGATGACCACATGCATCATCACATACTGGTAGAAGCATTAACTTTAAGACAAATAATGATTAGATAGGTTTGCATATTGCAAACTGGTAAGAGCATAGCTTTCGGGCACATCAAACCAATTATAGCTAAGACCAATATGTCTTCTTACACAACAAATTGATTTACCAATCTTTTAATGGATCTTGTGATGAAGTCCCCTTGACATGGTACCCTTCCAGTGAATTGCATAATGTAGAAATGTTACGGGAGCACCTTATTGGCTAATATTCGATCATAGGTAACATTGTTATCATTGTTACTCAAGCTTGATAAAAAAAATATCACTCTAAAGGATCCTGATAAATTAATTTTATTCTATTATTTTCATAGGAATTCAAGCTTATTTTGATGATTTTTCGATTAAGTCCCCATGAATTTAGTGCTTTTAATGTTAAATTGTTGTTTTTCAACTCCTTGAATCAAAAGAAGAAGAATCGAAGTGTTTTTTTTATCAGATTTGGAGAAAAATAGCACAAAAGTAAAGAATAGACCTATTGCGCCCTGTTTTTTACCGATCGGGGACAAAATATCAAGCAAAACAAGCAAAAATTGGTTGGTCACACCTCAAATTTAGCCCTTGACATGGCCCTTAACAATTATTCTGAGGAGATCGAGTCCAAACTTAAAGAGAGCTTCTATCGTGCCTTTATGTCACACCCTAAATCTAACCCGCGACAGTTGCTGAAGTGAATCATAAGCCTTTGCCTTACTTATGTTGTGCTTCAAACCATCAGAACATTGAGCCCTCGATAGTACTCAATTTAGCCCTCGATGGAAGAATGGATGGAAACGATAGCATTGAATTAACTCAGTTGAACCCTATCTTCAATGCAACAGTCAAGCACTCAACTTACCCCTCGATGAGCTATTGTTTTAGTGAATGATACAAACGCACCCATGGATAAAGAATTTACTTTTTGTTATAAAGAACCTACTACGTCAACAATAAAATCTTCATTTTTTTTTGTGCCTCTAGTATAATGTGAACTCCAGGTATATTAAACCTGAAACCCAATGATTAGTTTGTGGAAGCAGGCCGTCAAGAAAAGCTAAATTAGATCGGAATGGTTCTTGACCCAAAGTTGTATTTCAAACTCGAACCAAAGGTATTAAAAGATGGAACCTTTACCCTAAATTGCATTGCAAACTACAACAAAGGTTTTATAATCGAATTGAACGCCACAAGATTAAATCTTAATAAGTTCACAAGTTCGCAATGGAACTAGAGAAAAAAAACTCTCTCAAATCAATATTCATTCAATGGTTAATTGTTGATACAAAAACAAAACTAAATATAAACAAATAAAGGAAACCGAAACATCTCAAACAGATCTCGCGCACAAACGTAAGTTGACAACATATGTGTGCCAAACCAACAACTACGTTGGCGGCATATAAAAGAAAATCAAAAGTCGCATGTTCTAGGATGCGTATGTAGGTAGAGTACGTTGGCGGCATATATGGCAGCATAAGCGGCGTAGGATGAAATCATTGCCAGTGTTCGAGGCAGCTTTAAAGAAAATGCTAGTAGTCATTGTTATCTCCCAAGTATGCCGATAGTGTAATACTCTACGCCGATAGTGTAGAAGCTTAAAAACAAGGTCGTCCAAAATCAATGCTATAAGGACGATTAGGTTGATCAAAGTTGGCGGTGTTGCAATTGTATGCCGGTGGTGTAAGGCCGGCGGTTGGACTCTTGCGAGCACAACTCCAATTTTGATTGCGTTGATGAGTCTCCAAGGACTTGTACAACACTAACAAGGTCATCCAAAATAAATGCTATAAGGCCGACTGGATTGATCAAAGCTGGCGGTGTTGCAATTGTATGCCAGTGGTGTAAGGTCGGTGATTGGACTCTTATGAGCACGACTGCAATTTTGATTGCGTTGATGAGTCTCCAAGGACTTGTACAACACTAACAAGGTTTTGATCATTGTCCAATGATAGATTCATGATCGGATCTCCATACAAGGCTTGTTTCTTCCAAGTTTCTTCAATGAATGTCCCTAATGCCTCCCTTATCCTTTTAGCTTTAGCTTGTGTGACCGGTCTAACTAGAATGTATAGCGGATCCTTGGTTGCTACTTCATCATAGTCCATAGATAAACGTGCATAGCATTGTAAAAAGGAAGAAGGGGGTAGAGGTTGTACAGGTTTTATAGTGTGAATACCATGGTACATGATTAACATAGCGTGGTGAGAGAATTTCTAGAGCAAAAGAATCTCGTTTCTTCTTGCTTTAGAGAGTCTTAAGGGTTTATGGGTAAAATCATTTTAACCTATTATTTGTAATCTCCGCAAGAATCTGTACTAAATTGTGATATCTTTTGATTAATTTCATATAGTGTTCGTAATTTCTAAACCATGGAGAAATAATCTCTTATAGCTTAGGGTTTATAAATTCAAATCCTGATTCATGTGATTTCAAATGCACTTTCAATTCAATATTGACTTGGTGTTTGTAATTAGTAGCTTGATTTTAATTTCATGAGTCTAATTGCGTGGTACACGAATTAGATTCATGCTTGATTTCAACTGAATAGGCTAAGAGGTCATTTTTTTAAATAGATCCGTGGCTACTAATAGAGTCTATCCTAAATATCTCGAGAGAGGGCGAGTGAAGACTTTTTGTCACTTGTTTTAAAATTCATTGAGTTGGTTTTAAAAACAAAGGATTCTTGTTCTTTATACGGATTTAGGCCGTGATAGCTTGAGAAGGGATTCTGACAGTTTGGTTTAAATCTATAGAACACCATAGAAACTTCGCTGACTTTATCATAAACCTTGATTTCACTACGCTCAATAATAACCCGTAATAGCTGAAATCGGTTCGTGTTCCGCTTTAAAAGTCAGTCGTCTTTGCCCAAGTTTGAACTGCAGACGACTCTCCAGTGGTTCCATTCCTTCTTACTTGACTTCTGGGTCAACCCGACCCGAATGGGAAGAAGAAAAGCTTCTAACCTTGGGAGAGGCTTTAGTTTACCTCAGTGAATCCGATGGTGCAAATACCTCAACAAACAACTGTTTCTCTAAGTTTGGTTTTAAGAAATCACATGATAAAGAGTTGGTGAAGTAAATCCTAGGCTGTTGTCTTGCATAATTGCAAACCGATCCCTTAATTTTTCTCAAAAAACATTTGTGAACACTAGCATAACTTATGTTTTCATTATGATTTGCTTATTTCTTTTTTCTTGACTAAGATAATAGAGGAAATGTGAGTATAATAGATGCTACCATTCTCTTAAGGTTTGACTTAATTCTTTCTATACTACTTCGGTAAGCGCGCTTACCATTATTATTGGTAGTTGCTAATTGAAGTTGGATAGAACCAATTAGTTTTATAAATTTTAAAAAGCTTCCACTTCGAGTAACGTTTTTAAAGCTACATTCCAAAATCAACACACACACACACCACCCCAAGAAGATCCCTTAGCATTATTATTACTAGGTAATGGCCTCCTAAGTGCATAAAGACTTAAATGTACTAGAGAGAGAGAGAGAGAGAGAGAGAGAGAGGAGAGAGAGAGAAGGTCCCTTGGACCATAAAGAGTCCAAGCTATCAATATGCTATAATAATTACAAAGCAAAAACATCAAATTAAATTATCATTAAAAAAGTTGTCTCTCAGAGTAAGTACATAAATATATATATATATATATATATAAGAATGTCATAAAAAAAATTAGAAGCCTTTTGAGAATGATATCTGACTATAGAACTAAGTCTAATTGTATAGAAGACTTAAGATCCATGTTCCCAATGTTTTTTCCTATTCCATTCTTAAATTCCTTAAGCTCTCCTCTAAGCTTATCACAACATTTCATGGCTTTATAACAACCCACTATCTTCAGTGCCTTCTTAGCTATAGTCTTCAAACTACTAGCTTTAAATTTGAGAAGACTCACTCCATTGATACTTTGAACCAAGAGCTTTAACTCCCCTTATGTTAACGAGTTCCATGGTTTATCAAATAGTTTAGTAGCCTTCCCCAATAATGTTACCATCTCTAAAACCATTTGAGTTCCCAAAAGAAGAGAATTAAAACAAAACTCTCCCTCCATAAAGTACTAGCACTCCAATGAATCCAGAAGGTGGGAAGGCATGATTAATCCATGGAAGGAAGTGAGCTCTACCAATGTTTCTTATAGTGTATTGATAATTCCTTCCCTGTCTTACTATGACATGTCATCGCTTAGGGTATGAGAGACTCACAAAAGACCATTAAGGGAGATACCAGGAATGACAGGCAAACTAGCTTTAATAGGAGGTAAGACAATTAAGGGAACTATATGTTCAACAAGTGCTAAGGGTACTGTACTAAGAGAATGAACCTCATTGGTTGCAGCATCAACGCCATCACCATAAGCTCCTACACAAAAATAAATCATCAATATAAGTCATAACCCTAAGTGTAATGATATTAAATGCATTTCAACCTCATTACCTCCAATATGTCCAGACATAACCCCCTCTTCCTTCTCTCTAGATTCCTCATCTGGTATCTCAATGTCATTATCACTACTATACTTAGACCATGAGATCTTGATAGTAGGAAGGTCTTTAAAATCGATTATATCCTCATCTACATCATCATCTTCCTCATTCAAGGTCGTGTGCTTTGCCAGAAAATCTTTTACATGAATATGCTTACCAATCTTGTAATGACAAAGACTAAAGTAAGTTGACATAATGGTACAATAATAAGTGATATCTTGGTGATTACACTTGGTATGTGGTTTGTATTTATTTTACTCTTCCCCTTAATAAAAGATATATTAATGATAAATTAAAAGTTATATATTAATAGAACATTAATATCAATAAACATATAAAAAGTTAATGAGCAAATACGTTATCTCAAGAATATGATTATGCAAATGCATTGAGCTTATGCATTTACCAATAAAGATGGTGCTAGATGGTGAGCTAGTAGCTTTGCTATAGAATCACCCATTGGTTTAGGTTTAGGCCTTAGAAGATGAAGGGAAAAACCATGTCTATAAATAATAGCTGCTTCTAAGGTGTCTTCTACTATAGCATGCACATAATGTTGAAACTCCTTCAAACAACCCTCCCAATAAGTCTACCGGTTAGGGAGCGATACCCTTGTACAACTAGCGAAGGGAAAGAATAGGTGGTGAACCTAAGGATATAGCTAATTGAAATTTGTTGGTGAGAGTAATCAACAACAACCAATAAAGTCCTCATAAGTAGGAAGGAATCAATCAATATCTTGATTCAAGCCAAGTTGTTAAGAAACCCTACGAGGGGAATATATCATGACAATGGCTTTAAGAGGTAACCACCCGAATCCCAACTATACTAAAACGAAGGTAAGTATCCAGTAGTGCACTATAAAAGGAATCGCATGTTAGTAGCACTTATGTTCTTATAATTACCTACAAGAGTTACAAAGGTATCTAAATAGGTGTGGAAAAACCTAGAGCAATCTTCCTAACCCGCAATTCCATGTACATATGTCTTGAAGGTAAACTCCTTTACAATATCCATCACTTTAGCTGGGCCCACACTCTAATACATGAAGATCGAGTTTATCTTGAACACTAGGAAAGAGATAATACTTCCTAAACCGCTAAAATAGAAATAGCTATAGAAAGACTAGGTCTACATATGAGTACACTACATGATGTCTTTCCGATTGTATTAATACTTGATGATAATAGTCTAGCCGTTGATAAAAGAAGCTTAAGTAGATATGTGCTAAAGCATAGTGCTCCCCTCTAGCTAACTAGAATTAGCAAGGACTTATGCCTTCTTCTAGACCATCGAGAAATTCATAAATTGATAATCATAATATGATGAATGGTGCAAGTTCATACCTACATCACAAATGATATAATTAACCAGAGGCAAACTGATGGGAAATTGTGCATCCTAGTAGAAAAAATAAAGTAAAATACACGTACTTAACTACATTTGGAATGCGATCCTACAATTTTAATATGAATTTTCATTGCAACTCTCAAATACTTAATTTAAGATGAAAATATGGATTTTTTCCTTTTATCCCTACTTACTTGCAACACAGCTAATAAGTTATTCCCACTCTTGCAATTAATTCGCACCTTTGCTTTAGAAACACAGAATTACAAATTGCCTTGAGGAAATAAGGCCTTGACTAACCTAACATCTCCCCACTAGCAAAGGCACAGTTGCCTTGAACCTCAACCGATAACTGCTAGTTTGTTACTATTTTAATTAGCCATTTACAACATGCTATAATTTAATGTTAACAAGTGCAATGCTCATGACTAAAATCCTTACTAATTACTTGGACTCTACCTGGATAACCCATAAAAAAAACTCACTTCCCTTATTGATTCATGGACAATAGAGTACTAGAGGGCAAGTGTAGATGATCAATTATGGTGTATAGGCTCCTTAGACTCAGTTTGACCCATTCAGGGCATGGGTTAACTCATTAGGCTTAAGTTTGACTTTATTCGACTCGTCATGAGCCCATAAGGGTAGCAACATTTTCTTTAACTTAGGAAGTCTACCTTCTAAGCTATTGTTTGGTAATGTTGACTCAAGTCACTTAGAATGCACTCCATAACTTCTATTAACCTCATCACAAAAGCAATTGGGTATAACTTCGCGGCTCAACTTCCACATACTTGATAGTCACTCTTAACTCCTCACTGCTCTATGTTCTTCATTATGCCTGTAATTGTAAATTGTCTCTCTCTTATAAATATCATCTCCATGTGCTTAAGAAGACAACTATACCACACTGATAACTCTTATATTTTATTGTCATTCATTTCCCATCTCGGATGAGTACTGACCTAAGTATCAAAGTGATCATATTAGATAACCCCTAATGTATCCCTAAGCGTGATTTGTTTTGCAAGCCTTACTTCACAAGTCCATAACCAAGGTCAATTATTCCAAAACTTACAACTAGTTTCAAACTAACAACAAAGAGAATAAAGATGGAATAAAAAAGTTGCATTAGAAGTAGTTTTTATATGAATTTTCTTTTTCATGTCTTACATTCAGTTAATTTTATATTATGACTGTTGCTACGAAGATAAACAAAAAGCATGCATTATAGTCTCAAAGCAAAAAAGGGATGGGCTTTGTTTTGAGGGATTGTGTCCTCCCATCCCCTTTGTCTCTTTTGCTTTCTATGGATGCAGGGTATAGACTGCTTGGTGATGCTTGTTATCAAGTTTGAATCTTTGATGAATAAAGATCATCTTCTATGAAAAGAGAAGAAGAGAAAGAAGTACGAAACTACTGTCCACACATTGTGCAAGCTCATAACTAGTTTTATATTAAAGGAGAATGATTCAAAATAATAATTTTTATATGTTAGACTAAAACTTTCAATTAATCTTTAATAATATAAATTAGTATATGGTTATATGATGGTATTTATATTGTGTCCATATAACCAATGAACCTAATGGTCATTATAAAAAAAAATAAAAAAACTCTAATGGCCACCATAAGTATTATTATTATTATTATTCTGAAAAAAATCATATATGTTATTATTTCTATCTATATATTAATAAAGCATAAAAGACATATTTGTAAAATAAAAAATATTTGGAAAAAAAAGGCATCTAAAAAGTTGTATGGAATTACAATAGTTACTGATTGAGAGATTAAAAGGAAAAAAAAAAAAAAATCCACCAGAATATCTATAGAAAACTGTCGTCTGTAATCGTTCTCCACAGCGTCCATCATCCCGGTACCAACTAAAACCCTTAGACAGGATCCTAACCCATGCACCGTCCGGGCTTAACTTCTCCTCCCCCTCCCCCACCACCCCCCTTTCAATTTTTGAGTACCCTCTTGTCCTGAATCCCTACAGCCATAATCGCAAAGAATCCCTATAGTGTAACCCAAATCAAATTTATCAGCTAAAACCCTAGCCCTAGCTCTACTACACACTGAATTCCCTCCCTCCTTATTCTCCATTCCCTCACTAGGGCTTCCAAACCCAAATTCATCTTTCTTCTGCTCTGACCCACTTTATTTTGGTCCTCAATACAATGTGTCTTTCATAAGCTGCAAATTTTTCATTTTGATTGCAGCTTCTGATTGCTTAAATGTGACTGGTTCATTTCTTCCTCTTATTATTATTATTATTACTACTACTACTGCTACTATTACTACACTTAATTTGAACTCATATGTGCGTGTTGTAGAAGAAGAAAATTTGGTTATTCTTTTTTTCTTCTTTTCTTTTTTCCTTTTGTCAATACATGGAAAACGAGCCTATTGATTTTGATATAGGATTAGGTGGTGGGAAAGAAATGGATGACGACGGTGTTGACATTGAACATCATCCTGTTGATGATGATGACATGATTGACGATGATAGTCATAGTCCTATCCTTATGATATCTGGCAGTAATGTTGGCGGTGGTGGAAGTGGTGAGTTATTTCTGCCGGAAGGTGATTTGTTGGATTTGGAGCCATACGAGGGAATGGAATTTGAGTCCGAAGAAGCTGCCAAGGCTTTCTATAATTCCTATGCTCGTCGAGTTGGGTTTAGTACAAGGGTGAGTTCATCTAGGCGGTCTAGGAAAGATGGGGCAATTATTCAGAGGCAGTTTGTTTGTGCTAAAGAGGGGTTTAGGAACTTGAATGAGAAGAGAACTAAGGATAGGGAAATTAAGCGGCCTAGAACGATAACGAGGGTTGGATGTAAAGCGTCTTTGTCGGTTAAGGTGCAGGATTCGGGGAAATGGGTCGTCTCAGGTTTCTATAAGGAACATAACCATGAGTTGGTTACTCCTGATCAGGTGCATTGCCTTCGATCTCATAGACAGATATCAGGTCCAGCAAAGACCTTGATTGATACCCTGCAGGCAGCTGGGTTGGGTCCAAGGAGAATCATGTCTGCTTTGATCAAGGAATATGGCGGAATTAGTAAAGTTGGTTTTACAGAAGTTGATTGCAGGAATTACATGAGGAATAATAGGCAGAGGAGTTTAGAGGGAGATATCCAACTCCTTTTAGACTATCTTAGACAAATGCAAGCTGAGAACAGCAATTTCTTTTATGCAGTGCAGGGTGACGAGGATCAGGCCACGGGCAATGTATTCTGGGCTGACTCAAGGGCTAGGACAAATTATACTTACTTTGGGGATACTGTTACATTTGACACAACTTATCGTTCAAACAGGTACCGTTTGCCATTTGTTCCCTTCACTGGGGTGAATCATCATGGACAGCCAGTTTTGTTTGGTTGTGCTTTCCTAATAAATGAATCTGAAGCATCCTTTGTCTGGCTTTTCAAGACTTGGCTGATGGCAATGTCTGGGTGTCCTCCTCTTTCAATCACTACTGATCATGATGCGGTCATAGGGTCAGCTATTATGCAAGTTTTCCCTGGGACTCGTCACCGCTTTTGCAAATGGCACATCTTTAAAAAGTGTCAAGAGAAACTATCACAAATGTTTCTTAAGTATCCAAATTTTGAAGCTGAGTTTCACAAATGTGTGAATTTGGCTGAGTCAACTGAAGAATTTGAGTCTTGCTGGTTGTCACTTGTTGACAGATATGGATTGAGGGGTCATGAATGGCTTCAAACAATATATTCCGCTCGCAGGCAGTGGGTCCCGGTCTATCTTAGGGATACCTTTTTTGCTGAAATGTCAATAACCCAGCGCAGTGATAGCATGAACTCCTATTTTGATGGCTTCATAAATGCTTCAACCAACTTGAACCAATTCTTTAAGTTGTATGAAAAAGCTTTGGATAGCCGGAATGAGAAAGAAGTGAAAGCAGATTATGATACGATGAATACCTCTCCAGTTCTAAGAACACCATCGCCTATGGAGAAACAGGCCTCTGAGTTCTATACACGGAAGCTATTCGTAAGATTCCAAGAGGAGCTGGTTGGAACTCTTACCTTTATGGCCTCCAAAGTTGATGGTGACAGTGATATTATCACATACCAAGTAGCAAAATATGGGGAGGAACATAAAGCTTACTATGTTAAATTTAATGTTGTGCAGATGAAAGCATCCTGTAGCTGTCAGATGTTTGAGTTCTCAGGTCTTCTCTGCCGGCATGTCTTAGCTGTTTTTAGGGTGACCAATGTACTTACACTACCACCCCATTATATATTGAAACGGTGGACAAGACATGCAAAGAGCAGTATTACATTAGATGAACGTGCTAATAATGTATACACAAACTATTTAGAATCACATACTGTTAGGTATAGTACTCTACGTCATGAGGTATTTAAACTTGTAGATGAAGGAGCAAAATCAGTAGAAATCTATAATGTTGCGATGACTGCTCTGGAAGAAGCTTCAAGAAAAGTTGCACTTGCTGCAAAGCATGGGGTTAGAACTATGGTTGGCAATGGACGTGTTAGGGATGACCCAGCACGAGGTGAAAGTCAAGGAAATCACGCTAACAGCCAAGGGAGCACTAACACAACATTGTCAGAGGTGAGTATGTTTTTTCATTCATATTGTTTGCTATGATCTTTGTCTTATCCTACAGCTCATGTGATTTGAACTATTTGGGAAATTTTACGTGTATTAGTGGTTCATAGAAACAAATTCACAGTATTCCTCATCATGACAGTTTGCATGAATCTTGGGTTTGAAACCCACTATGGATATTTCTTGAGGCACCTGTATAGTACAAGCTATTCCTACCTGGTGCATGGGTCTTATGCGGTGGTTTGTGTGCCTGGAGGTAGCCATCCCTAATACAGCCGTGGCCCTTTGATATCTCTCTCTCACACACATGCACACACCAAAAGAAAAAAAGAAAGAAAGAATTCAGTCTTTCTCTTAACTATTTTGTCTGTTCACAATACATTATTTCGGAAGTTAAAAAGACAAATTGCGTTCTCAGTGCTTAGATTTATTCCTATCACTTCTCCAAATATCTTGTATGGGTTAGAAATATCTTACAAAACAAGTATCCAGAAAAATACCGTTTATAAAATCAGGTTTCTTGAATCACCTACTTGATGTGAACCAGGAAACTCAATTAAAAGAACCATCTCCACATGCACTCTTGGGTTGTAATTTGTGGAATTGACATCTGTTTAACTTTCTTTAGTGTGCCCACATATTGCTCAAGGTCACTGCATTTCCTCTGTAATGGACTGTTGTGGATGGCCTAATTCCTTCTTTGTGTGTGACTGTTACACATAAATTGTTTACATTTTTCAGCAAGTGCTATGGTTTGCTATTTTCAGTATTAAATTAGTAATCAATAATTGCAGTTGCTAGTTGTTAGTTACTTCTAATGGTAGATGATGATGGGACATGTGCGTTCACCCATACACTTATTATATTGTAGAACATTTTAAGTGACACAAACACACCATTAATTTTAGTATTTGTGCAAGAGTTGTTTGATAATCATATATGAAGTAAAAGAAGGATGGCCTTCTAATAAATTGAGAATAGGTTCAAGGTCTATTTTTAGAAAGAATCCCTTCTCAAATATTTCACTTCCCACCACAAAGGTTATAGATTAGACATTGATCCGCTGAACATTAGTTTGGTCACGTGGAAGAGAAAAGAACTGGGCATCTTTCATTTTGGTGATAAATGGATGGCTTTTCCATTTCATGCTGCCCTTATGTCTCTGCAAATCTCTCTACTTTCAGAGTGATTTTGAAAGTTTTTGTCTAGAGGGAGAAGCATGTTTTTTTTTCTGTAATTTCTATCCCATATTTATTTTGGCCAAGTTTATTTCTTATTCATTTGTTTGTTAAATTTGATTTGTTTATATATCCAGAGAAATATTAAATTTGCTTTTCCTTCTTTTCTCTTCTATTCTTAAAATTTAATTCAGTTGAAAATCAAATCTTCTTCATTCCTTGCTTTAGGAATTTGTTATAATCTGATTTCCCGAATTTTTTCATGCCTAATTCATGGAGAAAACTTTCTTTGCAACAGTTTTGAAACTGTTATCCCTGATACACTTGTTTTCAAAGGTAATCCCTATATAATATTGCTTAAAAGAGAAAGAAACTAGAAAAGATTAGGAGGTTCCCTACAGCCAAATGTGCCCTTAGGTTTGGACCAAATAATTGGCGTATGCTATCTGCTTTCAGCACTGAATGACGTATAAACCTGATAGCATTGAGTACTTAGAATCAGAAAATTCATGGGTAGATTTGATTCTAATGTTGCGGCACCACACAATCCTCTTGAGAAATTTCATTTCAACTCTTGGTGCCTTACCGATCTCTTGTTTTATATTTTGGTGCTTTCACATAGCTAGAAGCTTTATTCACAATTCATTGGCCAGTAGGATGCTGTGAGAGTCGTGCCCAATTAAAAATTGAAAATGTGAGGATTAATGCTGAGATGTCGAATGTAGGATGAATTGGAGCACAAGATTGGGGAACTTACAAAAGAGCTAGAAGCTGCAAAGCGGAAATGCGATGTTTATCGGACTAATCTGCTCTCAGTATTGAAAGATATAGAGGATCACAAGCTGCAGTTTTCTATAAAAGTGCAGAACGTGAAAATCAGTACGAGAGATGGTGTTTGAAGATTAATGGATTTCAGCTGGCAGGATGCAGACGCTCTATTATATCAGGTTTATATCATGTATGTCTGTTGTTGCCTCGTTGGTGCATCATTGGGTGCACTTATCATCCAAATACAGAAGGCGATTCTTGTACAGATTTTCTTTTGAGAGTTTTTGGATAGACAGATAGATAGAGTAGATCATTTTATCCTGTAACTTCTTTGTGATAGATTTACTAGCAACAAGAATAAACAGGTTCAGGTTCATGTCTGGTTCCTTTCAAATGCTACGCCTCTATGTTTTGTACGATAAGTTCCTATTTGGCTGGCTTCCACGTTTTGCTGTATGTAATCATGTATTAAACCGAGTTAAAGTTGGCGTATGTCTGCACCGTGTAATGCAATTCTGGAGAGCGACAGATTGGGGCTTGGATTATTATCCAAGTGGGGCCCGGAAAATAATAAATTGTCAAATGAAGATTGTAGGCTGTAAAGAAGGAGATAATTTCTGGTTTGCCTGTAAAAAAAATTGCTCTGATATTAATTGGATGAAATTAATTATACAAATGCTATTATACTATTCCATCTTCAAGATGGGATATTTAAAATATAAGAGGATTGCATGCTGTGAATGTAATACTAGTGTAAATATTAATGTGTATTGCACTTACAACATCCAATCACATGTAATAAATGTGATATTCATATTATATCATACATGTGATGTAAGATACTCAAAAGAAATAATATATTGCATTTTTATTATGTGATATAGTGTTGGAATTTTGATAATTTAATTGTATGATTTGTATTTGTGTATTTTGTTTTCACTTTTTATTCATTTTGCTAGATTCTTCTGTAGGATATTTTGTCATATAACTATTTAAATGTAAGTTTAATAATTTTATATTTGAGCAACAGTTATTATATTGCATTTTTAATATGCGATATAGCGTTGTTATTTTGATAATTTTTTGTATAATTTGTATTTTTTTTCTTTGTCAATTTTTATTCAATTTTGGTAGATTCTTCTCCAGAATATTTTGTCATACAAATATTTAAATGTAAGTTTAATAATTCTATTTATTCGAGTAACCATTATTTTAACGTTAGGGTGAGTTTCTGGCCAAAAAAAAAAAAAAAAGAGAAAAAAAAACGTGGCTGAGTTTGTGTTATTGTGTCACATCTATGAAGTTAATAAGAATCAAGACCCTCCCTTAGTACTGTGCTTAAAATTGTATCCGCACAGGGCACACCTGCCTTCCGTGGACGAAATTAAAAAATAATATCGACCGTAAACAAAATTGATTTGCTTAAATTTAACTTACGTAGACCAGACTAATATCGAACAGTTCAAATTTGATGTACACATCTACAATTCAAATTGATTCGCATACCTCAATACTTATTGTTATCATCAAAATTTTAAAAGAAAACCTAACGGAGATTCCAAAAGCATCCATTGATTCCATCCCATGCCTCTACAATTGAAATTGGTATCGTACACCATCATTCATGAGAATTCCTTCATAGACAAACACAAATTTCTCAAATAAGAATTATAAATTGAATTAGATAATGTAGAATCAAAGTAATTTCACTTATAATATATTACATCTATTTTAAAATGTTAATCTAATATCATGCGGTTTATCTAAATGACTTGATGAGAACAAATTAAGTTGCTAGTTATTAATCATCTTAGAAGGATTTAATTATAAATATTTACTACTCGTTTACTTTATTGTAATTGCAATTTCATTAAAGTCTTATTTCTTACGAATAGCTATTACGGCGTTTAGTTCACTAAATAGTGATTTCACAATTATTTCCTATTATACAAAACATTGAATAGTTATTCTTTATTCAAACTTATGAATACCATTTCAATGCCGGAACTGTCTATTTTTTAAAATACCATCATTTAAATAAAAATTTAATAAAGAAAAATCCTATTACAGTCCTATTTCATTCATCTGTTATAGAAATTCCATTACAACCTTATTCGTTCAACAGAGTGAACAAATCGTTAGTGTTGAACACATGAACTCCATAATTAAACAACAATACCAACTAACCATAATTAATTTGGATGATATTGTTATTGATGATAGATATGGTATTTAGAGTCTTAGAATATTCTTTCGAAAACTATAGGTATAAATTTGTTTCTTTTAATAAGATAGATAGATAATATCATAAGAGTGATTAAAAAATTACCATATATGACCATATAACAAAAGTGTGCAATGAGTAAAAGTTTATGGTTTAAATATAATAGATTTGATATTTAATATCTTCAAATATTTTTTGAAAAACTATAGACAATAAATTTGTTTCTTTAAACAAAATGAATAGAAAATAATATAAGAGTGTGCAACGAGATCTTTTGTTTGTATAGGGTCTTTACTAAAAATAATTACTTAACCAAGGTTTATTTAAAATTGATTATTAATTTATCGTTGCAAAATTGTAGGTTTGAAATGATGTATAGGTAGCCGGAAAAAATTGTAAGAATAATATGCGATGTACATAGTACAAGTGTAAATAACATGAATAACATGCGATTTTTCCTTTGCGTATATCACATGAAAAAGTTGCGATTTACTTTTGTTCATGCGATTTTGGGCTTGGTATATATCACACCAACAAGATGAGATTTAAATTGTCACTATTTCCCTCTTGAAACAAATTTTCACTTATAACCAATATTTCATTTTGCATCAAATATTTAAAAAATATGACTATTTAGCAAATACTCTAGTAGTTTGTCATTTGTGAACCTGACAACCATCCTAAACCCACCACAATTGTCAACCCATAATAATCCTCAACCCACAACTACAATTAGGAAATGATAATAGTTATTTGACTTAGTTTTCAAAAAAATATTCACATGACTATTTTCAACAAGTAATAAAAGTAAGGTAATTATTTACATTACATTATATTGGGGTATATTTGGTCATATACAAATGAAATAAAAAGAAGGAAAAAAAAAGAATTTTTTTTGGATTATTTTGTCTATCTACTAAATGTTTCAATCTTCTAAGAGATTTTTCATGTGATATACTACTTTCTATATCAAATTGTCTGGACTCCATTTGTGTTGCTGCTCTCCCATATTTGATAGAGTCAAACGTGATGGTCTCACGAGAGTAGTTGGAGTAACAACAAACGAAGAGGATAGACTTGGATCCAATGTGAGGCAGTCTATTAAAGCAAATGATGGAGCATCAAGGCTATAATCAGGTGATAATTCTATAGGAGGATTTGCAATAGGAGTTGCTGGAAGATCTATTGGATGATCCGCTAGAAGACTAGAAGATCAATCTAATGGTAGCTCCTACTAATTACCTTGACCATGTCCTCATCCTTATCTTTTCGCCTTATTAGAAGGCTTCTTCAATCGTTGCTCCTACTGATCTTGTAAACGTTTAGATTTTTTTTTTTGGTAATTTTATAAATAAACTAGAACTCTAAAGTCAAACTGAGCCAATTCTCAAATCCTAAAGTATTAGATAAAATTAGAAAAAAAGTATTAACTCTAAATATGGTCGACTATAAGGTTTATACCCTAGAACGGTAAGTTTCTCCTAAAACATTAATCGTTTTGAACCTTTACGGTATCAATTTCAGTGTCTGATCACTGATATGCAAAATATTCCAATAAACAATTCACACTAGTATGATATTAAGATATCCATATAATATATGATAGAACTTTATCGACTTATAAAAAATCAATTATAGCTTTTATACGCGTATTTTTATTTTTACCAGTAATTAATTTGTCTTGTTAACTATTCATTACTATTCATTTGCTATTCACATCACTAACCTTTTTCTTATACTTTTACACTATTATTACAACATTTTACACTTACGCATATCTAATCATCACTTTTCTTAATAATTGTTCTTCTTAAATTAATTTTTCACTCTCTCTCCCCCTCCCTATTGAAGCCAGTGCCTCATTCTCTCTCTTCCTCTCTATTTTTATTTTATTTTATTTTTCAATTATTTTTCCATCTTTAATTCTCTCACTTTTCATCTATAAATACCCATTTCGCTCCTCATTTTGCCTCCATAATTTTTCTTTCATCTTCTTATTTTGGGTAAACATACTAAACCCTCTTCATATATATTGTTGTTATGTGGCATCTGTATGTGTATGTCTTTAATGTTTTCCATAAAACCCCCATGATGCATGATGCTAGAGAATGAAAATGCAATACAACATATTGTTCATGTCACACCATGTTATGTTATGTACATTTTATTCTTTATAATCTAACTTTCTATATGTTAGTATTTATAATCTTTAGAGTCTATTTGCTCACTAACATAACTTCATTTATTTCATGCACTTTATTTATTTCATATTCTATATTTTTAAAAGACTAGTCCATTCTAGTCTAAGACTGGTTTACAAAAAAGTTTGAATGAGACTATAATATTTCATGTCTCAAGAAGCCTTGACAAAAATATAAGACTCCCATGTTATTTAATCCTTGATTTTATTTGTTATACATGAGACTAGAATATTTCAAGTCTCGGGGAGCTTTGACAAAAATCTAAGACTCCTATTTTATTTCGTTTTGATTTAATTTATTATACATGGTGATGGGATTATTTCAAGTCCCGGAGAGCCTTGATCATAACCTAAGACTCCCTCATTTTTATTTTGATTTTTGCCTATTTTCATTTATGACCTTTTCAACTTCTTATTTTGAGTTAGTTTTACTAAGCTTAATGTTCACGAGCTAAGTTTATGTTCATGTACATAAGTCCTTATAGTAACGTTGTCATAATGGTAAAATGAATTCTTAAAATTTTATATTAATAATTCTTTGTTATGTGAATAATTTTTTAAAACTTATTTTTCAAAGCCTTATAATTTTTTGTAGAAAAGAAAAATTTGAAAACAAAAGCAACCAATTATTTTTCCCAAATGCCTTGACCCTAGTTGTATTTTGACAAATTTACAAAATGAAATTCTTTTCTTAGATGCACATGAAAAACAAATGTTTTAATAAACAAGTTTTCAATGAAAATATTGAACAAGAATTTAAAAAAATAAAATGGAAAATGGCATTTTGTTTTGAAGGATCAATTCAATTGTTTATAAGTATTAAGAATTAAGAGTTCACTACAAGTTTTTAAGGCTGAAATTTTGCAAACTTAAAAATTTTCAATGGTCGTGAAACAATTCAATGAAAATTATTCTTTTAAGCAATATCACAAGGATTATGCATGCATAATGAACTATTATGATTAGTTAATAATTTTTAAGCAATGTGTATTGAATATAGAAAGTATAAATAGGGTAAAATTCTAAAAAGTAGTAGAAATCAATAACTAGAACAAGTTGGGAGTGATCAATACAATAGGTTTTCGAGACCTAGATGACCTTGAATGTTTGGAAATAACTTAGGAAATGGATAGAGCATTCAAAATAGGTAGAAAACAACTACTCTATGCGAAATTCGAAGTTAAAATGAGAAAGTAATGATTATTCTAAGTTAGAACTTTTATAACTAGAAAAATACCACAAATAGAATTAAAAGAGTTAGAAATTTAAGTAAGACCTAATATGAAAAAATTTAATTCCGGGAATTTCCTTAGTTTAGGTCACAAGGATACCGGCATCCCATTTCCCGAGGATTATTTTGATTAAGAGCTTTCGACATGGCGAAGTAAGTTATTCTTTGCTTTTTTGTATTCTTGCTTATGCTTGTAGAATCGAAGTACTAGAAAGTAGAAAAAGATAAAAATGGAAATTGTATGTGGGATTATCATGGGTTATGTATGTATTTTTGTGGTGCTTGATAAATTAAAAGTAAGTATATCGAAACCTGAATTGTTGATTAAGACCTTGTTTCGTATTATATTGATATATTGGTATGAATTTTGATGGTCACCCTTAAATCGAAAATAACTATATTGGAAGTTGATTTATAATTTGATCATGCATGAAATGAATTGAGTCCCATTATTTTCGCTACTATTCTTTTGTGTGGGAATAGAGATTAATAGTGGTGGTAAGTAGGAAGGACCCTAAAAATATACAAAAATATGATAGTTGTATGTAACAAACCCCAACCCCCAATATGGAGGGTGTAAATCCATTCTATATATAATTTCTAGTTAATTATGTGTATTTGATTGTTCACTTGGATGATGCATCTCATATGCTTGGATAAGAACTTGTTTGATTTATGGGCATGTTTTGTGCGAATTTACTTACTAAGTTAGATTTGCTTACACCTCCTTGGATTTTTGTTGTAGCAAGAGCATCTCTGGCCTTATCTGAGGGGAATCTTCACCTAGGTAATGACATGGGCATACTGGGAGTTTTTGGAAGAAGTTTATGAGAAGGATTTGGCATAGACTTCCATAGAAATCTCCATAGTAGTGTTTAGATTTTACTTTTGAGTTAGAGCTTTACTTTTAAGGACTCTATGGTTTGTAATTTCATTAAGTTTGATAGGGGTATGCCTCCATGTGATGTAAGACTTTGATCTTTCAATTATGAAGTATATGTTTAGCAAATCTTGTATGTTATTAATGTTGCTATCTTTTTAAAATGCATAACACCACTGGAGTCTCCTATTATTGAGGAAGTATGCTTTGTGCATTGTATCGAAGCTTCTGCGTGACTAAGATAGTCATCCTTAAGTTTTAATATTATGTGTAGTGGACTACCACATTTAGGGTACCATTTGAGGCATGACAGATTAAATTTATATTAGAGCAACAAGAATTAGGAATGATGATAATAGGATTAGGCTAGGAATATAAGTAAAAAGAAGATGATAATAGACCTAGTTATAGGTAGATGGGTTTGAAGGTTGAACCTTAAGAGCTGACTTTTTCTTGATTTTATGGATACCTGACTTTAGAAGAAGTGAAGGGAAAAGCCCAAGAGTTCCAAAAAAGCTTCAAAGAGATCATTACTGAATATCACCTAAGCCTTAGAAGATTTAGTGAAAGGAATTAGACATGACATCATAAGAAAGGAAAATTGGTTTGACATAGAAGTGATTTACGGGATTAAAAGGATCATGACCTTCTTTTATGGTGAATTGATGCTCTAGGAAATGACCTTTGTCTTAAGGAATGAGGGAACCCCTACGTATCTTGATTTTCAGACTTAGACACATTAGAACCCTATCTACACACACATGAACTCATTGATCACAGTAATTGACTGAGAGCTGATTTTGAAGACCATTTCTATTGGTGTGAAGCATATAGAAACATCATCCCACAGCCACAAAACTACCATCCTTAAGTACTGTAATTCCCTTAATTTTATATAACCTAAGTATAATGATTACTAAAAATACATCATAAAATCTTTAATAACTTTGAGAAAAGTCACTCCCGATTTTTCGCAATTTAAAATTTTTAAGGTGTGAAAAAATTTAATTATAGTTAGAAAAATTAGATTCTTTACCAATAAAATTTTGAAATGCAAAATATAACTTCCATAACCTTAGACAATTAATGATCGATGATAAGTCAATCGTTACTATAAAATTCAATATTCTTTTACTTTAAGTTCAATGATTAAAAAAAATAAATTCTACACTCGTTAAATAATAATACAATGATTTTTGAAATATCCCAAAACTTTTAAAACCATAAAAGTAGCCCCAGAAAAATTATGATCATTAATAAATATGATAAATAATTGTTAGGCAGTGAGAGACCATAATTTATTTCATTAGTCACTAACTCCATAAAAAATCATGGTTCACCTTAGATTTCAATTACAATAGGAAATGATTAATTTTTGGAACACATAGGTTATAAAGCAATAATTTAAAGATGAATCACTAGAGTCGCAAAACACAGGATAAAATAAAAAACAGATCAATATCTAAGAATCTAGACCTTAACCAAATATTTGGATTATGCCAACATCCTAGTTAGAAAATTTTAAGTCTATAGAGTCTAAAACCCTAATTTAGTCCATTGGGCCTGGAAACCTTAAATTACGTAAGATAGAACTTTAAAAATACTCAATCGCATAAACTTTATACTGAAGATTTGAACTTAAGAGTAATTTAATAATATTGTAGAAGGCTTAAATGAAATTTGAAAGGAATATCTCGAAATAACTAATATATCTATACACACATGACCCAATAAGCTACAAGAAAATCTAGATATTAATTCCTTAAGTTTAAAAAAATCACAAAATACTCTCTCTTTCCTGCAAGATACCATAAAACACATTGCTTATGTTCACACACACACAATCTTTGACAATAAATGCATTCACATACACATAACCCTTCATAAATGCTTTCACACACATATTTAATGCATTCTCACGTACATAAGCTCATGCATTTAATAAGTTCACACTTAAAGGACTTTGGCCAAAATCAATGTAACACATCAAAGAAAGCTTTCATTGTTACAGTTATTAACGCTTCAAATTATCCCACTCACAGGACTTAATTAAGTATGGACAATGATAGTGAGTACACACATTACCATTGGAACTTACCCAGTCTCCTACTAGGGAAGGGCTTTTGTAACACCCATAATGTAGTCCGTCGAAATTCTTTATTGACGTGGAACCCGACAGTTTAGGACCAAAGTCTCACCTAGTTGAGTGATGCAAACTCCAAATATATTAAATATGAAACCCAACAATTACTTTGCGAAAGTAGCCCGTTAAGAAAGCTAAATCAGATCGAAAAATGGATCTTGACCCGAAGTTATATTTCAAACCCGAACCAAAGATATACAAGGATGAAACCTTTTACCCTAAATCGTATTTCAGACTAGAATAAAAGGAATAAGATCAAAAATGCCACAAGAAATAATTCTTGATAAGTTCACTAGTTTGCTATGGAACCAAAGGATAAAACTCTCAATATTCTTCATTCAAAAGTTAATTGTCCATATATAAAAACCAAAACCAAAACCAAAACCAAAAACCAAATATATATAACAAATGAAGGAAACTAAAAAGTCTCAAATAATTCTTGCGCATAACATACGCCAGTAACATACGCTGGCGCTATTGCAATGGAACGCCGGCACCGTAGGGCCAGCGTTAGCCTCCTATAAGTACAATTCCAATTCTGATTTCGTTGGAGAATCTCCAAAGGCTTTTATAACATTTACAATGTCCATATCATCGTCCAATGACAAATCCGTGATGAAATCTCCATGCAAAGCTTGTTTCCTCCATGTTTCTTCAACGAATGCTCCTAACGCCTCCCTCATCTTCTTGGCTTTAACTCGCGTGACCGATCCAATTGGAATGTATAGTAGATCCTTAGATGCTGCTTCATCATTCCCCCTCTCCTAAAAAGGATTCCCCTTCAAATCAGCATCCCCTACATCAAAAGGAGACAAATCAAACACATTGAAAGTTGCACTAATGTTATACTCACTTGGAAGATCTAGCTTGTAAGCATTATCATTGATTCGTGCAACAATCTGAAATGGACCATCTCCTCTTGGCCGCTGTTGTGGGAGTCGTTCTTTGCGCATATGTACCCACACCTAATTGCCTGGTTTAAAAACAGCCTTCTTGCGCCCTTTATTAGCTTGCTTAGCATATTGCTCCGTTTGCCTCTCAATATGTTGTTGAACCTTCTCATGCAACTGCTTAATCACTTCTGCCTTTCGCCTTTCATCTAGGCTAGCATGTTCATTTGCAGGTAAGGGCAATAAATCCAAAGGAGTTAATGGATTATACCCATATACAATTTCAAAAGGGGAAAACTTAGTTGCTGAATGCACACTCCTATTATATGCAAATATTACATGTGGCAAGCATTCTTCCCAATTCTTTAAATTCTTTTTAATAATAGTTCTCAACAATTGAGACAAAGTCCTATTAACTACTTATGTCTGTCCATCAGTTTATGGATGACAAGTAGTTGAAAACAACAGTTTAGTCCCCAATTTTACCCATAGAATTTTCCAGACGTGACTCAGAAATTTTGCATCTCTATAAAAAACGATGCTCCTTATAACTCCATGTAGATGCATAAGTTCCTGAAAGAACAAATCAACAATGTGAGTGGCGTCATTAGTTTTATGATAGGGGATAAAATGAGCCATTTTAGAAAATATGTCAACAACTGTAAACACAGAATCATGACCTTTTTTGAACCTAGGTAAATTCAAAACAAAATCCATGGATATATCTACCCAAGGTTCACTAGGTATGGGTAAGGGTGTGTACATGCCATGGGGTAAAACCTAGATTTCACCTGTTTACAAGTAATACATTTCTCACATAATCTTTCAACATCCCATTTCATATGTGATATGAACCACACCAATCTATCAATGAAACTTGATATCAATCCGTTTGATTTCAATTCCTAAGACCGTTTATGTTTGTATGGAGACCACGACCCATTGTCTATAAAGAGACAAAAACCTTGATATAAAGTGAAGACATCACAATTGAAAGATGGAAATCTCGATTGATAAGTCGAAAGTGAATGCTACGGATCAGATCCGATAAGTTCAGAGTTAGATCCATCAAGAACCAAAGAGAAATTCTCTCAATTTTCATAAAATGTATTCTGATAATGTTCGTACAACCTAAAGGAGTTTATATTACCATATGAAGGAAAACCAAAAGATAAATAAAAAAAAACCGTTACATAATAAAAGCTGGCGGCCTTAAATTGGAATTAAAATCTGAGAGCAACTTCTAGTGTACGCCGGCATAAAGTCCAGCTTTGCCCCAATTTGCTTGATTCGTGATTTAGTTCATTCTCGAGCTTGTCTTGATGATATTGATTAGTTTAGGATCATCTAGGATGGTGTGCAACTCCTCCAGAACTATTCGAACCAAGCCATTGAGTGATTCTTTGAATCACTTAGCCCGAGTCCTTAAAGCAGGTCCAGGTGGCATCACAAGTGGGTCTATTCTTGATCTATGAGCCACGTTCTCATCATTCCCTTCCTCTTGAGAAGGATTTGGCCTCAAATCTTTACTACTTGTATCAAAAGGACTCAGATGAAAAACATTAAATGCAGCACTTACAAAATATTCACCTGGTAGATCAAACTTATAAGCATTGTCATTGATGTCATTGATGCGCTCTAGGACTTGAAAAGGAACATCGCCTCTTGGAAGCAACTTGGAACATCTTTGCTCAAGAAATCGTTCCTTTTGCATATGTAAGCAAACCCAATCACCGGGTTCAAATACCATATGACATCGTCCCTTATTAGCTTGCTTAACATACTGTTCGGCATGCCTTTCAATGTTAATCCTAGCCTTTTCATGATTTTGCTTAACAAACTCCACTTTCTTTTTACCATCTAAATTAACAAATTCAGAAACAGGTAAAGGCAACAAATCCAATGGAGTCAACGGATTAAAACTATACACAATCTCAAATGGTGAATACTTAGTAGTAGAATGAATGGTACGATTATAAGCAAACTCAACATGTGGTAAACACTCTTCTCAAAGTTTGATATTCTTCTTTATAATAGCCATTAACAATGTCAATAAAGTCCTATTTACTACTTCAGTTTGACCATCAGACTGTGGATGGCAAGTAGTAGAAAACAATAATTTAGTTCCTAACTTACACCACAAGGTCTTCTAAAAATAGTTTAAGAACTTTGTATCCCTATCAGAAACAATTGTCCCAAGCATACCATGCAAACGAACAATTTCTCGAAAGAACAAATCAGCAACATGAGAAGCATTATTAGTTTTGTGACATGGAATGAAGTGTGCCACTTTAGAAAATCGGTCCACAAACACAAAGATAGAATCTTTACCACTTTTAGACCTGGGCAATTCTAACACAAAATCCATCGAAATATCAACCCAAGGCTCAGTAGGAATAGGCAACGGCGTGTACAAACTATGTGGTTGTACTTTGGATTTAGCTTGCCTACAAGTGATACACTTCTCACAAATCCTCTCAACATCTGTTTTTGCTACCCCAAATTGTCTCATCAAACCACCACTATGACTTTCCCTCACCAGCAATTCCCTGATTGAACAGTCCGGAACACAAAATTTTCCTTCTCTAAACAAATAACCATCATGTTTAAAGAATTTTCTATAGGCAATCTTTTCACATTAAGCATAAGCTTCAGCAAAGTCTTGGTCTATAGCATACAAATCTTTAATATGCTCAAAATCAAGCAACTTAGCATCAAGTGTGGAAATCAAAACATACCTACGAGAAAGCATATCAGCGACAATGTTTTCCTTACCCTACTTGTAACGAATGACATAAGGAAATGTTTCAATGTATTCCATCCAACGCGCATGTCTTTTGTTCAATTTTTGCTGGCCCTTCAAATGCTTTAAAGATTCATGATCCGTATGAATCACAAATTCCTTCGGCTACAAGTAATGTTGCCAGGTTTCCAAGGCTCTAACTAATGCATATAGTTCCTTATCATAAGTAGGGTACTTCAAGGCTGCCCCACTTAGCTTTTCACTAAAATATGCAACGGGTCATCCTTCTTGTATCAGCACTACTCCAATCCCTAAACCTGAAGCATCACATTCAATTTCAAAATTTTTAGTAAAATCAGGCAAAGCAAGTAAAGGAGCATGTGTAAGCTTATCCTTTAGTAGCTTGTAAGCTTTCTCCTGATCTTCCCCCCATTTAAAGCCCACATTCTTTTTGATAACTTCAGTGATTGGTGCGGCAATAATGATGAGGATTGGATGGCGTCATTGTATTTATTGATTAGTTTGAATTTTTTTATATCTTTTCAGCTTTTCTTATATTTATTGCTTACTTTGAATTTCTTTTATATCTTTTCGGTTTTCCATGTATTTATTATTTTAATTGCTTAGTTTTTTAGGCTAACTAAAGCCTATAAAAACCAATTATATGTAATCTTTTGAGAGTAGACTGGAATAAATGAAAATTTGAGAGCTTTTTCTCTTTGAGTTCTGGAAAAAACTTGTTTGAACTTATCGAGTTTTTACCAGTGGCGTTCACATGACTTATCAATCGGGTTTTCCATCCCCGATTGTGGCGTCTCCTTTATACCAAGGTTCTTGGTTGGTATTTTCTAAAAGGTCAAGATCCTTATATCAAAGTTCTTAGGATTACTCAACCAACGGGTCGCGGTTTTCCACTAGGTTTTCTTAGACGATCCTTGGAGTTCAATTCCATTTGACGAATGTTGGGTCTTAGATTTAATATACCTAAGGTTTTCCATATCATCTGGTATAAGTGCTTTTAGTATTCTAAGAACCCATATCCAGTTCGACTAGGGGTAACTCAAGTTGTTTATATCCTTTGTTTGTCTTGATTTTAGGTCTAGCAGTTTTAGTGTCTTTATTATATTAAAAAAAAAGAAGAGTGAAAAAAAATCGATTTCTTTTAATTAGGTTTCTTATTTAGGGGTTGAAACTTAAAAAAAAAAGTCATTAGGTTTAAGGTTTGCCACTTATCATCTCATCAGACTTTCGAGTGAGTTGTCTCCAAGCATATTGGCGTTGGGTCTCAAGGCAGGTCTCTTGTCGTTCGCATCAGTTTGGAGATTCAAGGACGAATCTTTTTCGGGAAAGAGGAACGATGCTTCCAAGCGTATTGGTGTTGGGTCTCAAGGCAGGTTACTTATGGTTCACATCAGTTTGGAGATTCGAGGATGAATCTTTTTCGAGAAGGAGGGAATGATGAGGATTGGATGGCATCATTGTATTTATTGATTAGTTTGAATTTTTTATATATATCTTTTCATTTTTCCTTGTATTTATTGCTTAGTTTGGATTTCTTTTATGTCTTTTCGGTTTTCCATATATTTATTATTTAGTTGCTTAGTTTTTTAGGCTAACTAAAGCCTATAAAAACCCATCATATGTAATCTTTTGAGACTAGACTGGAATAAATGAAAATTTAAGAGCTTTTTCTCTTTGAGTTCTGGAAAGAACTTGTTTGAACTTATCGGATTTTTACTCATGGCGTTCACCATGACTTATCAATCGGGTTTTTCATCCCCGATTGTGGCGTCCTCCTTTATACCAAGGTTCTTGGTAGGTATTTCTTAAAGGGTCAAGATCCGTATATCAAGGTTCCTTGGATTACTTAACCAAGGGATCACAGTTTTCCACCAGGTTTCTTAGACTATCCTTAGGATTCAATTCCATTTAACGAACGTTGGGTCGTAGATATAATATACCTAAGGTTTTTCACCAAGTTTCTTAGACGATCCCTATATCTATGGACTTCTTTTTAGGTTTACCTAAGTCTCAAAAAGGTCATGATTCTGTGTTTGTGGTTGTGGAAAGGTTTTCTAAAATGGCTCATTTTATTCCCCATCATAAAACTAATGATGCCACTCACATTGCCAATCTATTCTTTTAGGAAATTGTGCACCTCCATAGAGTTCCAAGGAGTATTGTTTCTGATAGGGATATTAAATTTCTAAGTCATTTCTGGAAGGTTTTGTGGGCGAAATTCGGGACTAAGTTGTTGTTTTCAACTACTTGTCATCCACAAACTGATGGACAGACAGAAGTAGTTAATAAGACCTTGTCACAGTTGTTGAGAGCTTTAATTAAAAAGAACTTGAAAGATTGGAAATCATGTTTACCACATGTAGAATTTGCGTATAATAGTGTTGTTCACTCAACAACTAAATTTTCGCCTTTTGAAATTGTATATGGATGTAATCTACTGACTCCTCTTGATTTACTGCCTTAGACTGCATATGATTACACCAATTTAGATAGGAAGCGAAAGGCGGAATTGGTCAAGCAAATACATGAGAAAGTTTACCAACACATTAAGAGACGAACGGAACAATATGCTAAGCAAGCCAATAAGGGATGCAAGAAGATTGTTTTTGAACCAGGAGATTGGGTGTGGGTGCATATGCGTAAAGAGAGATTACCCCTACAGCTGCTTTCTAAGTTGCAACCGAGAGGCGATGGTCCATTTCAAGTGATTGGACGGATCAATGATAATGCCTATAAGCTTGATCTTCCTGGTGAGTATAATGTTAGTGCAACTTTTAATGTTTCTGATTTGTCTCCTTTTGATGTAGATGACGCTGATTCAAGGATGAATCCTTTTGAGAAGAGGGGGAATGATAAGGAAGCATCTAGAGACCCATTATACATTCCAACTGGACCAATCACTTGAGCTAAAGCGAAGCGCATGCGAGAAGCTTTGGGAGCTTTTATTGAAGAAACTTGGGAGAAACAAGTCTTGCATGGAAATTTCATCACAGGACTATCATTGGACGATGATTTAGACAGTGTAAATGTTATACAAGCCTTTGGAGATTCTCTAATTATGCTTGTAGGAGACCAATACTGGCCCTACACCGTCGAAATTCCATCGTAACACCACCAACGTATGTTGCTGGTGTATGTTATGCGCGAGATTTAATTGAAACTTTTTAGTTTCATTATTTAAAACTTTTCGGTTTCATTATTTAAGACTTTTCAATTTCAGTATTTATGACTTTTCAGTTTCATTTTTTTGGAGACTTTTCAGTTTCCTGTATGTGTTATATATATTTAGTTTTGGTTTTTATATAGACAATTAACTTTTGAATGAAATATTTTTGAGAGAGTTTTCTCCTTTGGTTCCATTACCAACTTGTGATCTTATCAAGATTAATTTCTTGTGGCGATCCTTCAATTCTATACCTTTTGTTATAGTTTGAAATACAATTTAGGGTGAAAGGTTCCATCTTTATATATCTGTGGTTCGAGTTTGAGATACAACTTCGGTCAAGATCCATCCCAGATCTGATTTAGCTTTCCTATAGACCTGCTTTCGAATCGAGTCGTTGGGTTTCAAGTTTAATATACCTAAGGTTCACATCAAATACTACCGAAGTCCTTCACAAACTCCTATAGAAGCTAGCTAGTCCACGAAAACTTCTCACTTGACCCATGTTTGTTGGACTAGGCCTCTCCTGGATAGCACAAACCTTCTCTTCATTTACCTGTATTCCCTGTGCACTAGCAACAAAACCAATAAATACAAGCTTATCTCTGGAAAAAGTGCACTTCTCAAGGTTAGCAAATAATCTCTCCTTTCGAAACACATCAAGAATAGATTTCAAATGTTTCAAATGGTCTTCTAAGTTCATGCGATATATTAGAATATCATCAAAGTAAACGACCACAAACTTTCCAATGAAAGCATGTAAAATATGGTTCATCAATCTTATGAAGGTGCTTGGTGCATTAGTTAAACCAAAGGGCATAACTAACCATTCATATAAACCATACTTTGTTTTGAATGCAATTTTCCACTCATCTCCTTCCTTCATTCTAATATGATGATATCTGCTTTTTAAATCAATTTTAGAAAACACACATGAGCCATGCAATTCATCCAACATATCACTTAAGCGAGGAATGGCATGACAATACTTTACCGTGATATTGTTGATGGGTCGGCAATCAACACACATCCTCCATGATCCATCCTTCTTAGGTACAAGAAACACTGGTATTGCACATGGACTCATGCTCTCTCTCATGTACCCTTTTTCCATCAACTCTTGAACCTGCCTTTGAAGCTCCTTAGTCTCCTCAGGATTGCTCCTATAAGCCGGTTTTTTGGAATTGTAGCTCCGGGTACAAAGTCGATCTGGTGCTCTATTCCACAGATTGGAGGTAATCCTCTAGGGATTTCCCCAGGAAAGGCATCCTCATAAACCTACAAAAGAGATACAACAGTACTAAGCAAAGTGTTAGGTAACTCGTTAGTATTCAAACAAGTTTCTTTGTAAGTCATCAACAGCATAAGCTGTTTCATTACCAATGCTCGCCTCACAACACTTACTTTAGCCATACAACTCTCCTTTTGCAAGGCTGTACTCTCCTTTTTGCTCACCACCAAAGTCGATCCCCTTTCGACTTGGCCTCTCTTACTCATTCTAACCTTTCTCTCCTTTTCATTTTCTTTTTCTTTATGCTCTCCTTTTCTTTTTGCCTCTTACTCTCTTGGTGTTTCCCACAAGATTGTTGCAATTGCACTTGATCTTCATAAATATGTTTAGGAGTTATTGGTTTGAGACTGTAACTTTTACCATGATAAATAAGTGTATATTTATTTGAAAAGCCATTATGAATCGTCTTTTTATCAAATTGCCATGGCCTTCCTAACAATATATGACAAGCCTGCATTGGTATAACATCACACAACACTTCATCTTCATACATTGCGATGCCAAAAGCAATCTTAGCTTATCTAGTCACCTTGGTCTCTCCATTATCATTCAACCATTGTAATTTGTAAGGACTCATATGTTTAGTAGTTTTAAGCCCCAACTTGTGTACAATGAAAGAACTAACAACATTTGTGCACTTATCACCATCAATAATCAAACTGCAAAGACTATCACCAATAAAACACCGAATGTGGAAAATATTTTCCCTTTGTACATCAATCTCTTCTTTCACTTGTGCACTCAAAGCACACTTCACCGCAGCCACTAGTTTACCTTCAGCAGCTTCCTCATCACTAATATCCTCTGCATTTCATCATCCTCACTTTCTCCTTCAGTTTCATACTCCCCATTACGTATGATCATGACACGTCTATTTGGACATTAACTAGCAATGTGACCTTTTCCTTGACATTTAAAACATTTTATATCTCGATTTCTTTGAGTAGAAGAATCAGATTTACCTTGAGTTCCAGAGCTGGTCATGTCATGTTCAAACTCAGATTTTAGATTTGAAATGGGTTGCTTCTCCTCCTTCTTCCAGTATTTTGATTTGTAACTGGATGAACCTGCATTAGAATTAAATCGGGATGCACCACTGCCCTTCCTCTTGAATTGGTTCTCAATTTTAATGGCCGTGTGCACCATATCATCCAACTCAACATAGTGCTGCAATTATACTACATTCTGAATATCCCTGTTCAATCCTGCAAAAAATCTAACGATTGTAGCTTCACGGTCTTCAGCCACATTTGCCCTAATCATTGTCACCTCCATCTCCTTGAAATACTCCTCTACACTCCTATTACCTTACTTAAGGTTTTGCAACCTATTAAACAAATATCTATGGTAATGAGATGGTACAAACGGCTTATGCATTACCTTTTCACGATTTTTTTTCTTCTCTTTTTTTTTGTATGGTTTTTATTCTTTTTATTTTGAGGAATTTCTCTTTTTTTAATACTAAACCCTAGATCTTAAAGATCGTAACTTTTTTTCAACAAAGAAACCCTAAAATGTTTTTTTTTTTTTTTACCACAGATTCTCAAGATTTGAGATTTCCGAAATAAACTCTAAACTCAATTTCCTCAAGAAGGAATAAGAAATGACAAACCAGAAACCAAGAAACAAAAAATAAGAACAAAGAAGATAAAAGGAAAAATTGATAGATAGATAACCTGATTTAGATCCAAAGCTCTTATACCAAAAACTGATGCGAACTCCAGGTATATTAAACCTGAAACCTAGCAAGAGTACGTGGAACAATACTTTCTGGAATGCCTCTTGATCAAAGTTGTATTGCAAACTTGAACCAAAGATATAATAAAATGGAAACCTTTACCCTAAGTTGTATTTCAAACCCGAACAAAGGTGTATAATTGAAATGAACGCCACAAGATTAAATCTTGATAAGTTCGCAGTGGAATCCAAAGAGAAAAATTCTCTCAAAATAATATTCATTCAAAAGTTAATTGTCCATGCAAAAACCAAACCAAATATATATAGCAAACAAAAGAAAGTAAAAAGTCTCCAAAAATGAAACTGAAAAGTCATAAATACTGAAACTGAAAAGTCTTAAATAATTAAACTGAAAAGTCTTAAATAATGAAACCGAAAGGTCTCAAATAATTCTCGCACATAACACACGCCGGCAACATATGCTGGCGATGTTGCGATGGAACGTCGGCAGCATAGGGCCAGCATTGGTCTCCTACAAGCACAATTCCAATTTTGATTTCGTTGGAGAATCTCCAAAGGCTTGTATAACATTTACAATATCCAGATCATCATCTAATGACAGATTTGTCATGAAATCTCCATGCAAATCTTGTTTTCTCCATGTTTCTTCAACGAATGCTCCTCATCTTCTTGGCTTTAGCTCGCGTGACCGGTCCAACTGGAATGTATAGCGGATCCTTGGATGCTGATTCATCACATTTCCTCTCCTCAAAAGGATTCGTCCTCAAATCAGCATCCCCTACATCAAAAGGAGACAAATTAGACATATTGAAAGTCGCACTAATGTTATACTCACCTGGAAGATCCAGCTTGTAAGCATTATCATTGATCCGTGCAACAACTTGAAAATGGACCATCTCCTTGTGGTTGCAACTTAAAACGCCGCTGTTGTGGGAATCTCTCCTTGCGCATGTGCACCCACACCCAATCACCTAGTTCAAAAACGATCTTCTTATGCCCTTTATTAACTTGCCTCGCATATTACTCCGTTCGTCGCTCAATGTGTTGGTGAACCTTTTCATGCATTTGCTTGACTAATCCGACTTGTCGTTTCCTATCTAAACTGGTGTGCTCATCTGTAGGTAATGGAAGTAAATCAAGAGGAGTCAGTGGATTAAATCCATACACAACTTCAAAAGGCGAAAATTTAGTTGCTGAATGAATAACCCTATTATATGCAAACTCCACATGTGGTAAACATGCTTCTCGATCTTTTAAGTTCTTTTTAATTAAAATTCTTAACAATTGAGACAAAGTCCTATTAACGACTTATATCTGTCCATCCGTCTGTGGATGACAAGTAGTTGGAAATAACAACTTAGTTCCTATTTTCGCCCATAAAACCCTCCATAAGTGACTCAAAAATTTTGCATCCCTATCAGAAACGATACTTCTAGGAACTCCATATAAGTGCACAACTTCCTGAAAGAACAAGTTAGCAATGTGAGTTGCATCGTCAATTTTATGACGTGGAATAAAATGAGCCATTTTAGAGAATCTATCAACAACTACAAACACAGAATCATGACCTCTCTGGGGCCTAGGTAAACCCAAAACAAAATCTATGGATAAATCTACCCATGGCTCACTAGGTATAGGTAAAGGGGTATACAGACCATGTGGCAAAACTTTTGATTTTGTCTGTTTGCAAATAACACACCTCTCACATATCCTCTCAACATCTTTCCTCATATGAGGCCAAAAGAAATGTTCTTCTAACACATCTAAAGTCTTCCTCACACCAAAATGTCCCATTAGTCCTCCCCTATGGGACTCTCTCACTAGTAATTCCCTCAAAGAACTATTAGGCACACATAAGCGTTTTTCCCTAAATAAATAACCATTATGCCTATAGAACTTACCAAAACCTCCCTTATCACATGCTTCATACACATTAGCAAAATCAGGATCCTTAGCATACAAATCTTTAATGTACTCAAAAGCCAACAATTTTGCATTTAAAGTAGAGATTAAGGCGTACCTTCAAGATAATGCGTCTGCCACGACATTTTCCTTACCTTGTTTGTACTTGATTACATACGGAAACGTCTCAATGAACTCCATCCACTTGGCATGTCTTCGATTTAATCATTCTTGCCCCTTTAGATGCTTTAAGGACTCGTGATCAGTATGAATGACAAACTCCTTATGCCACAGGTAGTGTTGCCAAATCTGCAGGGCACGAACCAAAGCACATAACTCTTTGTCATAAGTTGGATAGTTCAGAGTGGCTCCATTCAACTTCTTGCTAAAGTAGGCAATAGGCTTCCTTTCCTGCATCAAAATAACCCCTATACCACAACCAGATGCATCACAAATTTCAAATATCTTTTCAAAATCAGGTAATGCCAGAATATGTGCAGTAATAAGTTTTTCTTTAAGCAGATTAAATGCATTTTCTTACTCACTTGCCCACTTAAAGCCTACACTTTTCTTAATCACCTCACTTAATGGTGTAGCTACACTACTGAAATCGCGAACAAATCGCCTATAAAAACTAGCCAAACCATGAAAACTTCTAACCTCACTAACAATGGTAGGTCTAGGCCATTCCTTAATAGCCTTAACTTTCTCTTCATCAGCTTATATTCCTTTAATGCTAACTACATAACCCATAAACACAATCTGGTCAATGCAAAAAGAACACTTTTTGAGGTTAGCAAACAATTTTTCCCTCCTTAAGACATCAAATGATGTGATCTTAGAAGCATCAAATTTAAATCCGACCAAGAGCAAGTCCAAAGCTTTGCTTCAAGGGATTGGAGATTCAATAGCTAGAGTTTCAATGTTGAAAACCCGAGTCAAGTGAGCCAAGGATGTTTACAAAATAATTTGGGACTCAAAAGATTAAAGTTGTGGAGCTGCTGCATAGTACACCGTCGGTCTTCATTGATTAATCTGCCAGCCTCCATTATAATTTGATGACTCTTGGAATTTCTGTTGTGGCTTTTCGAATTTCTTTATTTTTATTGATGTAGGATTAATTATAAATATGTTTTTTAGTTACGTTATCAGTTATGTAACTGTCACAATGCTATTTTCAGTTACGATTATGTAACTGTCTTGTAATAGCCTATATATAAAGGCTAATAGACACTCAATGTAATAATAAGATTATGAGTTATTTCTTTTTAATGAGATTGAGAGTTTTCTCTTTGTGTGTTCTTGATTGAACATGTTCTTAAACTTATCGGATTTCATCCGTGGCGATGAAATCCTTTGACTTATCAATCGAAACTCTATCACCGGTTATGGCGTCTTCATTATACCAATGTTCTTGCCTTCATATAGGCAACGGGTCGTGGTTTCCATCCAGGTTTCTTAGACGGTCCTTGGGGTTTAATTACATTTGACAAACGTTAGGTCTTAGGTTTAATATACCTAAGGTTTTCCGTATCATCAAACACTAAGTACAAGTGCTGAATATGATCATCCATGCTCCTACTACATACCAGAATGTCATCAAAATAGACTACAACAAACTTGTCAATATAAGCATGCAAAACATGGTCCATGAGTCTCATGAAAGTACTAGGCGCGTTAGTGAAACCAAAAGGTATGACTAACCATTCATATAAACCATATTTCGCCTTAAAGGCCGTTTTCCATTCATCACCTACTCTTAGTCTTATTTGATGGTATCCACTTTTCAAATCAATCTTAGAGAACAAACAAGAGCCATACAGTTCATCAAGTGATAAACCAAATTTATTCCTATTTTATGAAAGCCAAAATGAACTTTTATTGATCATTTTTATTACGAATTTGGCACTTCAAAATATTAATTTATGCTTTCAGGTCTTTAAAGGAGATATTTTTCAAAGAAAGCGAAGACGGGTCAAAAGTTTGGATTAAGAAGAACTCAACATGATAAGAACAAGCCATGTCTTTCAACCATTACAAGAAAGAAGCAAAATTAAGGGCTAAATATCAAGCTTTTGGAAGACATTTATGTGACATGACCTGTCCCTAAACCTGTCAATTTGACAATCCGTTACTTTTTGAGAAATGGCTTTTTTATTGAATAGTAACCCCCTATTTATTAAAGAAACGTTATTGGATATTAAAGGGGTGTTACTTTGAAAAGCCAAAAGACCTGTAACTCCCGTAACTTCCCATTTCCTCCATAAAGAGCATTCAATTCCATTTATGAGTTACTTTGAAAAGCCAAAACCCGTAACTCCCGTAACTTCCCATTTCCTCCATAATGAATATTCAATTCCATTTATGTGTTATTTTGAAAAGTCAAAAGACTCGTAACACCCGTAACTCCCGTAACTTCCCATTTCCTCAATCAATGAGCATTCAATTCCATTTATGCAAAGATCATTATAAATTGAAGATGGAGGAAGAATCAACAACAAGAAGAGCGGCAAGGAAGAAAGAGAGAGCATATATAGAATTCATAAAGTTTTTCAGAGTTTCAACAAGTCAAGATTATCTTGGATTGAAGATCCACAATTTTGAACTTCATTTTCTCGAGTGATATCATGAATTTTAGTTTGTTTCTAGAATTTCATGTATTCTCGTTAATTACTATGGAAGAGTAATTTTTTAGATTCGGGTTTTGTTGAACTCTAATTTTATCTTGTGATGAGGATTTGGGTTTAATAAAAGATTGATGTTCTTTTGTTCAATTGCATGTTTCTTAACTGTTTCTTAAATTTGTATATCCGGAATGCAAATTTATGTTTAATTTTCATTTAAGTTAATTGAAAGATTGCTTTCATGAATTGATCTATGCAATTGATGGATTCGTTTGTAATTCTAGACATAGAATAGCAAGAATTTTCTGTGACTATTGTAATTTCAATGAGTTTATGTTCTTAATGCAGGCTTAAGTTGCTATTGATTGAGGAGAAATCCTAATTGATTAACTTAGGTTTAGAAAAATTGATAGATTCGAAAGAATTATCATTTTGCTTGAGAAACTCAACAGCTTAAGAACTAAATCAAATATGTAAATTCCAAGGATTCACATGATAAATTAGATAAGATAAAACTGGATCATTTGTTTAATTGAATCTTGCTTGTTTGTTACTATCTGTGTTAATATTGTTCAAAGTAAATTAGATAAAATAGTAATCATCAAAATTATCGGTTACATAGTAGAGAAACGGTAATACTAGTACTTGATATCCAGATCCTAGAGGACGACACCCGTATTAATTCTATTCTACAATCGATAGGTACACTGCCTATTGCCTTTATAGTGAATTAAGAACGGGACTTTATAAATTTAAAACTACGCTTGAAGGCAATCATCAAGTTTTTGGCGCCGTTGCCGGGGATCTGGTAAGCCAATACTAGGAAAAGCTTTAGTATCTACTACTGTAACCATTTTTTTTATGCTTTTTGGGGTAATTCGTTTTGAGTGAAGGTGTTCTTGATTTTTCATGACTGTGTGGAACTATGAATTTCGGATTTTTGTGTTTGTATTGTGGAGGTGATCATGAGTCTTATAAATGCCCTAATCCATATTGTCATCCTTCTAACTCATGTTATACAAATGCATTATCCTCTATTGATTCATATCAACAATTTCCAGATACTGACCTTATGACTCTTAATGATATGATTTGCAAGGAGTGTGGTGGACGACATTGGACTTTTGAATGTCAAAGTGGGAGACCTGTCTCACATTTTTCTTCACATTCACATTATGACCATGCTCAAGCTACATTAAGCACACCATCTTCCTCCTTGAGCCATACTGAAAAAATCCTCAAGACAAATCTATTTTAGAACGGATCATTGATTCAAGAAATGATAACATGGATTTGTTTGTTAGTATGATGCAAGCGCTTTTTGAAGCAGACTCATGGCAATCCTGTGCTCCTAAAATTTACAAACTCATAAGTTTAGAAGAATTGGCCACTCTTCTAGGACCATCTCAAGAGTGGGTAAGTAGGTTGATTGAATCTTTAGAAACTCTTGGGAGACATGAGGAAGTACATGTGGAGATAATTACAAGTCCTTTCGAAGCATTAGGAGAAATGATCCAAATATACAACTTGAGGAGTCATCAAAATTGAAGGATGAATTGGTAGAGAAGAAAAATGAAATTGAAGATCATAGGGTAGATCTAAACAATCATGAAGATAAGTTGGAGTCTATTAAGGAAAAAGATGATTCTGAGGAGACTAAAGTGTTGTATTTAATCCTTTCCCTAGTACTCCAATTATTGAGAACACATATATGGAGGACATTCCTCAAGTTACCCCAGAAGAAGAGATGTTTAGAGAGATGGAACAAAGATAGCAATTGAAGATATTAATTTCTCTCCATCTGTTGAGATCATTGGATGTTTGGGAGATCATGAGCCTATTGGATATATCATTGATTTTGTGATAGAACCAATTTTCCAATACCCTCTCCCCATGAAAAATTTTGAATTTTTGCTGAATCTTGTTGTGCTTAAAAAGAAAACCAGGATGAGAAGTAAATTTCTCTAATTTTGATAAAAACTTGTGTCTGGGACACATTTGTTTGGGATCCTGGTGGATGAGAGTATGATTTTTGTTAATAAGTCGAGCCAACGACGTTAAAAAAGTGCGCTTCTTGGGAGGCAACCCATGTCTAACTTTTCTTTTTATTTTATTTTATTTTTGAACTCATGATCATATCTTTTTCTGATGGCTAAGTTTTGTTCTTAATTGAAGAATAGGAATTTTGGAGGAAACAAGGCAGAAAATCCCAGTTGCTCAATTTTGCTGAAAATATGACTATCTTGCAGCTGAATGTTGATTCTTAAACAGGGAAGTTCATTTTCTTTTTCCTTTCCTCACTTATTGCATATATTTTGACATTGGGGACAATGTCCCAATTAAGTGTGGGGGAGGGATACTCTTGAGAAGGGAATATTTGGTTTTCTATGCTTGTTTTGAATGTGAAAAAAAAAAAACCCACTTTACACTTTGCTATTGTACTTGAAAATATACTCAGAAAAATGTTTAGAAATAGCATTCATAAAAAAAAAAAAAGAGACTTCTAGTACCTTACTCATCTATTTTGTGATTAGTATACTTAGTTGAAATTGTAGGATGAAATCTAGGTGTGGTAAACTTACTTGCTAATTAGGGATGGAATCTAGAGTCTAAAAGTGGATCGAAGTCCTTAGTTGAAAGTTAAATGGTTGTGGTTCTAAACTTGTTGATTTGTATATTTTCTTTTCAAATATTTTGAGAGCCCTCCTAATCTTTGGTGAAAGAGCATATGAAGTTCATCACTTGGTGATCCTTTTTAGAATAAATCTCTTTGAAATAATCAATTGTTGTGCTAAATTAATACAAATAGCATGCTTCTTATATACAATTGATGAAAAAAATCAAAAGGCCTATACTCCAATGACTCAAGCATTTGAGTTATGAGTATCCTAACTTGAAGGTTAGAGTGAGTAGAGAGTTCGATGGGGTCCCTTTAAAACCTGGTCACTTGGGTGATGAGCCCGGGATGTGCCGACTCGATGAACTCACTATAACGAGAAGGGTGGAAAGGCAAAAGTTCATTAGATGAACTTGAAAAAGAAAGCTGAAAAGATGCAGGCTACACCCTGTCCAGAGGAAAAAGAAAAGAAGCGGGCAAAAACCCGTCCCTCTGAAGGCTAAAAAAAAAAAAATTGAAGAGATTTTTAAATAAAGGGAGAAAATCCAGGGGAAGAACAGATACAATTACTTTCACTTTAGATTGTTGTGCTTAGAAAAGTAGTTGAAGAGTTTATATATTTGTTAATAAGTGGTGAAGTATAACTGGGTCTCTTTTGCTATTGTTTGACTTCGTGTTTATTTTGTGACTTTGGAAGCTATTTTTAATTGGTGAGGGTAAAGTTTAACTTACCTAGATTAGCCTTAGAATTTCGATTTTGGTATGCTAGTTACATATAAATGATAGATTTGAGCAATAGGTACAAAAGCAAGTTGTTATGATCTAAAATGATTTATGATGCTATGTAAGTTTTCACTTGTGAAAAATTCTGAGCATATTTGACGGTGGTTTTTTTCTTTGTTCTTAAATTGTTTGCTTGAGGACAAGCAAGTGTTTAAGTGTGGGGGAATTTGATAAACCAAATTTATTCCTATTTTATGAATGCCAAAATGAACTTTTATTGATCATTTTTATTACGAATTTGGCACTTCAAAATATTAATTTATGCTTTCAGGTCTTTAAAGGAGATATTTTTCAAAGAAAGCAAAGACGGGTCAAAAATGCAAAGTTTGGATTAAGAAGAACTCATCATGACAAGAACAAGCCATGTCTTTCAACCATTACAAGAAAGAAGCAAAATTAAGGGCTAAATATCAAGCTTTTGGAAGACATTTATGTGACATGACCTGTCCCTAAACCTGTCAATTTGACAATCCGTTACTTTTTGAGAAATGGCTTTTTTATTGAATAGTAACCCCCTATTTATTAAAGAAACGTCTATTGGATATTAAAGGGGTGTTACTTTGAAAAGCCAAAAGACCTGTAACTCCCGTAACTTCCCATTTCCTCCATAAAGAGCATTCAATTCCATTTATGAGTTACTTTGAAAAGCCAAAAGACCCGTAACTCCCGTAACTTCCCATTTCCTCCATAATGAATATTCAATTCCATTTATGTGTTATTTTGAAAAGTCAAAAGACTCGTACACCCGTAACTCCCGTAACTTCCCATTTCCTCAATCAATGAGCATTCAATTCCATTTATGCAAAGATCATTATAAATTGAAGATGGAGGAAGAATCAACAACAAGAAAGAAGGAAGAAAGAGAGAGCATATAGAATTCATAAAGTTTTTCAGAGTTTCAACAAGTCAAGATTATCTTGGATTGAAGATCCACAATTTTGAGCTTCATTTTCTCGGTGATATCATGAATTCTAGTTTGTTTCTAGAATTTCATGTATTCTCGTATTTAATGAAATTCTCGTAAATATGGAAGAGTAATTTTTTTAGATTCGGGTTTTTGTTGAACTCTAATTTTATCTTGTGATGAGGATTTGGGTTTAATAAAAGATTGATGTTCTTTTGTTCAATTGCATGTTTCTTAACTGTTTCTTAAATTTGTATATCCGGAATGCAATTATGTTTAATTTTCATTTAAGTTAATTGAAAGATTGCTTTCATGAATTGATCTATGCAATTGATGGGATTCGTTTGTAATTCTAGACATAAATAGCAAGAATTTTCTATGACTATTGTAATTTCAATGAGTTTATGTTCTTAATGCAGGCTTAAGTTGCTATTGATTGAGGAGAAATCCTAATTGATTAACTTAGGTTTAGAAAAAATTGATAGATTCGAAAGAATTATCATTTTGCTTGAGAAACTCAACAGCTTAAGAACTAAATCAAATATGTAAATTCCAAGGATTCACATGATAAATTAGATGAAGATAAAACCTGGATCGTTTGTGTTAATTGAATCTTGCTTGTTTGTTACTATATCTGTGTTAATATTGTTCAAAGTAAATTAGATAAAATAGTAATCATCAAAATTGTCGGTTACATAGTAGAGAAACGATAATACTAGTACTTGATATCCAGATCCTAGAGGACGACACCCGTATTAATTCTATACTACAATCGATAGGTACACTGCCTATTGCCTTTATAGTGAATTAAGAACGGGACTTTCTAAATTTAAAACTACGCTTGAAGGCAATCATCATCAAGCATATCATCCAATCTAGGAATTGGATGTCTATACTTTACAGTGATTTTGTTAATGGCTCGACACTCGATGCACATTCTTCTAGTCCCATCCTTCTTTGGTACTAGTAGCACCGGTACTGCACATGGACTAAGGCTTTCCCTCACATAGCCGTTTGACATGAGTTCCTCAACTTGCCTCTGAATCTTCTTAGTCTCTTTTGGATTGCATCTATATGCAGGTCTATTTGGACGGATAGCTCCTGGAATGAGATCAATATGATGCTCTATTCCTCTCAAAGGCCGTAATCCATCCGGAACTTCTTTAGTAAAAACATCATCATATTCCTACAAAAGTGAAGAAACAACACTAGGAAAAGAGGGGTTAAGGTCGTTAGTATTAAAACAAGTCTCCTTCTATATAAGTTCAATCATGGGTTGTTTAAAAACATAGCACTCCATCTCTCATTAGATTCTTCATTTGTCGAAATAATTGTTCAAAAGCTTTTGTCGTGGACTCCATGTGCAGTTTCAAGTTAACATCTTGTCGCTCTTCTAAATTGGATTGGGAACTCATCTTGCTTGAACACCTGTAAACAAAGTTAGCAAAAACAAGAATAATATCTCACAGCACTCCCTTACGTGTTTCACTCTATTTAATGACACTCCTCTTGTATCTCACTCACTTGGCTTTTCTTGATAATAAACTCACCTCTCGTTGCCTTTTACCACTCGATAGTCCTTCTCCCCAAGTCCTATATTGAACTCAGTGATTTTTGAATCAAGACCACACTTGTGACTTAATGGAACAGAAAAGAACAACCTTCGAATTAAGAATAGATAATAGATAGGAACACAAGAGTTAAGAAGGAGTGTCAAGACTAATCAAAAGATCAAGAACAATTGAGACACGAACAAATCAAGATCAAATTCAAGAATGAGCAATATTAGAAACAATTTTTTTTTCATGATTTTTTTCTTCTCTTTTTTTTTTTTTTTGTATGATTCCTTCTTCTTCTTTTTTGACGAATTTCTTTTTTTTTAATACTAAACCCTAAATCTTAAAGATCTTAACTTTTTTCAACAAAGAAATCCCAAAATATTTCTCTTTACCACATATTCTTAAGATTTGGGATTTTCAAAATAAACTCTAGACCCAATTTCCTCAAAAAATAAGAAATGACAAAACAGAAACCAAAAAACAACAAATAAGAACAAAGAAGATAAAAGAAAAAATTGATAAATAGATAACCTGATTTAGAGCTAAAGCTCGGATACTAAAAATTGATGTGAACTCCAGGTATATTAAACCTGAAACCCAACAAGAGTACGTAGAACAATGCTTTCAGGAACGCTAAATCAGATCTTAAGCGGATCTTGACCCAAAGTTATATTTCAAACTTGAACCAAAGATATAATAAAATGGAAACCTTTACCCTAAGTTGTATTTCAAACCCGATCAAAGGTGTATAATTGAAATGAACGCCACAAGATTAAATCTTGATAAGTTTGCAATGGAACCCAAAGAGAAAAATTCTCTCAAAATAATATTCATTCAAAAGCTAATTGTCCATGCAAAAACCAAAACCAAATATATATCACAAACAAATGAAAGTGAAAAGTCTCCAAAAATGAAACTGAAAAGTCATAAATACTGAAACTAAAAAGTCTTAAATAATTAAACTGAAAAGTCTTAAATAATGAAACTGAAAAGTCTTAAATAATTCTCGCGCATAACATACGCTGGCAACATACGCTAGCGGTGTTGCGATGGAACGTTGGCGGCGTAGGGCCAGCGTTGGTCTCCTACAAGCACAATTCCAATTCTGATTTCATTGGAGAATCTCCAAAGGCTTGCATAACATTTACAATGTCCAGATCATCATCTAATGACAGATCCATCATGAAATCTCCATGCAAAGCTTGTTTCCTCCATGTTTCTTCAACGAATGCTCCTCATCTTCTTGGCTTTAGCTTGCGTGACCGGTCCAACTGGAATGTATAGCGGATCTTTGGATGCTGCTTCATCACATTTCCTCTCCTCAAAATGATTCGTCCTCGAATCAGCATCCCCAACATCAAAACGAGACAAATTAGACACATTGAAAGTCTCACTAACGTTATACTCACCTGGAAGATCCAGCTTGTAAGCATTATCATTGATCCGTGCAACAACTTGAACTGGACCATCTTCTTGGCTTTAGCTTGCATGACCAGTCCAACTGGAATGTATAGCGGATCCTTAGATGCTGCTTCATCAAGCCATACCTCCAGCAACCTCTAGAGGGAATGAAAGGTGTACTACACCGGTTCAATTTCAGGAAAATGGACTATGAACCCTGATGAATCTGCTACCGAGGTGCAAGGACCACCTCTATATGAACTAGAATTACCACCACCACCACCTTTACATCCACAAAGGAAATTGTTGCCGGAATTCATTAAATGCAACAAGTACTTTGAAGGACTACCCGGAAAGCCAAAAGGAACTGCGGACTGGCTAGCTCAGATTTAGTGATCCCTTGATGTTTTTCCAAGTACCTGAAGCTCTAAGGGTACCATATGGAACTTATTTGCTAAGGTTAAGAGCAAGAATATGGTGAAATTAAAAAAAAAAAAAAGAAGTTTGATACAACCAATCACTTAGGAAATGTTTAGGCGGGAATTTTTGAAAGAATATTTCTCGAGCAACCTAAAAGCAAAGTATAGCACTGACCTGATAAATCTGACACAAGGAAGTAAGACAATTGATGAGTATGAGGATGAGTTCAATCGGCTATTACAGTTTGCTCTAGATGCTTATCGGGACAGTGATGAGCTAAAGAGACAGACTTTCATGGCTGGACTAGAACGTCATTTCCAGAAAAGACTTGCTGAGTTTGAAGTCGATGACTTCGCGGCTATGATAGAAAAATCCTGAATCATCAAACGAGCAAGGAAATATGAAATTGAAAGGTATAAGAAGAGCGGACTAACTTTTGGGAAGAGAACATATGATGGTTCTTTGGCAAACCCTGTGCCTAAGAAGATTAAATTTTTCAAACCCCTCGGTATGAACAAATGAGGAGTAGTTAGGAAGAACAAGGTTACATGTTGGAAATGCAAGGGTTCTCATTATCCAAGGGAGTGCCCACAATTGCAACACAAATGTTACTACTGTTGAGAAAGTGGACACATGGCAAATAATTGTCCAAAAAAAATGGCGACCTGTTTTGTATGTAACAAATTTGGCCATATATCAATCAACTGTCTACAGAAAGTGAACAGTTTAGCTGGTTCTTCACAACCTAAAGGAATGGTTGGAGTCACAGGCCCGAAAAATGGAAATGCCAATATCAGCGAAGCTAGTACAACAGCTAGAGTCTTTGCTATGTATGGGAATCCTGTTGAGGATGTGGAGATGGAAGAGAAAATAGATGGGAAGAAGTTGACCCTGATGATTATGGTCTCATTGCAGGTATGTAGTTACATATTTGGTTATTTAAAGTTATTGTATTAGACACAAACACAATTAGATGTATAGTAAAAGCCCTTATGAATTGAAAATAACATGTAATTAATAAATGATAAATAGGATCAATTCAAGTGAGAGATCACATTGTGTATGCTTTGTTTGAAACGGGAACAACGCAGTCTTTCATAAATGCTAGATTAGCAAGGCGTGTAGGATTACCAACTGAAACCATGAATAAAGAATTGTGAGTAACTACACCAACAGGCAACTTAGTGATAACATGGGAGATGATAAAGAGTTGTCCATTAAAGATTGAAAATCAGGAATCAGTTGCTAATTTGATCATGATAGATATGCAAAAATATGATATTATTCTGGGTATAACTTGGTTAACTATTGTAAAAGCAAAAAGTCAACTGTTGTCTCAAAATGATATCTTTTGTTAATAATCAAAGGGAAAGAAAGGAGTATGGGGGTTAAATACTCAAGGAAGTCGAGAGTAGGATAACATCAATTGCAGTTGAAAATGAAGAAGATATGGAGTTGGACGGATGTATTTTTGGAGCAACCAAAGGTGAATCCAAAGCATTAGATATTCATACTATTAGAATAGTGTGTGAATATCCGGATGTATTTCCAGATGAATTACCTGGATTACCCCCACAAAGAGAAGTGGAATTTTCTATTAATTTGATACTTGGAACTGAGCCAGTATCGAAAGCTCTGTATCGCGTGACACCTGTGGAATTGAAAGAATTAAAGATACAATTGCAAGAATTGTTGGATAAAGGATTTATTAGACCCAATGTTTCACCATGGGGGCACCAATATTGTTTGTTAATAAGAAAGATGGTTTAATGAGACTTTGTATTGACTATAGAGAATTAAACAAATTGACTATCAAGAACAAATATCCTTTACCCAGAATTGATGATCTCTTTGATCAATTGAGAGGAGCAAAGGTATTTTCTCGAATTGATTTAAAGTCAGGATATCATCAAATCCGAGTTAAGGTAGAGGATGTATCAAAGACTGCATTCCGAACTAGATATGGTCATTATGAATTTTTGGTCATGCCATTTGGACTAAGAAATGCACCTGCTGTTTTCATGGACTTGATGAACCGTATTTTTAGACCTTTGTTGAATATCTGTGTGATTGTTTTCATAGATGATATACTAGTGTATTCATCTATTGAAGAGCAACATGACGAACACTTAAGAAGTGTGTTGCAAATACTGAGAGACAATAAGCTATATGCCTAATTGTCTAACGTGCGTTTTGGCTTAAGAGTATATCATTCCTAGGACATATTGTTTTTGGTGAAGGAATATCGGTTGATCCTGCAAAAGTCAAAGCTATTGTGGAATGAAAAAGACCTGAAATTGTTACAGAAGTTCAGAGTTTCTTGGGATTAGCAGGGTATTACTAGAAATTTGTATAGGATTTCTCAAAGATTGCACGACCATTGACGCAATTGACGAAGAAGAACAAAAAACTTGAGTAGAATGGTCAACATGAACAAAGTTTCCAAGAATTGAAAAAGAGGTTAGTATTGGCACCAATATTGGTCCTGTCTAATGACAAAGATCTATATATTGTCTGTAGTGATGCATCCAGAAATAGTTTAGGATGTGTGCTGACACAAAACGAGAAGGTAATAGCATATGCTTCAGATGAATTATTTCACTCATGATTTGGAATTAACAGCTATTGTCTTTGTACTCAAGATATGGCGACATTATCTGTATGGGCAGAAATGTGAAATATATACAGATCACAAGAGTTTAAAATATATATTTACACAGAAAGAATTAAACATGAGGCAACGTAGATGGTTGGAATTAATTAAGGATGATGACTTAACCATTAATTATCATCCCGGTAAAGGGAATGCAGTAACCGATGCATTAAGTCATAAGAATTATGGAGAAGTAGCCTCAATGCTGACAGAGCAGAACAAGCTCAGTAAGGAATTTAAAAGAATGAATTTGGAGTTCTCAGTAAAAGGTTTAGAAGTTGAACTGGGAAACTTGGTCTTGGAACTTACATTGCTTCAACAAATCAAGGAAGCTTAAAAGGAAGATCCTAAATTTAAAGAAATTAAGCAAGGAATATTATCACGACCATAATAGGGGGCCTAGTAGAATTATCCTGAAGTTATCATACCATGTGTGCACCCGCAATATGAGAACCATCTTGCAAGTCAAAGATTACAAGACTCTATTTATTTATTAACTTCTCATATATTGATCATACAATACACATGATGCTATTATTGAAACATAACTATGGAATTTGATTTTCTAAATCTCACCAAGACCACAGAGAATCGGTATCCCCTACCAAATAATAAAAATTGGGTTTCAACCTATAAAATACAAAGTCTCAAATGTTTGTACCGTTTATCTAAAGTATATTATAAGTTCATAGTGATCTATCTTTCTAACTTCAATCAGTCTGATGAAAGAACTCTCTTTACACATTCCTAGCCCTTTTCTAGGAAGTATTATTCTTGCATAAAAACTGTTGGGGGATGAGCGAAACCACAACTCAGTGAGATAACCTAACTAGACCACACATCAAGCAATATCAAACAAGTTTAATTAGCAAGCATATGCAATGTAACAATCAACCATATGCACAAGTACAAGCTTGGATAATCCAGAATCCAAACAAGATGGAGATTTACGCTCTCTCATTGGGGTTGAAGGAGCCAAGTTGAGGAACTCTTCCTCATGACCTACCCGCCCAGGAGAATCAGAGAACCAAGGAAGAAACATTTTACTCATATCCTTAGAACAATGAAACTCCACTAAGTGTTAGTCATTTCATGCCGATACCACGGGCAGCGTTCCTTCATTTGCTAGTTAGTTCCCGTAGAACCGAACGAAACAAAGAAAACCTTGTGTAGAACTAGGAAATTTACATCTAGAAAAACCAAACGTTAACAGAGAACCGAAACACTAACACGTAACGGGCTGTCACATCTTTATGCAATAATGCAATTTATGCAATGCATGACCATTTCATTTAAAGACCATACAGTATTATGTCAGTTGATTAGGTGACCAAACAATTGACAAACAAGCATTAACATATTTCAAACATTATATATCATCCCATTTGGTTATCATTTCAAATAATATAGTTTGGCATTCAGTCAAACACCATACACATAAATTATTCCCATCCCTGCATATATAGCAATTTTGATTTGTCATTATTTTTATGTATTAAACTTACAAGCACAATCAATATGATAAGGTTAAAGTTACTCACCTGTCATCTTTGGTAATTGTTGTAGTATTCTATAAGGAAACCCATAGTCTGATCTGTATTCCCTAAGAATTGAAATAACAGATATTCGTTACTATGCTATCATTTACACTACAACTTTAGTTGTGTCTTATGTGTAAACTTCTGAAAATTTTCATAATTCATAGAAAATAATCCTAGAAGTCTAATATTAAAATTGAAATCCCGAAAATCGACTCAAATTAAAACCAAATTCTAAATCAAGTCAAACAAAAAATTTTTAGTCTTGAGAAAACGAGAACCCTTGAAACAAAATATAAAATCCAACTATCGATTGAATCAACATCTGTACGCCAATCAAGTGATCTACCCGATTCCTAAAATGCAAACGGTATATCCAAATAACGCTCAACAATGAAATGCTAAGATCTTAAAACTCTCAGTGAATTTTAGAATCAGAAATTTCAATTTTCACCAAAAGTCAAACGGAGTCAACTTATAACCCTAGACTCAGTTAAACGATCCCGAGAACTAAAAACTATTAAATAATCACAAATAAAATAAGATAAACCATAAATATAGAGATAAAAATATAAAACGATCAAAACTCGAAAATTATATGATCTTACAAATAACTCAACAAAACTGGAAGTCAAACCGGAACCCTAAAAGTCAACAAAGCTTATAACAAACCCTAGTGTTTAAGATCCGGCAATCTCGCATTCTCAAACCCTAGAAAACGAAATTAAATTAATGGCTTCAAATAGTTCGTAATAATATAAGGTAACATAAAAATATCAGATTCGTGAATTTCGAGTGTCCTTAGGACTCAAAAGGGATCAGTTCTCGAAAAGCGTGTCCCGGAGCACGAAATATTAAAAATATTTCATTAACACCAAAAGACTCGTAATTAAACAAGGATTTCAAAAATATCAGTTTTAGAATTTTTCGATAGCTAAAAATTACAGATATCGCATTATTACGCGTATTTTTATTACTACCGGTACTTTAATTGTCTAGTTTACTATTTATAGTACTTTTCTACTATTCATTGCTATTCCTCTATTTTTACTTTTTCTTACTACCTATTATTACACCTACATACCTATTTCTTACAATTTTCTTTTCCCATAAAAATTCTACACCACATATTATCAAACTTCTCTTACATTTTTCTTCTAAAAATAATTTTTAATCAAATTTTCTCTCTCCCTCCCTCAATTGCCATCCACTCCCCCTCTCTCTTCCTTCTCATTTATTTTCTTTTTCAATTAATTTAATTACATCCAATTTTCACTCCAAAATTCTATAAATACCCCATTCTTCCTTCATTCTTTCACACAATTCATTTCATTGCACAACTGCCAAAACTCTCTCAAATTCTCTACACAAACACTCTCCATAAACTTTTCCTCTACCAAAACTCTCTTTCACCAACTACTCACAAAATTTCTCTTTACAACTACCATTTCTCAAATAAACCACATAACCATACATTCACTACCATCTTCAAATCACATAAACACTTTAGGTAAAGATTTCTTCCAACTATTTATTTTTTTCATGTCATGTAACTTAACATGACTATGATGTTGTTTTGAAACTCATATGAGTAGTAAAAGCAACAACATGTTCATGTTTTGTTCTTGTACATAAACTTCCTATTTTTATGCTATGTTGATTTTATTGTTGTTATAAAGCTAATTCCTTATTCATATATAACTAATATATTTATATATATATACATAATCTTTAGAGCATATAAAATCACTTGTTATTTATTTATTTAATTTCATGCTATTTCTTTAAGACTAGTCTTTCTAGTCTTAGACTTGTCTATATCAAGTCAAAACAATCTTTTATTTATTTAATCTTTTGGGATAGTCCATTCTTAGTCACGGGATGCTTTGATGAAGCTAAGGCTCCCAATACTTGACCGGGATACCTTGATGAAGCTAAGGTTCCCAATACTTTATATTTTTTTTGCTTATTATTATTTGTTTCTAGTATTTTCTTATGTTCTTATTATTTTATGCTCATAATACTTGCATCTACATAATGATATTGTCTCGACTAATTTAAAAGTAGAATTTTACTTTATTAAAGGAACTTAAAACTAAATTTTCTACTATGTAATTTATCACAAAATAATGGAGTTATTATCAACAACATAGAAATAGAGTTTTCTCAACGTTTTCTTAAATAACAAAGATAGTTTACCAAGGAAACATAAGAAATAAATATTTTCTTTGTATATTATGGTAACCTAAGTTTTAGTAAAATATTTGTTAATATTAAAAGTTTTTACCAAAAGCTTAAGATTTAAACTCTTTTTAACTTCATAACAAAACTAAGAAACAAACTAGTTTTTTAAAGTTAAAGATGAATTCAACCAATAAAATTATACACCCACTTAGGAAAAAATGATTTTCAAGCTTTTAAAGAAGAAAATTATTATCAAATTATGAATAGGGTAAGATTAAAAACAAAGGATTTTATCAATAAAGAGGATTCTTTCCAAAAGAAATAAAAGAACAAGTTTTAGAAAACAAAAACTTATATAATAAATATAAGAAGACAAGACTCAATCTCTAAAACCATTCCAAATACAAATTCATAAAAAGGTTTTCAACAACTTAATACACTTTTGATAAATTTGATCTTTTATTACTAGAAATAAAATTTATGCAAGATTAAAAGTTAAAGGAAAATTTACTTGTTTTTGGAAAAGGAATGAAGAAAATAAAATAAGAATATACCCATTTATAATAACTTATGAAAATATAAAGTTTCTTCAAAAGACTTGAAAAGAAATTATCAAAGTTAAAGTTTTAACAACTCAAAATGAATTGTTTTATGAAATAAATTGTTGAAACACTACCATTAGAATTTTTGCATATAAAGTGAGCTTATCTATATACTCAAAGGATTTATCAATTATATATATATATATATCTATATTTTTACTAAAGGATTTTTGAATGAAGTTGAGTTAGAAAATGGATTTGCAAAAGCTTAGAAATATTCGTTTTAAATTTGTACCCAACGTTTTCAGAACCCAAATGATCTTATATGACAAAGATAACCTTAGAAATGGATAGATCTTTTTGAATAGGTAGAAAACGATATATTATATGCGAAATTCTGAGTTAAAATGAGTAAGTTATGACAATTTTAAATTGGAATTTCATTCTATACGATTTTGACGAACACAGTGAGATAGAATTAGAAAGTTTAAGTAGAATTTCTACGAAATACTCATCCCGAGTATTTCTTTTGTCTAGGTAACAAAAGGTATGAGATTACCCTTCCCGAAGATTACTACGACTAAAAAGACCGCGAAATGGACGAGTGAGTTATTCCTCTTAAATTCGTTACCTTGCTTATACTTGTAAAGTAGTAGCATTAGTATACTAAGAAAAAATAAAAATGGATATATATTTGAGGAATTCGGGATTATGTGTATATATGTGATTCTATGTTTATGCGTGAAATAAGAATTAAGAATATCGCAACTTCAAACTGCTTGTTCAATTTTGTTTCCTTACTTGTATGACTGCTTATTAATGGCCAAATTGATTGATCGCCCCCTAATAAACCTTAACAAGGTTTGGCTTGAAAAAAAAATGAAACACTCACGCATAGCATCCATCGAGTCATATCTCTTTCAAAAGGATGCTACTCCTACGCGCAGAGTTGGATTGGCTGTGATTGTGCTGTGACACGGGCCATGCTCCTTCCTAAGAATCTAAATCGCCCAAGGAATGCAACTTTAGGTTCGGAGCCGAGCCAACCGAACGCTGAGGGTGAAGACCTGGGGAGTAGCAGTAGAAGATCGAGGATTTTCAACCCCGATTTCCTTAACCTTCGATACGGAGGGATAAATCCGTTCTATATATGGTTTCCGGACAACTATATATATTTGCATAATCATGTGATTATTTCATTGTATGCATAGCATATGTGTGAAAGTCTAAATGAACCTGTTTGAAAATATGGTGCAAATGAAAAGGAATATCTCACTAAGCTAGTTATAGCTTATACCCCTATACATTTTGTTAAAACTGATACCCGTAGCTTAAATAGAGGATCATAACATTAAGGAAGTCATGGAAGGATGATAAGCTTCTATGAAGGAAATGGAATCATAAGATGAAGTAATTTTGTAAGGTTCTTTATACGTAATGACTTATATGATTAGTGTTATGATGAAGTCAATAGAGGGATATACCCCTAAGAATTGTAACTTGATATGTTTATGTTTTATGGTAAGTATTCTCTTTGCCTTGTTACTTATTTATTATCAATATAATTGCGTTACTCCGATGCGTTCCCTTGGTTGTGATGTACGCCTTGTACATGATATGGAAGCCTTTGCGTGACTAAGGTAGTCATTACTAGGCTTTAGTATTGTGTACGGCAGACTGCCACATTTAGGGTACCCCTCGGGGCGTAACATTATGTGTCCTATACCCGAGCTTTATCACACTCAGTTTAAGTTTAAATATGGATTTTAAAATTCGTAAAGACTAGGTTTCTCTAGTTAAGTTATCAAATTTAGACAAACTCATTTTTCTTAAGGAAATGCCCTAAATGATTTCAATTATTGAGTGAAATCTCGAGTTAAATTTATTTTACTTATTTTAATTTTATTTTTAGTGTATAAATAAGTGTTGGAAAGCTTATTGAACGTAACTCTCAATTATATATTTTATCTATTTCTTATCATGCTATATTGAGTGTCTACAAGATTTTTTTGTTCTTGCTTTGTATTTTTAGTTTTCTTTCCAAGTTCATTTCCTTGTTTTATGCATAGAGATTATTCTTAACTTAGGTTCATTATTCCTCTTTTGGTCGAATTCATCTATTATCATTTAGTTTTGTCGTGTTTATCTTGGTCATATTTTACACATTTATTTTTAGTAAATGGGATTATGTTAACTTATTATTATTTTTATGATCTTTATTAATCTACACTCGGTATCCTTGTGATCCTATTGTATGATAAAATTCATGTTTCTATTTTCTAGAGCATTTCTTAAGTTTAAATTATTTAATCACAACCTATACCATCATATTAGCTAATTTGCACTTGAATTATCTAAATTTAGCCTTGTAGACTTTAACTTATATATAAGCCAAAATACATATGGGTTTTTAGAAATATGCTTTTAAATGGATTTCAAAGTTAAATCATCATCTATTCGTTTAATTTTTTGATGGCGTTAAATCGTAATTTTAAACTTAAATCTTTTCTTATACGAGTCGAGAACTATACTTTAGCTTGTATAAATAGTTCTTGAATTAATCACTTGATTTTAGGTTAAATCAATATCCTGCTTAACAATCATTTGAATCATAACAATCTTGATCTTGAAACCCTAACTTTCTAGGTGTGTCATGATTATATATGTATATACTTGAAAATTCTTTGAGTTCAATTATAAGATCATTCCTCTTAAGTTCTTATAGGGCTGAAACTTGTCGTAGTGATACATTTAGGGCTTTCTATATTGTTTTACTTCTTAATCTCGTTGAAATTATGTGCATGTAAGATACTTGATTATAACTTATGATATACATAAAATTCTAGCATAACCGAAATATAACATCAAGCATGCACAAGTTTATATAAGCTAATTATGTTAATTTATTCTTACAAATCATATCTTTCCTAAGTTCTTAGGGCGTAGAGGTGTATATGCATTTGTATATTTCTAATTTTATTTATAATCTATTTTTACATCTAAATATGTTAAGGCATTTAAACTAGTTTCCTATTAGGTTTATATTATGTTAAAATTCCATCTTTATTCCTATCTTATTAAATAAATTCCTATAATTAATTATTTATCTTAAAATGAGTATTTTAATATGTGAACACATTATTTACATTTATTTATATTCATTTAATTAGAAACAATTTACTTTAAATTCTAATATTTCATTTCCTATAGAAAACTAGTATGCACTTAGACTTTAATAATTTGGTTTACTATCTTAAACATGGTTTCTTAAGCTTAAATTTTTATGTAGACTACCTAACACGTAGGTTTGTATGTTTATAAGGTCATTTGGACTAAACTAATTAGTTAATTATGGTTTTAATTTTAATTGATTCAAAACTGTCTAGAACAGGGCATAAGCTGTGATGACCAATCGGTTCGATCGAATTTGACCATTAACCTGACCGGTTCTTATCCAGTTCTTTAGACCATATCAAAGTATACTTCTTAAGCTTTCAAACCGTTATAGTTTCACCAAAAAAAGAAGAAAAAGTAGTCAATTCGGCCATATAAATTCATGCCACCACTGCTGGCCGAAACACTGTTTTGTCCTGATTTACTGTTTTGGAATTTAATTGTTTAAAATAGTAAATATATTTCAAAAATCACAAGAATTTACAGTTTGTATATAGACATGTTAAACTATCATCTTTATAAATTTCACCCAAAAATAAATTCATTTAATATTTTACCTAAATATTATAACTTAAGTTGTCCATATTTAATATATATGCATATAAATTGATCTTTAAGCATATTGAATTCATCTAAAACATGTTTATTCTATGTTTTATTATCTATTATACTGTTATATTTATATTTTACAACTTGAATCATAAGTTATAACTCAAATCATCATCAATAATACAAATTTTCCCAAAATTCCAACATATCAACACAAACATATATGCTTATGTATTTCAATAGAAATTATTTTTAGTATATTCATATATTTATTTGATAACTTCATTTCAATAAAAATATATCAATTCAACATATGTCACACATACCTTTATATAAACATGCAATGATTTAAATTTTTAACATACATGCCTATTCACATGTGTGTATATATATATTGGTTTTTATGCTCATACATATATATATATATATATATGTTGATCAATACTTAATTTAAGTTTATTTATTAGTAATTTACAGGAATCTAAATGCTATCAACATAATAAAATAAATTAATTATACTTACTTACTTGGTTTAGCAAAATCAACCAAATAGTTGCCTTTATTACTACTTCTACAATTCAAAAGTTGATAAAGCTTCTTCAAGCTTATTTTCCCTAACTTCAACCTTGTTCTTAGTCTTTAATTTCACCTAAGAATCAATTGAAATACATATTAGATTTTTAGGAAGAAATTGAGTAATTAAATGATGGATTAAGAAGGGATTTTCTTACTTTTTGAAGACTTGTCTTGAAGAGGAATTGTTATGGTATTTTTGTGGGTTTTGGGAGATGTTTTTGAGGAGATGTGGGCTGCTATAGATAGAAGAAGAAATTAGGGTTTTCTAATAGGTATATTTATATTGTTTTGTGGTTTGTAATTTCCATTAGGGTTAAGGGCTTTTTGGTCATTTTGTTTGATTAATTGAGGGCATTTTGGTCTTTTCATATGCATTAGAATTCCCTAGAATTGAGAGATATTTTCTTATATTCACATTGTAGATATTTAAGGGGTATTTTGGTCTTTTCCTAGATTTAGAAACTTCAAGAGTTAGTTAAGGTCAATTTGGTCTTTTCACACACTTGATATTTTCTAGAATTTAAGGTTTTATAACGTGTATGACGGTGTATGGTAATGCATGGTCTTATGGCTTGAATTGATGGGCTTATGGGCTTAGGGTTTTATATGATGATTTAGGCTTTTAGGTTATAGGCTTTAGGCATTTATAATAGAAATTAAAAAGTAAGAAAGAGAATTAGCTAATTGACATTAGAAATTGATTTTAGGAAATCTAATAAAAGGAAAATTTATATCTTACTTTAATTTAGGGTTTTAGGGGCTTAGGAATTGGTATTTGAAAACAAATATTTAGATTTAAATTTATAGGATTTAAGGAGTTGGAATTTAGACTAAAATGTCTAAATTGGATATTTAGGGTTTTAGGTGATTAAACTTGATGGATGAAGTTCATTTGATAATTGGAAAGTTTTGATTAATTTGAGTTTGTTGAAATAACCAATTAATGTTGCTTAATAGGTTAAATTGGGCATTTATGACATTAGAATCTTTATTTTCAATTAAATTCATTTATTATTCCCAATTATGTTTAAATTATCAAATTTTTTCACTAAGTTTTTAGTCCCAATAGGTCAAACTAGGGTATTGCACTCAAAAGACTCAGGAAATTCTAAATTTCATGATTATGCATTCATAATTTTTATTTAAGCTGTAGTTTGGTAGATATGATTAGTTTCTATTTCTATTGCGTATTTTTCAACTCTAGCAATTCATCGTCAATCTATCGTTTACTATCTACCAAGCCCTAAAATTAATCGAGTCCTTCTATGTTTGATATTCATAGTCATAGGTGTATGATTAGCAAGTTATTGACTATGTTACTGTCACGCCCCCCCGAAGGGTACCCTAAACGTGGCAGTCCGCCGTACACAATATTAAAGCCTAAGAATGACCACCTCAGTCACGCAAAGGCTTCCATACTATGTACAAGGCGTCTAACACATAAAGAAGACACATCGGAATGATACATTTTATGTTGATACAATGAGTAACAATGTAAAGGAAATACAAATTTAGTATACTTCAGATACAAATTACTACACTTCTCATACGGATCACTACACTTCAAAATAAAAATCATTCAACTCCAAATACATTCGTCCATAAACTTCCCTACATAAAAAAAATATTACAAGACAGCTCATAAAAATCTAGTTGGTAACTTCAAACATCTATATATCCTGCCAGAATCCCGAAGTCATTCCTGTTGGTGATTGTGCCCTAGGCCAATTACTGGATATTGTCATTCATAAACATTTCTATTATATTGTTTGCATGTTTACTTTATAATAGGATCCGTGAATAATTTAATTATTCTAAATGTCCCTAGATGCTCATTATTGTGGGAACAATAATGAATTAAATCTAGTATGAGGTTTGACTGATAATCATGGGATGTTTATTTATATGGAGATATAAATCAAACTCATAGGTACATGTTGGAGAACTATGTACTGGACTGACCCGCTTTGAGATCACTACATGGATTAGTGTCATAAGTGATTTTCAAAATAAAATGTCATCGTATCCTCAGACCTGAAATCATCATGGATTCCAACATGAGGAATATTATGTTTCAACTCAATCAAACGTTGTCTTTAACCAGACAATTATAAAGGTTGAGATTGGGCATAATGTAAATCATGTAGAGGAAGTTGAGTGATTAAGATGGGATTTGTCCCTCTCGTTGTGAGAGAGATATCTCTGGGCCCCTCGATGAGTGAGACTGAGAAATGCATGGCCTTGCTCAAATGAATTAATAGCGTAATCAATTTCATTTGTTTTTATTAGTTTACTTAGAAATCGAGAAATGATAAGATTGAACGATATAAGGATGACACTATCCATGCCTTATGTTCAATCTAGATATCATGTGACAAAAGGATAATGACATAAGTTATGGATTAGGTAAAAATCGGATCACCGATCTTCATTTAATTTAGGTAAACATAATGTCTTGCTAGAGGCCACTTTTGTTTTGTTGACTAAAATTGTTTTAAGTCAATTGCCAACATTAAGTGAACCTATAGGGTCACACACAAAAGAACGAGTCAAAAGGATCATAGACTAAATTTAATGTCTCGTGGGAATAATAATTTATTATTATTAAGAATAATAATAAATTAATGGATCAAAGACTAAATTTGATGTCTTGTAGGAATAATAATTTATTATTATTGAGAGTAATAATAAATTATTATTTGTTATGTGCAAGAATTATATTTTAGGAAATATTATCCCTTATTAGATTAAGGGGCACTACTGTCATTACTCATGTGAGAATGACATTAGTATAAAAGGCACATAAAGAGATCTCTTTAGGGTTAACAACTTGTCTGTCGATATTAGACCGGCAGAGAAAATCTGCAAACCCTAAAGAGTGAAGCACGAAGAGTCGTGTGTGAAAATCCCAATATCATCTAGAAATGTTCTAGATCACGCTAGCAAGTGAAGGATCCTTTTGTAGAGTGCTCGTTCGTGTGGATACCGTAGAGGGTATTGTGATTTTGCGGTACCTACAGATCCGATCTGCAAATTGATTTCAAGTTTCAATCTTTTAGAGGTACGAAATCAAACTATTTGTTTTTGTTTTAATCTAATCAATACACATGGATATTGGGTTAGGGTTTTCTTTTTGAAATCCGCTGCAAAAGATTTGATCTGTATAATTTTAAAACCCTATGGAAACCCAACAATTCCCGGCTCCAACCAATTCGGTCCCCACTTTGCATTCTTGAAATAACTTGCTCATTTAAACAACTATTAGGGTATAAGCTACACTAGCTTAGTGAGAATTCCCTTAATTCCGTACCATGACAAGCAAGTTATAATCAATCATATGCTATGCATGAACAAACACGTGAGCAAGCAATTATGCATGGGTATCCGGAACCCACATACAGAACAGATTTACGCCCTTTGTATCTTGGGTTAGGGATGGTATTGAAGTCTACACGACTGCTGCTAGTACCCAAGCCCTCGGCTCTTAGCACTCGCCTCGGCTAGGCTCACACATGAAATGCATCCCCGATGCGCCTTAGTTTCCTATTTATGAGCTCTGATCCCGGGTCTCTTATCCAAACGAGTCCTCGGACCATACCGATCGACTTGCGTAGGAGTAGCATGCTACCAAATGCAATATGTCCGATGCGATACATGACCAATTTAATTTTTTTGCTTAGGTAAAAAATATTTATACATTCTTTAGAGTGACCAGCCAATAACATACACATAACAGAAATAATATGAACAGTACAGTTATCCAATCGAATCATGGTTTCGATATACTTTAGTATTCTTTGGCATACATTCATCACAGTCTCATTATATATCTCATCCCCATTCATATCGATTTTTATCTTGTTCTTATAATTCTAATGCAACTAACTACAAGCACAATCAAGGTAACAAAAACAAGGAGAAAACTCACTCGGCCATTGGATCACCGGTCTTCTAGTAATAATAATCCGGTGGTAGGAATCGTCGAACTCGAGATTACCTAAAAAGGAAGAAATACTCTAATAAGTATTTCAACTCAAACTAATCCAACGACTTCTTACGAACTATCAAATTCGTAATTAGCGTCCTAAGCGGGAATTCCAACTTAAAACGGCCATAACTTGGTTATTTTAACTCGGAATCTCGCAAATTTTATATCAATTTCTATCTACTTCGGAAGAGCTTTCTAAATATAAAGTTTAAATCAAGTTTCAAAAATATCTAAGCCTCGGAAATGAGGGATCAGATCTGTACAGTGGTTATATTGATTCCGAAAATAATGCGGTTTTCATGAATGCACTTGAGATTTCTAAATGAAAAATGGAACTAAATGGCATGGTGATGATTTTCCCTATCATGAATGTCATGATATGAACTCTTAAGTGTCTAAGGTCTTATAAATTTTTAGACTTAAAGAATTTAAATAAACCTTGTCTTAAGACACTATGTTTTGCTATTGTCTAAAAACAACTTTACACATTTTGTCACACTTACTATTTCTAAGGATTTTTCTTAGGAAAAATCCTATTTATTTAAAGAAATTTTGACTCTTATATAACTATACCTAAGGCCTTTATTTCCTTAATAAAATCTTCATTTGTAACTTTTTAAGTGGGTCTTATACTAGGGTGGCTCCAAAAATCCGAATTTAGAAAACTTCATTTTCATGTTGATCTTTTAGGAAAAATGCATTTAATACTTAGAACTTTAAATATTTATTTTACCTATACCCTAAGGACTTCATTTATTTAAGAAAATACCATTTTTGAAGTTGGAAAACTAGTGGTTTTCCACCCATCTATCCATTATTATGAATTTGGCTTTCAAGACTTTTAACTCAAAACTTCTATTAGACTTTATCTCTTGTTTCAAATGTTTTCTTTAGTAAAAACTCATTTAAGCTCATGAAAAATATTACCAAACATTATCTATCACCTATAGACTTCATTTTTCTTGTAAAATACATGTTTAGAAGTTGATAAAAGGGTTTTTAAACTAGGTTTCTCAAGTCATCTCCGAATTTACACTAACTCATTTCTTGAAAAGTGTTTTCCTTTTTGGTATTATTAACTCATCTACCTATAGATCTATATACTAGGAAGGTTCTTTACTAAGGACAAAAGCATTAAAGACCATTAATGCATATAAACTCAAAATGAAGATGAGATCTTAATGTCTACATGTATTGAATGGTAAAATGGTAGATCTACTATATCAAGTGCTTAAATAGATTTTGAAAACATAAAAACTACATTTTTATAAAATCTTTTGTTCAAAATACTTTTTGATGAAAAATCATAAGCTTATGCCTTGAAAGCTCCTTGAAATACAAGATCTACTAGTGATGGTTTGGTATTCTTGTTTTGATATTTCCTTGTCTCTATCAAGAGATCATGGGGACATTTAGTGTTGGAAATATCCAAGAATAACCTAGCCCTTACAAAGATATAAAGATATATGAAGCAAGGTTCATCTACTTAAGGAAAATAGGACACAAAAGAAGAAAAAAAAGAAAAGTTTGTGTGTGTGTGTGGGAGGCATGATGGTCACGGCAAAGAGGGAGTGGAGAGGAGAGAAAAGAGAGATTTTCACCTTTTGAAAACTTTGAAAAGTGAAGAATGAAGAGAGAGAGAGAAAAAGTAGTTTATATAGCATTTGAAATTAGGTTAAATGAACTAAAATAATTTTAAAAAAATTGTAAAATGGAGCTTCATGGGGGGGGGGGGGGGGGGTTGGTTTCACGCCAGCTACTATTCATGGAGGAGGGGGGAAAAAAGTTTGATTTTCTTGTTGCTTTGATTGATTTAGCTTTGATTTGATTTAAGTACCATTTGTCATAATTTGTATTGATTTTTAAGAGACAAAAATCCTTTGAAAAGGGGAGGTGATTGGGTGATGGTAAGTGTTGCAAATATAGAGTGTACAAATAGGTAGTAATAGGTTGTACTTGTGAATAGTGAAGAATAGTAGTCAAGATAATTTAATTACCGGTAGTAAGGAAATACGAATAAAAAGGCTATAATTGTATTTTTCATAAGCCGGAAAATTATGAAATCTATATTTTTGAAATCCTTATTTTATTTCGGTTCAAATGAGTATTCATAAGGAAATTTTTGAAATTCTAGTTCCGGGGCACGTTTTTCTATAATGGGTATCGGGATGACCCGGAATTGAAATTTTCTTAAAATCTGATCTTTTCTTGTTTTAAAATATAATCAAGAACTATATTCAAAATTAAATTTTCTTATAAAAGCTTCTTAGTTAGAAACCGAGGAAAAGTCGGAATTAGGGTTCGTAGTTCTCACTCCAGACTTAAGCTATTCCGGTTTAGGGTTTTGGTTTCCGGTTCTTGAGTTATCTTGGTTACTTGAAAAACCAGGGTTTACAATACTTTGAAACAATATTCCATATTAAATTATTTTATATTTTTTTTTATATGAGACCGAAAAAAGCCGGATATAAGGTTTCTAGGTCTTTCTCATAACGCTTTGAACTAAATCGGTTTAGGGTTTCATTTTCGATTTTAGAAGTTTACTCAATTATTAGGAAACCCAGGGTATACATTATAAGAATAACAAAATTGTGTAACGAAATAAAAGTGAATAGTGCAAAAAACTAATTAATTACTGGTAGTAATGAAAATACGACAAAAAGGTTATAACTGTAACTTTCATAACCCGAGAAATTATATAACTGATATATTTAGAAATCTTATAAAATTACGAGTCTAACGGTACTAATGGTATATTTTTGATATCTCGAGCCCCGGGACACGCTTTTCGAAGTCTGTATCCGAACAGGCTCGAAATAGGTCAAAAATTTACTAATATGATATTTTTAAACAAACTTATATTACTACGAGCTATTCTACTTATTTAAACTACACCTCGGCTCTAAGGTTAAGGGCGTTAGATTGCCGGACTTAAGCTATTGTATTCCGATTAAGGTTTCCAGGTGATTTTTTTTTCCGGTTTAGATCCTTGCCAATTTGAAAACTGATATTTTATGTTTATACAACATATTTGATTTGAGAAATTTATTTTAAATTTTATTTCTTGTAAGTATTTAATATCTCTTAATGTTTTCGGAATTCTTGAATTGAGTTATATTTTCGAAAGTCAATCGTTATTTGCTTTTTAATAATTTGTTTTTGGGCTTTATATTACCCGATTTTACAAGCCGGAGCTAAATATGGAAATTTTTGTACGTCGTGGTTTTGAATTTGAAGACCACTGAGTTCTTATTTTATTTTTAAGGATTTTCATTTTCTCATGATTAAGAAATTTTTGGATTCGTTCATGATTTAGGACTTATCGAAATTCGGTTTTAATTTGGAGTGATTTTTAGGGTTTATTTTCGAAGTTCATTTTGGAATTATTTACCGAAATTTTCCGGGGCTTACAGTTACAAAATCTTGTCTTTTATTATCTATGAATATTTTTCTTGATTGTTGATGATTGTAAATTTTCTAATGCTACTTTAGGGTTTAAATATATATATATATATATATATATAGACTTTATTATTATTATTATTATTATTATTGAATTTAAAGTAGAAAAGTTTTTGGGTCCATAATAACAACCAATTTATTATTGATCCTAGATTATTCAAGTTTATGGAAGTTAAGTTTTGCGTTTTAGAATTTTATTGGCAAGGATTCTAATCTTGCTAATTATAAAATTAGTCATACTTTAATATTTTTAAATCTAAAAAAAAATCAGGAGTAATATTTGCGACTTTGTCAAAGTTCTTCAAATTTATAAATTATATTTTTAGTAATTATCATATTCAACTTGTGTATATTTAGGGGGTTTACAAATGTCACAGGATAAATATAAGGATTTTCATTTGAACGATGAAGGAATATTGAGAATGAATAAAAGGTAGTGTGTGCCACATGATGAAAGCTTAAGAAAGGAATTAATACATTAAGCACATTACTCTGGATATTCTATACATCCGGGAGAAACAAAGACGTATCAAGAGTTGAAAAGTGCATATTGGTGGAACGAGATGAAAAAAGATGTTGCAAATTTGTTGCTAAATGTGGTGTTTGTCAAAGGGTGAAAGCTGAACACCAAAAACCTGGCGGATTACTAAAACCATTGCCAACTCCAGAATCGAAATGGGACCAGATATCCATGGATTTTGTATGTTCATTACCTACGACAAATGCAGGACATGATGCTGTATGGGTCATTGTGGATAGATTCACTAAATCAGCTCATTTCTTGCCAATCAACATGACATCTCCATTGGAAAAGTTGGCGCGAATATACCTAAAGGAAATTGTGAGACTACATGGTGTACCTACGGGTATAGTGTTAGATCGAGATTCACGATTTGTTTCTAGATTTTGGCAAGGATTACAAAAAGCCTTAAGGACACAACTAAAGTTCAGTATGGCGTATCATTCTCACACTAATGGGCAAACTAAGAGAACTATTCAGATCTTGGAAGACATGTTGAGATCTTGTATTTTGGAATTCAAAGGAAATTGGGATCAACATTTACCATTGATGGAATTTGCATACAATAACAGTTACCACTCAAGTATTGGGACGCCACCATATGAAGCACTATATGGCAGAAAGTGTGGGTCACCATTATTCTTTGATAGCTTGGAGAAAGTAATGATTGGACTTGAATTGGTATAGGAGATGATTGACAAGGTCACTATGATAAAGCGAAAATGAAAGAAGCTCAAAACAGACAAAAGAGCTGGGCAGATTTGAAAAGGAGGGAATTAGAATTTACTGAAGTGATCATGTTTATTTGAAGATAAGTCTAATTAAAAAACTTCAAAGTGGACAAACAAAAGGAAAATTGAGCCCTTGATATATTGGACCATTTGAGATATTTGAACGAGTTGGAAATTTGACATATCGTCCTGCATTGCCACCAAACTTATCTGGTATACATAATATTTTCCATGTATCAGTTCTAAAAAAGCATGTACCAGACCTAGATAAAGTAGTTGAGTTATAATTAATTGATTTGAAAGAGAACTTGACATATGAAAAACATCCTGTTTGGATATTGGATAAAAAAGTGCAAACTCTCAGAAATAAAGAGATCCGTTATGTTAAAGTGTTATGGGATCACCAAACTAAAGAAATGACCTGGGAATTGGAGGATGAAATCAAGAAAAGCTATCCTCAACTATTTGAAAATTCAGGTACACATGCAAGCTTTGCGGACAAAGCTTATTTTGAGGGAGGGAGAATTTAAACCCCGAGATTTTTCATACAAATAAAAATATATAGAAATATATAAATATAGAAAATAGATGGATATTATTAAACTCAACAAGACTTTAGAATAAAACTATGAATAGTAATGAGCCTATATATAGTTTTAAACCTTAAAACAAAAATTCCTAGCTAGTATTGAACACTACTAATGAAATTTCATAGTGAATATTGAAAACTCAAGATGTAAGAATAATTTAGTTAAGATTTTAAATGCAATAAAAAGCAACTAACCAACTAAACTTATAGTTAGAAAACAATAATTTATGGATGAACCGTTAAGATTATAAATACACAATAAAAACAAAAACAGATCCATAATTCACAATATAGACTTCAAATAAATATTTGGATCACACGATTGTTTTAGTTAAGGTATTCTTAAGCTATTAAGGCCTAAATTATTGTTTTCTAACTATAAGTTTAGTTTTCCATAATTCACAATATAGACTCCAAAGAAATAGAAAATTCGTTACTTTCTCAATCAAGTTTTTCAATCAAAAGAAATAGCAAATTGTTGCTTTTTCAACCAAGTTTTTCAAAGAAATAGCAAATTTGTTGCTTTCTCAATCAAGTTTTTCAATCAAAAGAAATAGCAAATTTGTTGCTTTCTTAGCCAAGTTTTTCAAAGAAATAGCAAATTCGTTGCTTTCTCAATCAAGTTTTTCAATCAAAAGAAATAGCAAATTGTTGCTTTCTTAACCAAGTTTTTCAAAGAAATAGCAAATTCATTGCTTTCTCAATCAAGTTTTTCAATAAAAAGAAATAGCAAATTGTTGCTTTCTTAACCAAGTTTTTCAAAGAAATAGCAAATTCATTGCTTTCTGAACCAAGTCAATCGAATTTCCAAAAAAGAGAAGTAAATTCACTGCTTTTTTTAACCAAGTTTGTGAGATTATTGTTTTCTCAGCTAAATAAACCCCAGTGGATTGAAAAAATTGTGTACCCCTCAGTCTAGACTCGACAGATAGTCTAGTACTGATAAAATCCCAAATCCATCCTTTCAAGATGGTGACCAAAATTCCCAAATCCATCCTTTCAAAATGGTGGCCAATTCAAAAATCCATCCTTTCAAGATGGTGACCGATTCTAAAAATCTATCCTTTCAAGATGGTGACCAAGATCAAAAATCTAAAAATCCATTCTTTCAAGATGGTGACCGATTCTAAAAATCCATCCTTTCAAGATGGTGACCGAGATAAAAAAATCCCAAATCCATCCTTTCAAGATGGTGATCAAGACCAAAATCCAAAAATCCATCCATTCAAGATGGTGATCAAGACCAAAATCCAGAAATCCATCCATTCAAGATGGTGATCAAGACCAAATTCAGAAATCCATCCATTCAAGATGGTGACCAAGACCCAAATTTCAAATCCATCCTGTCAAATTGATACCATTTGTCTAGAAGTCCAAAAATGATGACCTAGGTTCTGTCAAAAAGCAAAAATTGGCTATCTTTTGGTCTTTGTGGCAAAGTTTTGCTCAAACTTCACCACAAAGAGTGGCAGCTGTAGACACCCAATTTTTGCTCAATTTAAGGCTCAAATTTATGACAAAAATTAGTATTATGTCAAGCTCACAAAAAATAGTAAAAATAGATAAAAATCAAAAAATAGCACAAAAAATCAAAAATAGCAAAAATAAGAAGTAGTAAGGTAAATAAATAAAAAAATGACTGGAGAAAAAAAGACAAGGTGAAAAAAAAAAAAACAGTGTGTCTTTTTCAAAATAAACAAGAAAAAAAAAGATAAAATACATTATATTAAAAAAATTATTTGAGCTTGATATAATACATATTTTTGTTATAAATTGTTCATAAAGATAATTAAACAATTTTCAAAAATTATTTTGTTTAATTTTGAATGAGCCTTAAAGTTTAAATTTGTTTAACCCAACCAGGCACAGGCCAATGGCCTAATAGTTAAACACTGACCCAGACCAAGCCCAAGCCACAGATCATGGATTCGAACCAGCTTGGAGGCATAATTTTTGGCCTTTTGTCCTCATATTTTTTTGGTTCGAAATCAACCCGACTCATCCACTTTGGATCATGATTTGAATGGATAATCTTGTTTTTTTTATTTTGAGGATAAGGATTCAATGTCGGCATGGGATAAATTGGATTTGTATTAAATGTGTGCGAAAATCAAGCCTCGAACAGCCCTAATTTTTTAGTTGAAAATTGGGAAAATTTTCGAAAATCTGGAAAAATTGAAGAATCATCAATGGCGGCTGATCAAATTCAATGAATTGAATGATTCAATTGATCCTATACAGAGATAGGATCGAATATTCGAGGATTTGATCATCAATTTCATCAGTTACGAACGAATCAAATTCCAATTTTCGGGAAATGGGAAGTCATTAAATGCAATTCGTAATTGATCATCAATTTCATCATTACGAACGAATCAAATTCCAATTTTCGGGAAATTGGGAAGTCATTAAATGCAATTCGTAACTGATCATCAATTTCATCAGTTACGAACGAATCAATATTCCAATTTTCGGGAAATTGGGAAGTCATTAAATGCAATTCGTAACCGATCATCAATTTCATCAGTTACGAACGAATCAAATTCCAATTTTCGAGTTAAAATTTTTGCGAAAAATTGGGAAGTCATTAAATGCAATTCGTAACTGATCATCAATTTCATCAGTTACGAACGAGTCAAATTCCAATTTTAGAGTTAAATTTTTTGCGAAAAATTGGAAAACATTAAATGCAATTCGTAACTGAAATCAAACCATGGATCTATAAATAGGAATGATCCATGAACAAAAGGCACACAACAATTGCAAGGATTACTCAGAGATTCAAAGCATTCGAAAATTTTCGAAGTTAGGGTTTAGAGAGAGAAAAAAAAGAAGAAGAAGTAGAGGATAAAAAAAAAAAAGATAACATAGAGAGAAAAATTCCATACATATATCTCAGCAAAAATCATTCAAAAAAGTTGGAATCAAACAAGTTCCTGGGGGAAGAAAGCAAATTAATTATTGGTCTCAGTCTACCCCGCGCAGTCAACGGTCAACAGTCAATGGTCAACGGTCAACTGTCCACATCCAGATCAGCGTTCCAGATCTGATCCGAACGATTCAACAGTCAAGGTGAGTTTGGATTAAATTTTTCAATCTAAATTATTTTCATATAGCATTAAATTAGCTATGAAAATAATAATCAAAGTTTTTCAATCAAATATTTTTCATATAGCATTAAATTAGCTATGAAAATAGTCATCCAAAAGTTTTCAATCAAAATATTTTCATATAGCATTAAATTAGCTATGAAAATATTCAATTAAGTTTAATCAAAATTGATTTTCATGTAGCATTAAATTAGCCATGAATTATCATAAAATGATTTTGGACTTCAAAATTGCATTTTCATGAAATGAAAATCAATTGATTAGATTATAGGATCATCAAAAATGGTTTTCACAAAAATTTAAAAATTTAATGAATTTAAAGTGAAAAGAGTTCAGAAATTAAAATTGATCAACATACTAAGGTTCTTTTCAAAAGAACTACGTTTTGTCTGATCTCGATTAGCGAGTACGTAGGCACCTACGGGCGACAATAAAAATGAAAAAATATTTTTTGTTTATCATTTTGGTTATTTTTGTGAAATTTTTGAGCAATAAAAAAAATAAAAATGTAAAAACAAAAACAAAAAATGTGACTTGTAAATGTTGTTATGTAATATATTATTTGAGTTCTTGAGCATGAAAAGGATAAATTATAAATTTGAAATTCCAAAAGTGGTAACCAATTTGGTTTTAATAGGTTAGCCCCCGAATCCATGATATATGGTTAAAAAAAGTTTGGTTTTTAAATCAAATTTTCGCAGACTAGTAGCTAAGTTAGGATCAACCGACCCATTGATCCTAGCTTTTTATTTTTTTCCTATTTATATCGGGTGGCGACTCTAAAATGTTTTTTTCAAAAAATTAAAATTTCTTTTAACCCCTAGTCGAGGATTCATATTAAATGGGTTCGGGTTTAATGTGAATCGGGTTAGAGAAATGAACCAGATGATTGATAAATCCAGGCTCGACAAGTTACTATAATAGGTCAGATAGAGAATAATATAAAAGTAGTAATGATAACTATAAAAACATAAGCATTATTAAATATCAATTTTTCAAATACCAAATAAATGTATATAAATATAAAATAAGATCAAGACAAGCAAAATGAAAATAAAATATTAGATAATAATTGTTATCATAAAACCATTAAAGAACTACAATAAGTAATAGAAACAAAGCTAAATATCAATATAGGACACTTAGACCCTCATAAGAGTTTAGTCATATAATTTATGTTTTATTGATGAATATTTTATTCATCTCAATAGGTGACTTTGATAATATAGAGGACTTTCCTGTTGATTACCACGATTAGCCGCTATGAGCAGGTGAGTAACTCAGTCATATTATACTGTTTATGCCTATAATTAGTTGAATATATAATGCAAAGATAATAATATGATTGTTTTGATTAAAATGTGTTGTGATCTGATTGTATGATTGTTAATCTACCATTACGAAAGTGATAATACAATGGTATGATGATGTAAAATAGTATGATGATTTTTGTGTGTAATATATGACCACCATGAAACTGACTAAGAATTATTGACTTAGTAAATAATATGGCCATGCATTACATGTACTACATTATTACATACACGAATGGGTAATAGCCTGCTACGTATTAATATTTCGGTTCTCTGTTAATGCTTGGTTTTTCTAAAGTGTTAGTTCTTCTAAGGTTTTCTTTGTTTCGTCGATTCTACGGGAACTAAGTGGCAATGAAGAACGTTGCCCGTAGCATCATTTTGAAATGATTAATACTTAGGAAGTTTCTAAGGATTGATACAGAAAATGGTCAGTTAAAACATCATTAAGCTAAAAGTGATAACCCTAAGACGAGAAATCGTTGATTTTCCTATAAACTTAGTCTATTCTAGGCAGGTGGGTCATAAAGTAATTGTTCTTCAAACCTAAAAAGAGGATAAATCTTTTTTCTGTTTAGATTCTAATCATCCAAGCTTGTATTTTGAGCATATGTTTGATTGATTGCATTACATGTGATTTGTTAATAAACTTGCTTAATGTGTAATATGTCTGGTTATTCACTAAGCCGTGGTTTCGCTCACACTCCAACAGTCTTTTCAGGTTTACACTTCGACCTTGGTTAGTTACTTCAGGAAATATGACTCAGGCAAGGGTTTAAAAGCTGGAAGCCTATAGTTCTATTTGGGATAAATGGTTTATATTTTTCCTAAAATAGATTAGCCAATATTATCTTATTAGTTATGTATGTGGAGTACGTAAAGACTACATGGTTTTTAATAATCTACGATACTCTATGATTTTATATCTTACATGTATTTATCCTTACTTATTAAAGCAACTAAAAGATCCTGTTATTTGGAAAATATGTCACTCTCCAAAGATAATCTGGTGATAGTATTAAAGTGTGACTTGTTTACTACTACTAGGGTAATCTCAAGATGTGACAGTTACCTAAGGGGATTTGTCTATTTCAAAGTCCCAGGGAGCCTTGATATAAATTTAAGACTCTCATGCTTTTATTTTATTTATAAGACTGAAAATATTTTGAGTCTTAAGAATCCTTGGAAAAAATCTAAGACTTCCATATTTTTCTTTCTTTATGTTTTTCTTATTGTTGGGTTATAAATCAAACTCATATGGGTCGATAATCAAGATACCCCAAGTATATTAGAAGAAAACTTGGAAATAAGGAGATTTTTTCTGCAAACAAAGGAACATGATTGTTGTACATTGGCACTAAGGAACATAGGCCACTGACCTTGAATAATATAATCACCAGTGTTGAAATTGGAAATTTTTCCAGTATGAAAAATTCGAACCATCAAAGAAAGGAACACAATTTATTGCAATATTGTTCTCAGCCATTTTGTATGGATCACTCAATTTGATAAAAGAGTTGGGCTCTGATACCAATTGTTGGTCCCAATTTTATAATCAGGAAGGGGGGGGGGTGGGGGTTGAATTGATTATAATTAAAGAACTAAAATTTTAAACCTTTCAGATCAAAATCCCCTTTCAGTTAAATAATTGAGAACGAAATTAGCAATGAAAATGAAAATGAAATTGAAAATGCGAGAATTAAAGAGTATAGGGAAAGAGAATCAGGCATTGATGTATAGTGATTCCGTCTTGTGTGTCAGTCCACTCTTCCAGCGACATACTGGGGACCCGACTGTCTTTACTGATTGTGTTTCACTATATCAAAACAAATTGAGAGTTTACAAATCGAGCCTCTTCAAGGCAAAGTCTCACCGCTAAGTCTCTCTAACTTCTAGACTAAGCTAATCACTCAACTATAGTGAATTATCAAACTCTCAACAATCTCTCACAAAAAGAGTAGAAAGTAATGAGGAGAAAATAATGATTCCTCTACAGTTAAGTTTGAAAGAATATTATAGAGAATATGAGATCTACAAATTTTTCTTTTAAAGCAACTAAGATAAAAGCTCATGTGTTCTTCTTCTTCTTTGAAAAAGAGATCCCTTGTAATTATATTGAGTCGTTTTCTCTTGCAGATTATTCTTCAACGTCTAGATGGCAAGAAAATCAGGATTTCATTTTTCATTTGAATTCAAAATTCAAACTTGATATCTCAGGTAATCATTCGTGATCTTCTCTTGATATTATCTCGATCTTCGAGATATCTTACCCTTGATATTATCTTGATGTTGATATATGTTGTGATTTTAAATTAAAAAATCTAGATAAACTTAATAACAAATCCTTGTATATCTCATGGTCTTCAACTGAATATTTGTTGAATAATGTTTGTTGTGCTATCCCTTAATTTGTGAAGACTTATCTTCTTGTAACAACCTTATCTTTATCTCTAACAATATCTATATTTGTAACAACTTATCCTTATCTTCCTCAACCATATCTCTAAGAGGTAATGTTGGAAAAATATCTTATGTACCATTAGCAAAAAGATTTGTAAAAACAATTTTGATTTAAATAAAATCCTTAAGAAAAACTTGATGTAATGCAATCCACATGATATTAAATCTATCTTTAGTGAAACACATCAAGTATATTACCTAAATAGACTTGATAAGTGGAGCTAGGTCTTGAAACATGATAAAAATCCAATTTTTATGCAAGACTTAAAGGTTTTGAAATAGCTACTAAGAACATACTGTCTATAAACCTTGAAGGTTCTGAAACAGCTTTTGTCAAGCTTATGTTTCTTTCGTTGAAGGTTCTAAAATAATTTTTGATATTTATACTTCGACCTTTACTCGAAACTTCTTAAAAAGCTTCTAACCTTCTAATCTCTATTATTCTTCACTTTCAAAGGTTCTAAACTAAGTTTTGTTATATCATACTTATTGAAAATTCTATCTAACAAAGTTTTGAAACACCTTCAAAGTTATTCCAAAACCATTTTACAACTTTTTATTTTATTTAACAACCTGTACTTTATGAACAATCCCATTAGAAACTTTAATCATCTTTTGCTATGATCAAAATAATATTTAGAGAACTTAACAAATTCAATTTACAATTCTTAACCTGCACACACATACAATAAGCAAGGTAAGATCGTACCTGAATTAATTTCAAGGAACAAGACTCTAAACTCCAAAACCCTAGTCACATAAACAGATTAGATTTCAATACATCACTTTTATAGTATAAACTTAATTTCAAACATCACCTAAAACCTTAATCTCCAAAGAATAACAAATCCACACCTTTTTTCTTGAACGAAACACAAAATCTTCTCCAAAGATCATATTTCCTTAACAGATCTTATAAACCCTAAAATTTCATTCAATAAAATCAGACTAAGACTGAACAAAATTCATCTCTATACTATAATAAGGATTTATAATATAAAATTCAGCTTGGACTTATGGGTCAATCATGGGTCTCGCCCCTTTCTCTAGGCGATCAATTCCACTCTTTGCACACTAGTCCTTGCCTTCTCCACCCTCAATCTCTTCGGGATGGATAACTTTCACACCTTTTGTCTCATCTACCTCTTCTTCGTGGGGTTGGTAGTCAATTCCACTTAGTGGGGGTGGCTAAGCCATGTTGGTGGGTGGAGGTATCACTTCCCCATACACTCCCCACCAAAAGAAATGACTTTGAGCATCAGCCCGAAGCCAGTCGGTGTGATCTCCCAACAGGTCATGAGCATACGTAAACAGGTATCCAATTGGGTTCCAGGTTTGGAAATCAAGAAAAGTCGGTCCCCCTTCGTTTCTCAACACAAAGGTAGCTTCTTGCAACATGGGTTCTCCTAATTTATGAACGGCAATCCTTTCCACTGCATAGATCACTTCAAGCTCCGACCAACATTTCTTCTTTATAGGGCAATACTCAACATTGGTCGCCACCCTATACCATTCAGTGTTCATTAACCCTCTTTTCCACAAATTGAACATCTCTCGGATTGACCTAGGATGACCAACTAGGGCAAAGTCTTCGCACAAGACTCTAATTCTCAAACAGTATTCAACCAAAGTTTCATCAGGTTGCTTACGCACTTGCCTTGCTTCTCGGTGGGCTTCACCAAGGGTAAGCTATTCACAAAAGAAGAAGGAATTAGATTTGTAAAACCCATTCTACCTACGTTATTCCTTTCTAGGCTTTGTTTTATTCCCATCCTTCCTTATCCTTCTTAAGTCTATTGGTTAAAGTCATGATCGTGGATCCTTAACCATGCTCTGATACCAACTTAAACTGTCACGCCCCAAAGTGTGCCCTACACGTGACAGTCCGCCACACTCAACATTTAAACTCAAGTAAGACAACCTTAGTCTTTCCATGAGTTTTAACATCGGGTGTAAGGCTCGCTCTCAACAATTACAGACCATACTCTGCTTCGTAGTAGCTTAAGGAGATATACATGGCAGCAAGAACATAAATCATGATCGTCTTACAGTGAATTACTCTATTACATGAACTAGGTGGCATACCCCCGATAACAGAGCTACCAAATCACAAGCCCACCATTTCCTCGTATTATCCTTTAAATATCGGCTCGGGAAACAGGATTTGAGTCCGATTCAAATCTTTAGACCCCAACCTCATCAAAAGCTCCTTAGAATCTAAGAGCTGTACCTGGTGCCCACGGGTCCTCGGAGATAGCCAAAGGTATTCGTACTGCAACAGGAAACTGTTGGGGTATAAGCTACACTAGCTTAGTGAGTGAAAACTTCCGAATCACAATTAATACAAACATTCAAGCAAGTAATTAATCAACCAAGTGAAATGCATCAACAGGTGAGTTCAACAAACATATGACCAGCTGAAAATCATATGTGGATGGACTTGCGCCCTCCATCCCGAGTTAGCAGATTAACGAATCCTACGGTACGACGCCGTTTAAGCTCACGGTCAACTGAACAATAATTCGTTTTATGGATCACGATTAACCAACAAGTATTCGTTTTATGGATCACGATTAACCAACAAGTATTCGTTTTATGGATCACGAAAAACCAACCAATGCTAATGCTCCATCCCCATCGTGATATGAATGAATCCAATTACAATTGAGTCAAATATACATTAATTCAATTCTTTTAGGTGGCCAACAATTATTCGCAGACATTCAATATAAAATACTAGATAATCAATCAATAGCTTAACACCCGTTTCGATATTTCTTAAGGTTCATTTCACACATCAACAACAGACAAATATATAATTCCCATATAACCCCATCATACATAATCATCCTTTTTATCTTCACCTAGCAACTAGTGCGACTATCATTACAATCACAAGCAATAATTGAAATCGGAAGAGGAACTCACTCGGCCATGGTACGCCGGTCTCTTAGCAATGGTGGTCGGGTGATACGGTATCGTCGTGTTCGGGTTCACCTACCAAATAAGAATAGCCTAATAAGAATCTCATCACTAAACTACTTCAAACTATGTATCTATACTACACAAAATCGGAATTCTCGCTATTTGCGGAAGTTCCAACTTAAAACGGCCATAACTCGGTCATTTTAACTCGGAATTTCGCAAATCTTATATCGATCTCTATCTACTTCGAAAGATCTATCTATTTCTAGTATTATTTTCAAGTTTTGAAAACATTAAGGTCATGGAACAGTAGGATCAGATCTGTTCTGTCACTTTCCCGATTTCGAAAAATTGTTTCGCTTTTGATAAAAATGTTCCTAGTTGATGATTCATGTATAGATGGTATAGGAAGGAATTCCTAACATGAATGTCATGTAATGAGCTCAATATATGCATGGTTTTGATGATCTTTGATGGTGAACTCACATGAACTCCTAATTATCAAGAAATTCTATGATGATTACTTATAAGAAGCCGTTCTTTCCAAATTTACATTTCCTAGGGTTTTTATGATTTTGTTCTTGAAATTTACTTGTTATCTAAATAAAAATGAGTTCCCAACATCCATATTAATCATGACCTTCATTTATGCATAAAAATCCACATTTGTCATGGAGTAAGTATGTTTTTGAACAAGCTACTTGTAGAAATCCGAATTTTGTAAATTCCATTTCCTTGCACTTTCTTTATGAGAAAACTTGTTTAATGCATCAAAAATTGAAGTTCCAATATATCTATCATCTAAAGACTTCATTTAACTCATAAAACATGCCATCTAAACTTAGATACTAGGTGTTTATGTAGGCACTATCCAAAAATACGAATTTAACTATAACTCACTATCTCAATATTTTTCATTTTAACTCCACTACTTGTTCTACATATTACTCATGCCTACACTCATTTAGACTTGTGAAAATCATTCCTTCAAGACACCTATTACACATACCCTTCATGTTTCATGAAAAATAAGAGTTTTGAAGTGGTTTTGGTGGCTTTTAAAATAGGGTTTCAAAGTCATCCGAATTTTCAACTAAGCTTTTCTAACAAAATAATTTCTTTTTCAAGTTTCTAGTCTTCTATACATGTAGATCTATCATTTAACATATCTATACATAGGCAAGGCTACATTTTCATGATCATCAATGCATGAAAATCGAAATAAACACATGAACATGAATGTAGATGAAGATGTGAATGTCTAAACACTAGATCTACTAAATATCATGCATGATTCATGGATTTCATGGCATGAACATGAATATCTATGCATGATCCCTACTTTACATGCATGAACACAACACTATCTTCAACAAAAACTCATCTAAACTTTAGATCCACTTCTTGTGATGGCTTGAGATTCTTGTACTAGTGTTTTCTCATCCCTAGCATTTGCTCATGGGGTTTAAGGTGGAAAACACACAAGAATGGTCTTGCCATTACAAGATTTAGGACTAACAAAGCTTGAAATCATCATCTAATGGATGATTTGAAGAAGAAAAGAAGATGAAACAAACTTGTGGGAGTGTGCTAGTGTGTGTGTGTGTCACGGCATAGAAGGGAGGAGGAAGAGAGTTTTCAACCTTTTACAATTTTTGAAAGAGTGAAAAATGAGAAGAGAGAGAGAACATAAGCTTATATAATAAGTGGATTAGGGTTTGATTGAATAAAAGGAGTAAAATAAAACAAGAATGAGGGGGAAAATGAGGGAGAGGGGCGCCGGCCAACATGAGTGGAAGGGAGAGAGGAGTTTGAATTTTGATAGAATTTGTAATTTTAAGTAATAAAATGTAATATTTGTAATAATTATTTAGGGAACAAATTTTTCTTGGAAAAGAAAATATAATGAGTAGTTGTAAGGATGTAAGAATAGGGTATGGGTAGTGTGTAGTGTAGGTTGTACTTGTGAATAGTAGACAAGACATCTACTTTACCGGTTGTAACGAAAACACGGGAAAAGCTATAACTGTAATTTTTATAGCTCGGAAAATTATAAAATTGATATTTTTGGAATCCTTATAAAATTACGGTTCTAATGAATATTCCGAACATTTTTCTGAATCCGTGGTCCGAGGCACGCTTTTCCGTAATTGAGCTCGGGAAGGCCCGAATTGAAAATTTTCCGAATTTAAAACTTTCAAAGGTCTAAAGTATACTTTAGAACAATAATTCAACTTCATTCACTTTATAAAACTTCTTTTATTATGAAACCGAAGGAAAGCGGATTTAGGGTTCCTAGGCTCCTCTCACTAAGTTTGCACTAGACTGATATAGGGTTTCGTTCTCCGGTTTTCGAAGTTTATTCGATTACTACGAAGCTAGGGTATATATTACAAGAATAAAAATAAAATAGAAATAAAACTAAATTATGTAATGACTAGTGGTAGATCGTACTGAAAGACTCACTAATTACCGGTAGTAACGATATATGAATAGATTTATAAAATCATATAATTCTAGCTATTTGAAAATTTGTAAAGCTAATAACTTAGAGATCCTTTAGAAATATAAGTCTAACGGCATTAATAACATATTCTTAACATTTTGAATCCCAGAGCGCGCTTTTCGAAACTGGCACCTGATCAGATTGGAATAGGTTGGAATTTCATTGATCTCATCTTTCCAGAGTATCCTAGACTTAATACGAATAGATTACACTTTTTCCTCTTGTTCCAACTCCTGGGTTTAGGAATACGAGATTGCTGAGTCTAGGTATGGAGTTTCTTGGGAGTTTTTGGGACTCAGGTTCCCTGGTTGACCTTCCGGTTTACCCCATTGTCAAAATAAAAACTAATATTTTATACTTATGTGACTTGTCTGGTTGGTGTGACTTAATTTAAGGTCGATTTTTATAAGTGTTTAATATCTCACAACGTTCCCGGAATTCCTTTAGATTGAGTTTTATTCCCGAAGGTTAATCACTATTTACTTCTCAACAATTTGCTTTAGGGTTCTATTTTACCCGAATTTATAAGTTAGACTTAAATAGGAAATTTGTCGTACATAAAGGTTTCAGAATAGAAGTATTTTAAGTTGCTATTTTATTTCTGAGACTTCTTATTTTTCTCATGATTCAGAATTTTCCGGATTCGTTCGGAGTTTGGGACTTATCAAAGTTCTGTTTTAATTCAGAGTGACTTTTAGGGTTTTATTTTCAAAGTTCATCTTTAGAACTATTTACTGAAATTTTCCAGGGCTTATAACTTCTAACCTCACTAACAGTGGTAGGTTTAGGCCATCCTTTAATGGCCTTAACCTTCTCTTCATCAACTTGTAATCCTTTAGCACTGACTACATAACCTAAAAACACCAATATAAGCACCCAAAACATGGTTCATGAGTCTCATGAAAGTACTAGGCACATTAGTTAAATCAAAAGGCATGACTAACCATTCATATAAATCATATTTTGTCTTAAAGCCCGTTTTCCATTCATCACCTACTCTTAGTCTTATTTGATGGTATCCACCTTTCAAATCAATCTTACAGAACAAACAAGAGCCATATAGTTCATCAAGCATATCATCTAATCTAAGAACTGGATGTCTATACTTTACAGTGATTTTGTTAATGGCTCGACAGTCGATGCATATTCTCCAAGTCTCATCCTTCTTTGGTACTAGTAGCACCGGTACTGCGTATGGACTAAGGCTTTCCCTTACATAGCCCTTTGACATGAGTTCCTCAACTTACCTTTGAATCTTCTTAGCCTCTTATGGATTGCATCTATATGCAGGTCTATTTGGAAGGGCAGCTCCTAGAATGAGATCAATATGATGCTCTATTCCTCTCAAAGGTGGTAATCCATCCGGAACTTCTTTAGTAAAAACATCATCATATTCCAACAAAAGCGAAGAAAGAACACTAGGAAAAGAAGGGTTAAGGTCGTTAGCATTAAAACAAGTCTCCTTGTACATAAGTTCAATCATGGGTTATTTAAAAAACATAGCACTCATCCTTTCTTTTTGCATAAAAGCTTACTTTTCTCTCTTTGCACTCAATATCTTTCTTTTTCTCTCCCTGCTTCTCATTTCTCCTTTTGTCTTTTCTCAGAAAAATGTGTTTTTCACTCTTCCCACAAATTTTCTCACTCGCGTTTCTCTCTTCTTTTTCACTCACACTCTCTTTCTCACTTTTCCTTTGCTGTTCATGTACCTCTTAATTTTTTTCTATTCTTCAAAAATTTGTCTAGGAGACAAGAGTGCAAGTTTTATACTCCTACCATCCTTAACAAATGAATACACATTTTTAAATCCATCATGCATAACCTTTCTACTATATTGCCAAGGTGATGTGATCCTAGAAGCATCAAATTTAAATCCGACCAAGAGCAATCCAAAGCTTTGCTTCAAGGGATTGGAGATTCAATAACTCGAGAATTAATGCTGACAACCCGAGTCAAGCGAACCAAGGATGTTTACAAAATAGCTTAGGACTCGAAAGATTGAAGTTGTGGAGCTGCTGCACAGTACACCACCGCTTTCATTGATTAATCTGCCAGCCTCCATTATAATTTGATGACTTTTGGAATTTCTTTTGTGGCTTTTCAAACTTCTTTTATTTTATTGATGTAGAATTAATTATAATTATGTTATTTCAATTACGTTGTCGGTTATGTAATTGCTACAATTCTATTTTCAGTTATGATTATGTAACTGCCATGTAATAGCCAATATATAAAGGCTAGTAGACATCCAATGTAATAATCAGATTATGAGTTATTTCTTTTTAATGAAATTGAGAGTTTTCTCTCTGTGTTTCATGATTGAACATGTTCATGAACTTATCGGATTTCATTCGTGGCATTCGAATCCTTTGACTTATCAATCGGAACTCCATCACCGGTTGTGGCATCTCATTATACCAAGGTTCTTGCCTCCATATAGGCAATGGGTCGCAGTTTCCACCTAGGTTTCTTAGACAGTCCTTGGGGTTCAATTCAATTTGACGAACATTGGGTCTTAGGTTTAATATACCTAAGGTTTTCCGTATCACAAGGCTTTCCCAACAGAATATAGCTAGCATGCATAGGCACCACATCACATAAAACCTCATCCTTATACTCCCATATAGAGAAAGAGATCAAAACTTGCCTATTCACCCTCACTTCCCCACGCTCATTCAACCATCAAAGATTATATGGTCGAGGATGTTTACAACAAACAATCTCAACTTTTCAACTAATAAGTTACTAGATACATTGGTACAACTACCACTGTCTATGATCAAGCAACATACCTTATTATGGATATGACAACGGGTATGGAAGATGTTGTCACACTGCTCCTCACTATCAACTTCCCTAACTTGCACACTTAACACACGTTGAATCACCAATGATTCACCTTGAATAGCATATTCCACATCATCATCAGCATCTTCCACATCATCATTAGCATCTTCTAATGGTGGCATAGAATCCTCACTCTCATGCTCACTTTCAGTCTCAACCTCACTACTAGCACACATCATCATGGTTCTTCTATTAGGACATTAAGATGCAATATGTCCATGACCTAGGCATTTGAAATATTTGATGTCCCGATTCCTACTACCTTGGGAATTAGATTTATCTTTCTATTTTCCCTTATAGAAATCCTTAGATTTATCATCCCTTTTACTCCAATTCAGTTTCCAAGAAGGGTTACAATTCCAATTTGAGTTAGATCCATACCTTGCTACTTCCTTGCGCTTAAGTTGCCTTTCTACTTTCATGACCATGTGCACCATATCTTCCAGTTCTATATAATGGTGCAACTCCATAACATTAACTATGTCTTGATTCAAGCCACTGTTGCCTCTCTATCTTGTTCTACATTGGCTTGGATAATAGCTATCTCCATTTCCTTGTGGTATTCCTCTACACTTTTAGATCCCTAAGTAAGACTTTACAACCGGTTAAACAAATCTCTATTATAGTGATTAAGGACAAACCTTTTCCTCATGATGGCCTTCATCTCATCCCAAGTGTCAATCGGTCTCTCTCGATTCCGTTGCCTAGTCATATTCAGCTGATCCCACCAGATAAGTGCATAATCTATAAATTCCACTGTAGCTAGCTTCACCTTCTTCTCCTTAGAGTAGCGATGACAATTAAACTCTAACTCCACTTTTTTTTTTCCACTCAAGGTAAGCATTAAGATCATTTTTCCCTTGGAATGGAGGAATCTTCATTTTGATATTCCCTAAATTCCGATTCTCCCAATTATTCTTTGCCTTCCATATCTCCTACCCTGCGTCATATCTCTCCCATCATAATCATCCATTTCACGTTCTTCATCTCCAAAATCAAACCTAAATACTTCATCCTGTATCTTCCTTCCACCTTGCCTATGTTGTTGTTTAGGTAGGGGTTGTTGTCGAGGCTGAGGTTGTTCCTGACCTTACTCAAATGCAGCCATCCGATTCTAAAGTCTTTGACATCTCTCATTAGATTCTTCATTTTGTCGAAATAATTGCTCAAAAGCTTTTGTCGTAGACTCCATGTGCAGTTTCAAGTTAACCTCTGGTCGCTCTTCTGAATTGGATTGGGAACTCATCTTGCTTGAACACTTGCAAACAAAGTTAGCAAAAATAAGAATAATATCTCACAGTACTCCCTTATGCGTTTCACTCTGTTTAATGACACTCCTCTCGTATCTCACTCACTTGGCTTTTCTCAATAATAAACTCACCTCTCGTTGCCTTTTACCACTCGACAATCCTTCTCCCCAAGTCCTTTATTGAACTCAGTGATTCTTGAATCAAGACCACACTTGTGACTTAATGGAAAACAAAAGAACAGCCTTCAAATTAAGAATAGATAATAGATAGGAACACAGAGTTAAGAAGGAATGTCAAGGCTAATCAGAAGATCAAGAACAATTAAGACACGGATAAATCAAGATCAAATTAAAGAATAAAGAATATCAGAAACAATTTCGAGAATAATTTTTTTTTTCACAATTTTTCTTCTCTTTTTTTTCTTACAGTTCTTTTTTTTTTTTACAAAGTTATTTTTCTTTTCTTTTTTCTCTTTTTTTTATGAAGTTCTTTTTTTTTTAATACTAAACCCTAGATTTTGAAGATCGTAACTTTTTTCAACAAAGAAACCCGAAAAGACTTCTCTTTTACCACAGATTCTCAAGATTTGAGATTTTCAAAATAAAATCTAAACTCAATTTCCTCAAAGAAGGAACAAGAAATGACAAAATAGAAACCGAAAAACAACAAATAAGAACAAAGAAGACAAAAGAGAAAATTGGTAGACAGATAATCTGATTTAAAGTCAAATCTCTGATACCAAAAAATGATGCGAACTCCAGGTATATTAAACCTGAAACCCAACAAGAGTACACGGAACAATGCTTTTAGGAATGCTAAATCAGATTTGAAGCGGATCTTGCCCCAAAGTTGTATATCAAACTTGAACCAAAGATATAATAAAATGGAAACCTTTACCCTAAGTTATATTTCAAACCCGAACAAAGGTGTAGAATTGAAATAAACGTCACAAGATTAAATCTTGATAAGTTCACAGGTTCGAAATGGAACCCAAAGAGAAAAACTCTCTCAAAACAATATTCATTCAAAAGTTAATTGTCCATACAAAAACCAATACCAAATATATATAACAAACAAAGGAAACTGAAAAGTCTCTAATAATGAAACTGAAAAGTCATAAATACTGAAACTAAAAAGTCTTAAATAATGACTCTAAAAAGTCTCAAATAATTCTCGCACATAACATATACCAGCAACATACACTGGCGGTGTTGTGATGGAACATCAGCGGCGTAGGGTCAGTGTTGGTCTCCTGCAAGCACAATTCCAATTCTGATTTCATTAGAGAATCTCCAAAGGCTTATATAACATTTACAATGTCCAGAACATCGTCCAATGACAGATCCGTGATGAAATCTCCATGCAAAGCTTTTTTACTCCGTGTTTCTTCAACGAATGCTCCTAACGCCTCCGTCATCTTCTTGGATTTAGCTTGCATGAACGGTCCAACTAGAATGCATAGCAGATCCTTAGATGCTGCTTCATCAAGAATGATGAGAAAGGATCAAGCTTCAAAGGATTTTAGGCTAACTCAATTTAATAATGGAGCATCAAAGTTAAAATAGGAAGACGAATCGGATCAAGTGGCTAAAACATGGAAGAGAAAAAAGCTGTCAAATGTTGCAGGAGCATTTACACCAACTGCCTTGGCACCCTACGTCGCCGACATACCCAAGATGCACCGCCGGCCTTCAGATGGTGTTCGACGTGTACAGAATGCAAATTTTAAATGCCAAAGTCTACATTGCCAACTTATAACGTTTAGGCTCCTGGTGTTCAATACATGAGTTGTGCTGTAGATTGAGTTTTAATTTGTGTCTTTTTATATTCTTTTGTTTAATTGTCAAGTTTGTCTTTACATATTCCTAGAAATCATTAATAGGTTGTTTATTGTCAAGTTTGTCTTTACATATCTCCAGGAGTCATTAATAGTTTTTTTTTTTTAATTCTCTACATCCACAATTCAACAACAACAAGAAAAATCCGCAGCTACAACTCAATCCCCAAATTTTAAAATGCAAATCTGATTGATAAGATGACTTACTGAATTGAAGTGTGCCGAACCAAGAGCTCTGTTACCAAAATGATATACAAATTTCCAAATCTATCTTCCCAAATTTTATTCATCTTCTCCCAATCATCTTTATCAACTCTCTTTAAAAAAAAAAAAAAAACAACCCTAGATCTAAAACACAAAGTTTTCAAGAAAACCTAAAAGACACAATTTATTTTTTTATTTTTTACCAAATTATCTTTATATATATATAAGACAAAATACCAAAAAACTTCGATCAAATCCTCCAAAGATCATATCTTTTCTTAACAACTCCAACAACGTAGTAAAATCAAATCTTTTTTTTTTTTATCTAACACTTCTAGATTAGAAAAATCTTAAACCAACTACAACAAAAACAACTAAGAATATGAACATTGAATTACCTCCAATCGAACTGGGATATGGAATCTTAGAAGTCTTGTGCTCTAATACCAAATGATGTGAAACGAGAACTCTAGGTATATGAAACCTAAGACCCAATGATCAACGATGGAATTCAAACCCAAGGACCATCTAAGAATTCTGATGGAATTGTGGGTGTGGAGAAAGGATCAAGCCTTAAAGGATTTTGGACTAACTCCATTTAATAATGGAGTATCAAAGTTTAAATGGGAAGATGAATCGGATCAAGTGGCTAAAACATGGAAGAGAAGAAGCTGTCAAAATGCTAAAGGAGCCTATACCGACCTTAAGCCGCCGGTCTTGAAGTCCCATGCCGCCGGCATACCGTCGGCCTTCAACATGACCAGAATGCGAATTTTAAACACCCGTGCTTACGTCGCCCGTGTTGATTACAAAAGCCACCAGTGTTGCTGCTTACACTACCTGTGTTGTTGTTCACGAAGTTGAAGTTTTATTTGTGTCTCTTGGTATATTTTTTGTCTTTTGATTTTTTCCTTTGTTATTATTAGGACTTTTTTATTATTCGTGTCCTTTTATTCTTCCTTTGTGTTTTTATTTATAGGGCCTTTGTTTAGTTTTCACATAGATAGTAGTGATATGTTATTTCCTCTGGAAAGACTACTCCTTTAAGAGTTATTTTGAGTTCTTGTTGGTAAAAACTTGTATTGTTTGCAATATTTTATGAATATTGAGAGATTTAGTTTCTTTATTCATCTTTGTTGATTGAAATCATTAGATTCGTTTAACATGATGGGAGATTTATAGAATGTGAGTTATATCATTCTGTGATTCAAACACAAAACCAGTTTGATTTTGTGATTCGTGGCACCTATCGAATTATGATTTCATCCATATCTTTATGTTTTATTAGTTTCTTTTATCTTAGAAAACCTAAAAAGAGATCAAGAGCCTAATCTTAAAAGAAAGAATTTCTAACCCCTTAGATTCATATCACTCTGTAGCTCCAATTCTTTAAGTCTTCAATCTCTCATGTCCTAAACTATTTTAAGCTCCAGTCATTGAGTCTTCAATTCCTTGAAATGCATTGTTGAACTTAGAGTTAGTCGGCTTTGAAATTGACGCTATTTGGATCACATTAGGTGCGACCAGGGACTAGTAGTAGAAGATCGTGAAGACCTTCAAATACCATTCCCTAACTCTCGATAGGGAGGGCGTAAATCTGTTCTGTGTATGGTTTTCAGATACCCATACATGATTGTTTGTATCATGTGGTTGTTACATGATATGCATAGCATATGTGTAAATTAATAAACTTGTTTGAAATCATGGTGCAAATAAACGGAAATATCTCACTAAGCTCATTGTAAGCTTACACCCCCATAGATCTTTGTTGAAACAGTATACTTGTGGCTCTATTCGAAGATAAGGATATTAAGAAAATCATGGATGGATTCTTGTAATGCCTTTTTGAGTAATATATCTTATGCTAATATTTTGGAGATTTCTAAGAAATGCAGTTATGTGGTCTTGAGAACATTAGCGAAGGTGTGCCCCCTAAGAGTTGTAACTGACCTTATTTATGTTAATAATAAGTATTTCTCTTACCTTGTACTTAAAAGTTATCAATGTAAATTGCACTACTCCGACGCGTTTCCTTAATTATGATGTATGCTTTGTATATGATATGGAAGCATTGCATGACTAAGGTAGTCATTTCTAGGCTTTAATATTGTATACAGTGAGCTGTCACGTTTAGAGTGCCCCTCGGGACATGACAATTTTGATGTGGCAAGTTCATCATTTTTACACCCCCAACCACTATTTCTAACAGGGTAGGATTTATGCTGATGTGATCCTAGAAGCATCAAATTTAAATCGACTAAGATCAAGTCCAAAGCGCTGTTTCAAAAGATTGGAGATTTAATAGCTAGAGTGTCAATGCTAAAAACCCGAGTCAAGCGAATCAATGCTGTATACAAAAATAGTTTGGGACTCGAAAGATTGAAGTTTTTGAGCTGCTGCATAGTACACCGCTGGCCTTTGTCAAACATAGCCGGCATTGAAAACGTTGTCAACGGCGGCCCTCGTCTATACCGTCTAAATGCTGTCGGCATAGAGGCTTACACCATCGGCCTTTCATTCGGCGTTCCAAGTATGTTGCTCTCGTAATTTTTTTTTCCAATTGTAAAGCTATCGGCTTATATACATTAGCAGCCAGTGAATATTTTATTCGACTTTGAGTTCCTTTTCGAGACTTTTAGTTTTCTTTAGGGTATTACAAATAATCCTTTTGGCATTGTATTTTGAACAACACAGGATGAATGAAAAAAATTGAGAAAGTTTTCTCTTTGAGTTCTTGTTAGAACTTATTCTTGAACTTATCATGATTTGCCTATGTTCAACCTTGACTTATTAATTGGTTTGCCATCATCGATTGTGGCGTCTACTAATATACCAAGGTTCTTGCCTCCATATAGGCAATGGGTTGCGGTTTTTCCACCAGGTTTCTTAGACGATCCAAGAATTTTATTTCCATATCTCGATAGTGGGTATCATTCATAGGTTAGCGTGGTTCCTATCGCATCTTTTGGTATTAGAGCTAAGGATTTCTAAGAATTCCATATCCCAGTTTGATTTTAGGTTACTCAGTCGTTCATATCCCTTAACTATGTCTTTTGATTTGTTGGATTTGTCTTATTAGGATTAGATTGAGAAGGAAAGAAAAAGATTTGATTTTAGTTTGTCTATTGTTGGGATGTGAATTGTTTTGGGTGTACTGGTTTTAGGACTTGAGTTGGAAGTGTTGGATTTGGAAAAAAAATTTGATTTTTATTAACGTTTTGAATATGTGATTATTGGAGTTGTGGAGATTTGATTTTTTTTTTTTTAAGTTTTGATTTTTATTAGATTAAAAATCATGAGGAGTGGAGGAATTAAAAATGAATTTGATCTGAAGTAGATGATGAAGGTTTTTCAAGATGGATTCGCTCGTTTGAATATAAGATTAGATGATCTTGAATCTCCATCCAATCTTAAATTTTCTAAAAGGCATATCAATAAGGAGGACAAGGAACAAGATAATGAGCAAAAGAGTGTGAATGAGAAGGATGAAAAGGTTGAGAGATCAAAAGAAAGAATAATTAAAAACCAAGATGAGATAGAAAGTGGGCATGAAAATGAAGATCCTATACCAACATTAACAGATGATAGTCAACAGGAGTCTTTGGTGATTCAAGATGCTTTGAAATTACAAGTCAATGGAAAAGAACATGAAGAACAACAATCACTTGTACTCATGTACAAGGAAGAATAGTTTTATATTAATGATCTTAACTATTATCTACCTAGTGTAGATGTTTCATTGTTGCAAGAGTTTCAAGAAAGTCAGCTGAAGATCGGATGATTGGATGCCTATGCATAAGGCAAGATTTCCAAAATAGCGGCATTTTAACTTGCATCCATGAGTAGATGATACATTCCCGTTGATTGCAAAATGGTGAAGATTCGAGGCCTTCATTCATACACCACTAGCCTTCTCTTCCATGCCGCCAGCCTTCATGCTACGAAAATTATATCAATTTCATGTTTTTAATTTTAAGCCGCCCGATTTGTAATTTAGGTTGCTAACATTGAAGTTTTGTGTCTTTTAGTATTTCTTTAGTGTCTTTTCATATTTCTTTGTTTTAATATTTAGTAGCTTAGTTTTGAAGCTAATAATCTTGTGTATTTTAGTATTTCTTGTTTTTTATATTTAGTTTCTTAGTTTCTTAGTTTCTTAGTTTTGAGGCTAATTAAAGCTTATATAAACCTATGGGATGTAACATTGAAATAAATTAACATTGGATGAAATATATTTGTGAGAGTTTATTCTCCTTTGGTTCTCTTGAGAACTTGTGAACTTATCAAGATTGATTCTTATGGCATTCAATTCCTTTTTACACCTTTGTTCTAGTTTACAATACAACTTAGGATAAAGGTTCCATCTTTTATACCTTTGGTTCAAGTTTGAAATACAACTTTTGGATCAAGGTTCCATCTGATGTGATTTAGTTTTCTTGATGCCTTTGCTTTTGCGTACTCATTGTTGGGTTTCAAGTTTAATATACTTGAAGTTCGCATAACCTTAAAAAAAAAAAAAAAAAAAAATTTGTTGCTTGCTAATAAAAATGACCTTTTAAAGCATGATAATGAAAAGTTGTATGTTGATAATGAAAATCTTAAAAGGGAAAATAATATGCTCAAAGAAGAAACAGGTGTCTTAAAAGTTAAAGTAGATGAATTATCTAATTCAATAAAGAAAACATTTAATACATTCAATGAAAGTTATAAAAAATTGAATATGATGATTTCTTCACAAAGATTATCTTGAAAAATCATCAACAATAACGAGTACATATTTACTTTCACCCATGCTTAAAACTCTTGTATGTCCAAATAAATCAATATGCAGCAATTCAAGAGGTCTTTTGGATAATATTTCATCTTTGCTTTTATGAGAAACAGAAACCATTTTATTCTTTAGACATATATCACATTTTCACATCTTATCCAATATTAATTTTAGGCAATCCTTTTATAATATTCTTTTTAGATAGTTTTTCTAATTGATTGAAATTAACATGTCTTAAACGTCTATGCCAATAAAAATATGATCATTCCTAGATAGCAAACAACAAGCATCTTTAACTTCAATAGGTTTTGTAAGATATATATTTTTCTTTCTAAAGCTTTCGAATAACCTTACACTATTTTCGTTAAAAGCATAGCATTTATTTTTTTCAAAAACCATTTTATATCCTTTATCACATAGTTGACTAATGCTTAATAAGTTATGTTTCAAGCCTTTTACAAGATAAACATTTTCTATAATATAACAAGGCATACCAATATCTTTAGTTGCAACTATTTTACCACTATTGTTATCTCCAAATTTTATATATCCTTTTTCTTCTCATGTTATGCTATTGAACAATGAAGCATTTCCTGTCATATGTCTGGAACATCTACTATCAAGACACTATGTTCCTTTGATTTTGGATTCATGTTCCTACAAGATTAAAAGGACGAACCTTTTTAGGAACCCAAACAAGTTTGGATCATTTATAAGACAAGGTTGTTTGATTTCTTTGTTTCACTTGTTGATGATGAGCTTGTTTCTTTTATAATAACTATATTTTTCTATGTGTCTAAGTTTATTACAAAAGAAACATGTATAAGATGTGTTATTCTAATACCTATTATTTACCTATCTCTATTTGTTCTATCTTGGGTAACTTTGGTATCATTCATGGGGCCATACAGGGTATATACCAGGGTGTTTCACTTTCTCATCGAAAGTTTTGAGCTTATACATGGGGCTATACAAGGTATATGCCAAGGTGTTTCGCTCAAACACGGAGCCATACATGGTGTATGCCAAGGTGTTTCACTTGCTGTTTATTTATTTATTTATGTAAATATGTTATGTTATATGTATGTTTTGTTTCTTATTAAATGAAAGTAGATAAGTTTGGAATTCCTTTATTCCTTAAAAATCTATGAATTAGAATTTTTCATAACTTAAGTTTAGAATACTTAAGTATCAATAGAATTCCTACATGACATACACTTAGAGAATTTTGTTTGTTATTTAATAGGATCTTTTGACCAAGACTTATAGTTTCCAGCCGATTACTATGACGATTAACTATCATGCATGGATGCGTGATCGAATCTTTTTACTTTGTTTGTGATTGTAAAATAGTGGAATATAGTTTAATCAAAGGGACTCAAATGCATGGGGATGGGAAATCTTTTATGTCATTGTTGTATGTATGAGTTGCCAATCTTAATAATCAATGTGACAACTACTTGTTTGGCATTAAATGTGTAGTTGCATTGTTCAGTGTCTGAAATTGATATGACAATGAGATAATATGGAATTAAGCTTATTAGACTTCTAAATTCAATATAACATGCATTTCATGACATCATACTGCATTAGCATGGTACTCATGTCACGTGTTAACATTTCGATTATGTGGTGATGCTTATTGAGTATTGTAGGACAGCTTGAGGTTACCATAAGGTTGTTAGCTTTACAAGAACTAAGTAGACTTCAAAGGAGGTCGCCTGTGTTGAAGTTGGCTTTAGAGTGTTAATATTTAGTGGGATTGCTCAAATTCTAAGAGAAGTGGAGATGTTTATGTGAAAACTAATTTGAAATAATAAAAAGAGAATGGAAAAGTCCTCCTTCTTTAGTTTTGAGATTCTCATGGGCATAAACTACTAAACTTATCCTTTAACCCCTTAGTGAATTCTAATTATTCGAACCATGTTTGCTACATACGTTTGATGAGTGCATTGCATATGGTTGTTAACTAAACATGTTTGATATTAATAATGTGTGTTAAGATTCTGTTACTCACTGAGCTTTATCTGCTGACGCACTATTAGATTGTTGCATTACAGGATTATAAGTAAGAAGACCGAAACCCGATTCAAGTGTGGGAGTTAGTGTAGAGTGGACTTATATACTCTTTTGGAATGATGACCATAAGTGTAATAGGGACTTAGTAATGTCTTGTAATAGTATAAGTTAAGTTTGGTTTTTCCTTGTAAGCTTTATTGTTAAAGGGTTCTGATGAAGCACTAAAGACCATCATTGTAATATTTTTTTTTTTTTTTGAAGACCTAGATTTGTATATTATGTTTGTTTATGGTTTATATATGTGTATATGCAATATCTTTCTCGCTTAAACAACTATCCATCATTTTTAATTGTTCACTTCAATGGGGAATGTTAGTTGTATAGCACTAATGTAACCTTCTAGAGGCCTCAGTTGGTTACATGGTGTATTATTACAACTAGGGTACCCTATAGGGGTGTGACAGAAGCTTCTGCATAGTAAATACAAGTGCAAGACAATGCTACTCATATGCTATATAATTGATTTCACTTTCTTGAAGGGAGCAACTCAAGTAGTAGCTTGGTCGCTCTATGCCATCAATTTCCTCAGATAATAAGGCACCAATAGGTTTGTTAGTTGATGTCAAATATAGGATCATCAGTGAGCCTTTGATCGGTGTAGTCATTGTTTGTGGGGGAGTGAGTACCCATTTAATCTTTTGTAAAGCTTTTTCTTATCCCTATCCTGTTACGCCCCGAAGGATACCCTAAACGTGGCAGTCCGCCACATATAATATCAAGACTTAAGAATGACTACCTTAGTCATGCGAAAGCCTTAGTATTACATGTAAGGCGTCTAGCACGGTAATAGGAGACGCTTTTGGGAAGCATAGTTTAAGCAAGTAAAAATGAACATACAAGAATCCAGAAATAAAACATATTATATCATTAATATCCAAAGGTCTATTACATGATTTCTTAGGGGCATACCCCCGCTAATCCCAAGGATTGTGATAATCTTTACAACATCCAAAATACTATATTAAAGATTTCAAAGGAATTCTAATCTAAGTCTTCGAGCAGATTTCCTCCAAAAGCTTCAATATATAAAACTTACACGGATACGGGAAGGCTTCGGGCACAAAAATAGGTGTTTCTAATAATACAAATACCTATAGGGGTGTAAGCTTATGGGCTTAGTGAGTAAATCCCAAAATTCATACTCAAAGTAAATTATCAACCAAGTTTATTATTCAAACATATGGAATGCAACAACCACGTGAGCATACAAGACATATGACTTTCCGGGAATCATATGTTGAATGAATTACGCCATTCATTCGGGGTTGGGTATTCAAGCCAATTACAGCCACAACTTTAAAAAAAAAAAAAAAACTTTTATAGGTCTTACCGGCTCCTATACGCCATCAAAACTTGTAGTTATTACAGGCTCCTACTAGCCACCAATTTTGTAGTTTTTACCGGCTCCTACTCGCCATTTACATGATATACCGATTCTGCCTACCACCACTATTATACAGTTATCCCACCAATTGTATAGCAGTGAATGAAATGTGACTCAACATATGAAGTGCATAAATAATTTCTTAATTAAAATCTAGTAGTTACATTTAACTTCTTTCAAGTAATCAACCAATTTCAAATACTTCAAGATATTAATACACATACAACTTTATTACAAACAAATCGGGTTTTGATATACTTAGTATTCTTTCAACATATTATCATACACTTCCTTTTGATTTTTCCTAAATTCTAGTGCAACTAATTTTACAAGCACAATCAAGAGTATGAGAAAAATAACGGGAAGTAAACTCACTCAGCCATGATGACACCTTTCTTGTAACGGATGAGTCGTTCGGGATTTCCACTAATCGTAGTAATCTTCGGGATATGAACAATCCTCCTCGAGGTTATCTAAAAGAAAGAAGAATACCTAAGATGAGTATTTCATGAACTTCTTTTTTGGAAAATTCTAATCTTTTCTTAAAATCGCGGTAAAATCGTATAAGAGGAAATTCTAACTTAAAATGGCCATAACTTGCTCATTTTAACTCGGAATTTCGCGTATAATATATCGTTTTCTACCTACTCGAAAAGATCTACACGCATTTCTAAGCTTATTTTCATAAAACTAAGTTGTTTGGGTTTCGAAAAAGCAGCGACCAGATTTGCCACGAATTTGCAAACACTTGTTTTCCTTCTTGTAAACAAAACTCATTTGAAAAGATGAATATTTCAAGTATTTTGTAAACTTTTTAAAAGATATATACATATATGTATTGACTCATAGTAAATGTATGAAGTAAATGAAGTTGTCTCAACTTATGAAAAGTAAGGTTTTAGAAAGCCTTTGAACTTGAGATTTTATTAGAATATTCATTTTACTTTTGAAAGATCTTGAGTTATTTGAGATGAATATTCTTTTTCTAAATTTAATCTCTTGTAATTACTTTAAATTCCTAAGGTGTGGTTTTATTTTCTAAACTTGGATTCAAAAAGTAATAAAATGATATTTTTGTTTCTTGTAATGATTCCAAAAGAATTTCTATTTCTTGATGAAAGATAAGTTTTCATAAAACTTTTTGTTTATATAAGAAAAATCATTTCCAAGCATGTTCATGAGTTTTTAAGAAATCTATTTCCTACTTTTATTTATCAAGAACCTTTAGTTTATGAAAACACTTCTCCATTTATTTTTATTGAGACAAAAACATTATGTTCATGCATGAATATGAATCATAAACTATAGAAATATAGAGGAACATAATAACTTGAAAGATTAAGCAAAGAAGAAAGTAAATCAAGTATTGGGACCTTAGCTTCATCAAGGTACCCCGGGACTAAGAAAAGACTAGTCCATAAAAGAAAAGAAAAAGAAATTGTTTTGACTTGATGAGGACAAGTTTAAGACTAGAATGACTAGTCTTAAAAACAACTTGAAATTAATAAATTGCAATGAAGTGAATAAATTGCATGAAAGATAAATAAATTGCAAGACAATGAGCTTATATGCTCTAAATAGTATATATAGCTATATAGATATAGTAATAAACATAAAGGAAACATAAAGGAACATAAAGGAATTTGTGATTATGAACAAAAACAAAGTATGAACCTATTGTTGCTTTCTTAACCTTCATGGTTCTAGAAAACACACATTAAGTTCATACTAAGTAGATTAACATAAAGAAAGCTTTGGAGGATTTTCTTGAAGAAAGTTTACCTAAAGAAGAAACTAAAGAGAGCTTTCTTATAAGACTTCTTGAAGAGGATTTTGAGAGAATTTGAGAGAGATTTTGGTATAGTAACTTTAGAGAAGAAGTGGTGTGAAAAAAGTGAAGGTATGAGGGGGTATTTATAGGAAAATGTGGGAGATAATTTGTGTTAATTAAATAATTGAAAACAAAACAAATTGAGGGGATGTGTGTGGGGGGGGGGGGGGGGGGGGGGGGGGGGGGGGGGGGGGGGGGGGGGGGGGGGGGGGGGGGGGGGGGGGGGGGGGGGGGGGGGGGGGGGGGGGGGGGGGGGGGGGGGATGTGAAGTTGTATTGGAAATGAAAATGTGTAAGAAATAGGTGTATGGTTTCTAAGAGTAGGTTGTAAGAAAAAATAGAGGTAGATGAATAGTATAGAATAGTAGAAAATAGTGTAATGTAAAAGCAGACATGACAATTTAATGCCGGTAGTAAGAAAATACTCGTATAAAAGCAATATCTGATATTTTTAGCTACCGAAAAATTACGAAATTGATATTTTTGAAAATCTTATATTTTTACGAGTCTAATGGTATATTCGGAATATTTTTTTCTTTCGAGCTCCCGGACACGTTTTTCAAGAACTGTGTCCGATCGGGTTCAAAAGACACCCGAAATTCGTAAAACTAATATTTTTATAAAACCTATAACTATTACGAACTACTGTAGCTAATTATTCCAACTTCGTTTTCTAGGGCTAAAGAAAACAGTAATACTGGACTTAAGCGGTTACGATAAACTAGGGTTTGGTTGACTCTGGAAATCCGGTTGTCTTCCGATTAGGTTTTAAACTATAATTCGAATCCAAAAATTTCGGGGATTTAAATATCTCTATGGAGTCATCAATTGTAAATGCAGGGTTCTTACTGATAGTGGTCATGCGCAGGTTCGTGTATCTCGTACTTGGCAGTGACTTCGAAGTGTTGTTAAGGCGATAACACTTGATGTCAGGATAACTTTGAGAGAATGACAGGGGTGGAGGAATAGACATTCTCAAAGTCTCGAATGCACAAGTGACAAGCAAGAGAGCTTTAATAGACCTCACGCGTTAACCTTATGGTTCTCGAACAGATTGTTGTTTATCTTCTCTGTCCAAAAAGTTAGAAATGAGAAGAAGTAGCTAAGTATTTATAGGCACTTGGCATAGATAGTGGCCATCAGATCACCTCAGTGATTGACAAATTAGATAAAGTAAGCTCAACTCTTAGCTATCATGAATGAGCTCCTCATAGTCCAAGGCTAATAGTCATCTCCTATATGCATGAGCTTGCCTAAGAAAGGTTAGATGTAGCGAACTAGTCCAACATCTCTATTCTGAGCTCACTAAGCCAAATCTTCATAAGCCATCCCAAAAATTGAACTAGACTTGTGGGGCCTTATCACGTAACTCGCGAATCAAGCCTGATGTTATCCTAGAAGCCTCAATTTTTAAGCCGTCCAATTTGAAGTTCAATAAGCCATTTGAAGGGATTAGAGGCACGCTGATGGAAGGTTCAAAGATTAAAACAAGAACCAAGAGAACCAAAGGAGCTGATAGGATAATTCGGGATTTAAAGGATTGAAGATTTTCAAGTTTTAGAGCGAGCCAAGATAAAAACTGCCTCAAAGCTGGCGGCCTACATGGCCAACGTCGCCAGCCTTCAAGGCAAAGCTGCCAGCAATCTTGCCGGCTTACATGCAACAACACCAACTTTTATTTATTCCGTACTAACTCTGTTTAGTTTGATGTTTAGGGTTTGTTCTAAGGTCTTTTATGTAATTTTATTATTTTATTAGTTGCTTAGTTTTGAGGCTATCAAAAGCCTATTTAAACCTATCCTTTGTAACATATGAAAGATAAGTTATATGTTCATTCATATGAATGAAAATATGAGAGTTTCTTCTCTATGAGTTCCAAAAAGAACTTGTTTCGAACTTATCGAGAATTTTCCCGTGGCGTTCACCCCTTGTCTTATCAATTGGAACTCCATCATCGGTTGTGGTGTCTTCACTATACCAAGGTTCTTGCCTCCATATAAGCAACGGGTCGCGGATCCACCAGGTTTTCTTAGACGGTCCTTGGGTTTGAATTCCATCGTTATTCGTTGGGTCTTAAGTTTCTTATGCCTAGGGTTCTCGGTTCGCATCAAAGCCCAAATAAATAATAATAACAATAATATTTATATTTTAAGTTCATTCACAGATACCATCACACCTTTAGCATATTAATCATTAAAATAATGGCGTGCAATATATGTAACTTGATGCTGATTATCGAAATCACGAAACAGAATTGACTAGTAATCACTTTAATAGCAAACACAAGGAAAAGGGAAAATAATATTTAAGTTATTTAAAAAATTATAAAATTGCCACTAGAATCAAAATAATCCCAGTTTTAGATAAGTTGAACTCGGCTTGTCTCTTATCGTCTCTTCAATAAACAAGGTTCTCATAATTCGGAAGTACCTTGTCTCTTAAAGAAAGGAGGTCTTACTGTAGATGTACCGCATCTCTTCGAGAGATGAAGTTAGCACAAATTTTATTCCCCTCCACCCTCCCCGACCCTGCGCTAAACACATTTCATATATTACTTCTTTCTACATTAGTTGTTATAACCTATTAAAATAATATACAATCAGTTGTATAAATCATTCATTAGACATCTACTGTGTGTAAACAACTTTTAGACTACATAACCCAACCACAATAGTATTCTCAAACCCAATCCAACTACAACAGTATTACCAAACTTTTCATTGCAAACGTAAAAAAAAAAAAATGCCTCATAAAACATAATATGAAATGATTGCATTACTATTCAATTAATTACATCAAATGTATATGAAAATTCTACATACAACAATCACAACACATAAGAATAGATAAAATATAATCTCTACTCTTGGGTATTCTCGCCTCCCTCGTCACTGCTCGACAAAAGCTCGAGGGAATGGTATATGCTGATGCACATCCTGATGGGGAATACTTCATAGATGGATCAACCTGTGTGAGTATAGCATCCCCACTCCTCCACCGACACTATAAGGATGAAGCTGTACAGAGTCTAGATCTACCTGGGTGAGTTCCTCCCCTGTATCATATGGCGGTAATGATTGCTTCTATTATGGAGCAAGAGGGGTGTAGACCTCTGTGTATGCGATGTTTGGCATCGATGTGTCTGCAAGATGATGATGATGATGATGGACTAGACACATCATGCTGATTGTGTGAAGGGCCAGGCTTGTCAGTTATATGTATATGCGATGACAAAAGCTCGTCTTTGATATCTATAGCTTGGTCTCGCTCTTGCTCTTAATCTTGTTCCCAAGTGATGTTTAAGCAAAAATCTTAACAATTTCACTTGTGGAGTTCGCCGCTTGTGGACCATTTCTCACATGAATTGCTTGATTTTTTTCACCAACTGATGTTTATAATGCCTGTTGATCGAATTAACCAAGATAAATTGCAAAATTGATGAAAATCCGTGTTGCAAATGACAGATTAGGATTAGGTTTTATGGAAATAATTGGAGGTTTTATAATTTTTGCCTATTGTTTGAATGAGGAAAAAGAACACGATGGGAAAAAAATTAACCCATGAACTTCGTCTCTTGAAAAGGGAGGTCATAAGCTACTAATTCTGTCTCTTCAAGAAACGATGTTAACTTGTTTAAAACTGACATTATTTTGATCAAATGGTAATTTCGTAATTAAAAAAAAACTTAAATATTATTTTCTTTTTCCCCAAACACAGCACCAATTACATCACAAGCATTTATTGAATCTATTTTTAATGTTGGCAAAAAAAAAAAAAAAAAAAGAATCTATTTTTAATGACCATATTATTATAAGGCAAACTTGACTGAATATACATATGACCTGCAAGAGGAATGGCACGTGATCAGTGAAGACGAATACTTTTCATCCTCCTCGTCATTATTTTATTATAACAATAATAAGAATAATACTGAAGACTAGAAGAACAAAAGACGCACCTTCCCCCCCCCCCCAAAAAAAAAAAAGTAAACTCAATTCCTGTTGATTGCACAAGAAGGTGAGGGCGTCTTGGTGAATTGGAGTCCTGGAGCTCTCGTATGGGTCGAATGCTTGTAGATTCGGCTGTTGTCTTCTTCTTCTTCTCCGTATGGGTCATCTTCTTCAGCACCGCATGCATGGGGTGTCTGAAATCAAGAAGTCACACGCATGGGCACTTGCAAGATGGCTTGGCTCCAAGGGTTGCTTTGGTGGTGAAGATGGCTAAATGGGTTTGGTTGGCTCGAGCTGTCGTGGTGAATTTTGATGATTGCTCAGCTCCGCGAGCGATCGAGTTGACTCGGTGTTGTAGTAGGCGCGGTTGCGGAGATGGTGGTAAAGAGGGAAAGTTTTGAGACAAAGAGCACTTTTTTCAGAGATCGTGAGAAGCTTTTTTGTTATTTCTTTTCCTTTTTCTTTTTCTTTTTTTTTTTTTATTTTAAGAAGATCCGCTCCTGGGGAAGAAGATATGTTCTTATTTCAATCCTGATTAAGTTTGTTCCTTCGTGGATGAGTTCGAATCGAATTTGATAACAATCCGAACAAACTTAGATCTCTGGTTTTTATCAATGTAAATCCCTATATAATTATAAACTGTGATGGTTGTTTGAAAGATTTACGTTGAAACTCGTTGTAATGGGATAAGGTTTGATTGGATTTAGATTTACGTCCAATGCTTTGTGTAGACAATGAGGATGGTAGAGTAGCACCTTTTCGTCCATAACCTCCGCTTATGGAACTATAAAACATATCCTCGTCCAATGCTTGGTGTGGACAATGAGGATGGCAGAGTAGCACCTTTTCGTCCATAACCTCCGCTTATGGAACTATAAAACATATCCTTGCCTCCAGAACTTATATTTTCATTACTGAAAAGCAAAGATGCAGCACTTTGTCCAAAAATGGAGGATGCTCCAATCGAGCTTGTGCTCTAGAAAAACCCAATCCAGTATTTCTAGTTCTAACACCAACATTTCATTATTATCGAGATTGCTGTTTCCCCATGGGTTATAGTCTGTTGCACTGGTAATAGAACTGCCTCTTCATTGGCTCACACCATAACCAACAGAGCTATTGTGCCTACCAGAACCCAAACTGAATGGAGGACTCATTCCGCACTCGTAGTTGAAAGTAGCATTGCCTGCAAAAACCTGGACGCATACTTAGATATACATTCAATCCAGCCTCGTAACCAAGACCAAGATGAGCTGTTCCACTCCGACCATTTGAGATTGGACTAAGCCGATCATCCATTTTCACTCCAAATCCAACAACAGAGTTTAGACTATAATCCTAGCCAATAATGTATCGACTGATTCCTATACTAAAAAGGACCATACGTTTATTAAAGTTGTATATAGACATCATCACGGGTCGATTCCAAACCGGGAATCGGCCTGACCCGTCACCGGTGGTTCATGAACTGGGAACCGGTCCGAGAATGGCGGGTCTGAACCGGTAAATGACCCGTCAGTTCTAGCAAATCCTTATGGTTCCATCCCTAAAAACCACATAATCCGGCGGTTTTGGAACCACCGATTCAAGAACTGGCAGAACCGACAGTTCTACATCATAAAAATTATAAAAAAAAATAAGAAAAAAATTATAAAAAATTATAATTATAAAACAAATATTTAAAACTACTTTTGCATAAATAATAAAAAATTTATTTCCTATTCACAATATTTAATGTATTATTATTAACAACATAAGTAATAAATACATTTGAAATCATATATTGTTAAATTTATGCAGACTTCTAACCAAAGTAGATTTTCTTTCTTAACAATGTATGATTCGTTTTTTGTTATTGAGAATTGTTTATATCTTGAATATTTTATAGTGTCACATTGTTAATGTAACAACTAAAAAAGTGCAAGTGATTGTATATAAATAAATACATAATTATAGAATTTCTTTTAACAATGCTATGAGCAATTATTGTTAGGCTCAATATTATTTCAAATTAAAAATTTATTTTGCATTTTTTCTTAGTTAAATTAAGTAAATTATTTAATTGGTTTTATATTTTTTTTCATGTTTCCCGGTTCCTCTAGAACTAGAACCGAACCGTAGGAACCGATAGTTCCTAAGAACGGGAACCGGACCGGCTCCCACAGGTTCGGTTCTGGTTCCACCACTTTTAGAACAGAGAACCAGCGGTTTGGGTCCGGGTTCCAGACCCGAACCAAACCGTGATGACGTATAGTTGCATGCGTCAAGGGAAGACAAGAGAAAACAAAAATATGTGTTATGTTCTTGACCTACTGTCTGTGTTCCTCCTTTTTATTAATTTAAAGGCTAATGTCACTTGAACTTTGAACAAATGTGTAATTAGTTACATAAACTTTTAATTAATCAATTTAGTATCTAAAATTTAAAATTGATCAATTTGGTACCTGAAAAAATTTTCTACACACAATAATATCTCCATTAAGTTTTTTGATGTACTAAATTGACCAATTCAAAATTTTTTAGATATCATATTAATCAATTTAAAAGTTTAAATATCAAATTAATCAAATTAAAAATTTAGATAACTAATTATATTTTTTATCAAAGTTTAAATACTTACATTATTCCTATATATTGGCCGTTTAGGATTAAAATAATAGTTTCACATCATTATCTCTTACATAGTTGATTTTGTATAAAAATTAATATACAAAGGCACAACGTTGCTGTCTATGAGTGCCGGCCGAAATAATTAAATATAGAATGATTAAATACGACGAAGAAACCAAGAAAGGAGATAATTAAAAAAATAAAGATAATGACAGAATGGAAGGAAGCCTTCCAACGAAGGAGACTGTTAACACTAGAATACAGCTGTACATATGTTGATTTTAGGAGAAATAAATCTTGAGCCCTCACTGCAGTAGAGGATCCACTTTTCATGTTTGCTACGGAACCAAGAGGACGAAGGCGAATCATAGGAGCAGTTCGTTTCTTTTATTCTATTTTCTTCCTTTCTTTCGGTAGCTTGCGATTTAAGTTTTAATTAAATCTTAGGAGGTGGATTTCAACCCTGGAGCAACCGAGAAGCTGTATTTATACAAAGGTTTACACTCAGGATCTCTTGATAAGGTTTGAGTTTTATTATAGATGATATCCTCATTACTTGCTTTAATACGCTTATAACATCGTGAATTATAGCATATCCGAGATGTTAAATGGTTGATTATGTTATGATTTCATTAAGTAGTTCCGTGGATAATTTTTAAGATTCTTAATTGCCGAGTATGTATCTTGTATTCATGGAATGCATATTTGATTAGGTTAGGATTTGAAGACTAATTGATTTTGCAATGGGGATTTACACTTGGGATCCCTCAACAAATCTTATTCCCTTTTTTTTTTCCCTTTTTGTATCTTCATTTTTATGGATATTATACTTATTACTTGCTCTTATATGCTTATGCATCATAAATTGGTGGTATATGGTTGATTATGTTAATGTTTTACTAAATAGTTAAAGTGGATAATTTCTTAGATTCTTGATTGTTGAGAAAAATTTTGTGTTAAGGGAAAACATATTAGATTATATTAGAATTGGAGAGAATGCAACCTAATTGATTCTACAAGAATTTACACTTGGGATCCCTCAATAAGTTATTCTTTTTATTATTTTTCCTATTTTCATTGTTATGGATATGGTCCTTATTACTTGTTCTTACATGCTTAGTGATGTCGTGAATTTGTAGTATCCATACGATATTGGATTGTTGATTAAGTTATTGTTTCATTAAGTAGTTGATTGGATGATTTCTTTAATGTTTGATCGTAGAGTATGTATTTTATGCTAATGGAATACATATTAGAGTAGCTTAGTCTAGGATTCAATGCCACAAAAGGAAAAGGAAAAAGAAAAAGAAAAGAAATAAAGGAGAAAGAAAGAGTAGGCTAGGATTCAATAGGATGTAACCTAATTGAACTTATATTGAAGTTGACATAGGAATAGGCATTATAGTTTTATTACAGTTTAGGTAATTTAGAACTTAATTAGGATAGTTCATTTTAGGTGTTGAAAATCTCATCTAATTAAGGTAGTTCATTTTTAGTTATTAAAAAGAATCCAATTCTTTTAGTCAAGTGACCTAGTTATGAATTGTTCTATCATTATAGAGTTATTTCTTATAGATACAACTCAATAGTCATTGGTAAATTTATATTACTACCTTTTATAAGAAATATTATATACTTTAGAAGAGCTATAGCTTTTTACCTCACTCAAAGTACATATTCTTTAAAAAAGTTTTTAATATTATATATTATAATAGATTGTGATGATTATATTATAAACCCTACCTAAAGAATCCTCGGATTCAATTGTCTGGGATGTTATACCAAACAGGCCTATATGATTATGAATGCTATAAAAATAATTAACTATATAATGATTTATATATGATGGACATCACGAGGAAGGGAAAAGAATAAACAAATAAGTAAAAAGAAAGAATGAAAAACGAAAAGGGGCCTCCACAAGATTCTTAATACTAGAATACAGCTTTGTGCATACATTGGTTAGGAAAAAAGTAAAGGGAATAAATCTTAAATCGTATTTAATGAGCCTTCACCACAATAGCAATTCTATTAAGTATTATATAGCAAAGCCGTGCTTGGCTTTTTTTTTTTTTTTTAATCATTTATTATCTACGACTCTTGAGAAATAAGAAAATTAAATCTAGTCAATTCTTTTAAGAAACTAGTGTTCATTTCATTTGGCTATACATTAGGTGGTTTACCATGTTTAGCAAATGTTGAAATTGATAGAATTATGAAAATTGAAGGGAAATGATGAAAATATGTCTACCTACAAGTAAGGGTGGAATTGAATATAAATGTGTAAGAAAAGTGTGGGAACATTAGTTGACTTATTTCTCTTCACTTTTATAGAGAAAAGAGTTTATTTTTTATTTTTTTTTTCCGCAAAAAGAGTAGAAATTGAATCGAGCAACATTAGAAAGACAAAATAAAGGCTATTTTACTCCAATACATTATTTTAGTCTTTTCTGTTACTTTCTTGCGTCAACAAAATAACATAAAATGGCTAGTTTTTTTTTTTTTAAATCATGTGAAAGTTTGCCTATTTTTTATAATTTACTACCTAAATTTTGTCAAATTTTATATTAGCTATTCCAACTTTGTCTATTTTTGCACTTAATTACCCAAGTCAAGCATATAATTGATCTCAAAAAGTCTGTAGGTAATAAACTGACATTTTATACCTTAGGTAATTAATTATAAAAATGTTGTAAAATTCTAGAGTGCCAAATTTGCTATGTACCCATGTCAAAAAGAGAGTGAGAGAGAGAGAGATTTCTTTCCTTTAAATCCAAACAAGAAGTATAAATTAAATCATTGTTCTTTAACTATATAGGTATACCATTTTGTTGGAAAATCACAAATAAAAACATGGAGATAAAAGTAGAGATTGTGAAGAGAGAGACCATCAAACCATGTTCTCGAACTCCTCTTGATTTGAGACATTTCAAGCTCTCACGCTTTGATCAACTCAATCCAAGCGTCTATGTTCCTCTCCTTTTGTTTTACTCCAACAGCAGCGATCGACACATTGTGTCCACTAAGCTAAGGACATCACTTAGCGAAACACTCAAACATTATTATCCACTTGCTGGAAGAATTAAGGATAACACATACATTGAGTGCAACGATCAAGGCGTGGATTACATCGAAACAACAGTCCATGCCTATCTCAACGATATTCTTAGAAATCCATATTGTGTGGTGCTCAAGAAGTTCCTTCCAATAGAAATGGAATCCCCTGAAGACGCAATGGGGTGTTTGCTATCAGTTCAAGCAAATTTTTTCCAAAGTGGGGGTTTAGTCATTGGTGTTTGTATATCCCACAAGTTTAGTGATGCTTCTACCTTAAGCACATTCCTAAAAGCTTGGAGTGGAGTTGCACTTGGATCCTTCAAAACCATGCCTCAAAATTTCTCCTTGGCTTCAATATTTCCACCCCTTGATAGCCTTAAGATCCCCTTGCCCACGGTGGAGCTTCAAATAAACAAGTGCATCACGAAAAGGTATGTCATAGGACCTTCTGCCATATCCATCCTGAAAGATAAAGCTGCAAGCGAAATCGTTCCTCGTCCAACCTCAGTGGAAGTCGTGTCATGTCTCCTTTGGAAGTGCGCAACGAAAACATCTACCAAAGCACGTACGATGTTTACACAATTAGTGAACCTGCGCAAGCGATTTGAACCCCCACTACCCAACAATTTAGCAGGAAACCTTGTGGGGTTTTTTGTAGTAGAAACAGAAGGAAGAAGAGAGTTCAGTATTCAAAATTCAGTTACAAGCATGAGAAAAGGGCTGGATGGATATTGCAATAATTATGTGAAACAACTTTTAGGTGAAAATGGGATTTCAGTGTTGTTTGAAGCAGCCAAAGAATTTGGAGAGTTACTAACAAATGATCAAATCAATCATTATAATTGTACGAGTTGGTGCAAGTTTCATTTGTACGAGGTTGATTTTGGATGGGGAAGTCCTACATGGGTAAGTACGGTAATTTTTGGGATAAAAAATACTATAATCCTGTTAGACACTAAAGATGGCGATGGGATTGAAGTTTGGTTGACTTTAAGTGAAGAAGAGATGGCTTTATTTGAAAAAGATCCAGAACTGTTGGAATTTGCTGTTTGTAACCCTAGTGTTTTGTAATTTATTTCGCTGGTCTTCAATCTGCTGCCAATCTACATTGAAGTCATGTTCACACTATATGTTACACTCTACATAGGGTACTTTGTCTCTCATAATTATTTGCATTTGTGAGAGAAAGGCTTCATCAATTGCTACTATAGGTTATGTATAATATACATATGGTGTGTATTATTAATTTAATGTTTTCTTTGATATGCGAATCAATTATGTACTTTTACGTTTTTTAGTTTTACTATATGGTAAACATCAGTGCTACTATTAGGCTAATTTTAATATATAAAGGTCTTCATTGATGATATATATGTAACTTTCCAATAATAAAATTCTCTTTAAAGCAGTGCTTTTAATTTAAAAAACGTGTCAGTATCACAATATTTCTTGCTAAACCTCTGGCCATTTTACATCTTCAAATTATTGTCTACCCATAATATTCTTCCAACATGTGGCATTATCATTATAATCCCAACAACTTGGCATGATTTCATCACAAATTCTAATACATGATACTTTATAGAAACATGCTCGGATCAAAATTCACTATAGTCCACAAAATATTTATACAAGTGATATATAAATGTATGTATTCATATAGTCTCTAAAAGTATGAAAATTAAGAAAGTTATTGATGTACATAAATCTAGATTTAATTTAGCCTATGAGTGCACTGAAAAACCTCATAGACAAATGATCCTTTAAAATCCTCTTGGGTGTGTGTGTATATATATATATTTGTATGAATAAAAATCGCCAAAGAAAAAAAAAAAAAAAGAATATGTGCTTTTGCATCTTCCTTCCTCTCTTTTCTTAGGCACTTATATAATTGTACTCTCTTCCGGTTCAAGAAAATATGTTTTAATTCTCAAAGGGAAAATCAATTTATTTTGGTTTCTAAGAATTGAATGAAGCACTAACATCGAATTATACTAAAGTAGTGCAATTTTGTCATTGTGCCGACTACAAGTATTGATAAGTCGAATCCTTCTCTAAGTTTAAGAATTTTTAGATACTTTCAAGAGTATGGGTTTGCATTTTAAAGGAGTTGAACAAGGATTTCTCTATAATGATGATAGTACTTGTATGTGTGCGCATTAGTATGGGTATTTTGTTGAGAAGAGAACAAAAACATATGTTGTCGTTATCCATTTAATAAATTCACAAATATTAAAGATTTGTATATTAGAATATAACTCAATTGAGATGGAAGTACTCAATGAGGATTTAAAAATATAAAAACAATGTTATAAGAGTTAAGTATTCAATCTTCTGCGACTAAAATTTGGTGTAGTTTATATTATCTAGGATTAATTGATATTTCGAGAGTGGATTTTAGAAGTTCAATTGCTAGGAGATGGAATTGGTGGATACAATTTGGTGAAAAACCAGAAGGCGAATTGTTTAGTATGTTAAGGTCAGCCAATGAGTAATTTGGTTAGCCATGCTTCAAATTGCAACTGACTAAAGATACTTTAGGAAGGGATGGTTTATTGCTGGTCAATCTTCGTGTTTGAACTTGGCCTCTGATTCCAAAACATGTAAACAAATTGTATTTTCAACAAGTTAAGAAAAGGGTTTAACTCCTTGAAAACAATCATTCGACTTTGATAAGCCAACGATTACCACAAACTTAAAAGATTTACTTAAATCACCAAAATTTGTAAGACTAAATGGAAATAATAAGAATTATAGTGCTTGGAACAAGTTGATTGAAAACTTCTCAACTTTTGAATAACTCAAGAAATTTGTCACAATACATTAAACTAAGTCAGATTAACGAAAATTTTACCCACTAGTTGACACGCCAATAAAATAGTCATAAAAAATATATTTTAGGTCAAACATCTCCAGGGAGGGACTCTTACTCTATTCACACACTCTCTCGGTAAAATAAACTCACTATTATTGATCTTTAATGATGAATTATATAAATAACAATTCACCATTTGACTTTCAACATATCTCCTAAAGCCATTGGTGAGTTTGAAATGCTCAAAACAACTCAATTTAAACATGTTCAAGTATCTTAGAAGCTATTGATGAGCCTATATTGATTTTATTTTCTTCACTTTGATTCGTATTAAATCTTGGCTCATTCAATATGAACTATCATCTAAAACTAAAGGAAACTAGTCTTCTAACAGGGTCAACATCAAATTTAGTATCAGGATTTTGCAAAAAAATTCAATTGAATAATTTAGCTTTCAAGTGGTCAATTTAATACCCATTTATACTTTTTGTAATTATTTTAGGGTTAATGTCATGAATGGTGCATAAACTTCAACAAAATATATAATTAGGTACCTAAACTTTGAAATTGATCGATTTAGCGCAAAAACTTTAAAATTGATCAATTTTGTACTTGCAAGAATTTTTTATTTACACTAATATTACCTTTATCAAGTTCTCTCATGTATCAAATTGGTCAATTTTAAAGTTTTTCAGCTACTAAATTGATTAATTTCAAAGTTTAGATATTAAATTGATCATTTTCAATGTTTGGGTACCTAATTTCATATTTTACCAAAGTTTAGATACCATTTGTGACATTACCCCTTATTTTCATTACCTTCTTAATACTGTTTTCTCTATTTTCATATGTAAAAAAGACAACATATCATTTCATTTTTTTACTAATGCTCTTAACATCGTCTAGCATGGATAGGCTGATTCTTCCATGTCAGTAAACAAAGCAAACGATGTTAATGAGGTAACGAAAGTAGCCGCGAAAAGTTTAATTGGGTGTTAAATTGATCACTTCAAAGTTCAAGTACCAAATTAATTGTTTTTTAAGTTTAAGTACTAAATTTGACAGTCCCTAAAAAAACAATGGATTGATGCCCTCTTGTGGTAATTGAATTATTTTTTAAATGTACAATTAATTGCCTCAACTTTAAAAAAGTCAAGTTAATAGCAAATCAAAGTTTTCGTGTTTACCAATACCATATCTCTAACTATATTAGCTAAGCTAACATTTCCAATTAAAATAGAGGCTTACATATGTCAAGTGACCATTAAAAAACTATAAAATAAGACAATTAAGTAAGCGACTTAACCTACATATTGTTTAATTAAATCACTAGGTAGGCAAATTAATTTGTAGCAACTTTAATATATCTATTAATTTTAGGAATGCAATAGGACGAGCTATTATAAGATCAAGTTCGGATTTATAGCTAAATCCTTATAGGGTTTAGACAAGTTTGGATCCTATAAAATACCCCATGGATACCCGAAAATTTGATGCTAAAATTTTTTTAAAAGAAATCATAAAGGCTAAAGCTACTGAAAATTTTGAAAAAATAATATTAGAATAACTGAGTGTTATATGGTAGGTTATTTGATTTCAAATTCATAAATTTATTATTTTCAAATTTATAAGTTTTACCCATATGATCAAATAAAGACTACCGTCCACCAATATTCAATCAGCCATACTATTGGTGTGTGAATAATTTATCAATATCCTTCTTAGAATATTTTTGTGTCTTAAATTAGTAACTATAGTTCTAAGCGTATCTAGAATAATCTATTGAATTTTGTGACAAGATTAGAAAATGGGGGATAAATATAAAAATAATCATAATATGAGCTAAAATATTTCATGTAAATATGACACAACATATTAACTAAAATAATAAATTTACCATAATATAAAATCTGTCATGAATTAATATATAACCTTCATATATTTATAAATTGTCTTAATATCATATGAATACTACCATTTAATTTTATGAAAGTATATAATATAAAAGAAGAGAGCTTCTGTAACATCCTAACCTGTTGGCAATTACAACCCGTCACGTGTCCTCTCTTTATAGGACACACAAAGGCTATAACAATCTAATCCACAATATAAAAATATATAATGTAATATCCATAAACTCTCTCAGAGGGTACATCAGAAGGTTCAAAACCTGTATAATGTATAAATAAAAAATCCTTTAAAAGATCCTGTTTAACATAACAAAGTTGGCATAAACCTAGGCCAACCAAATTCAAGATAATTCTAATTCCACTTATTACCTAATAATCCTTCAGATCCTCAAAAGATATTCAAAAACATAAAAATCCAAAGTCTTTCAGAAAATATAAAATCTTTAATGTTATTCCAAATTCTGCAAAAGATCTAAAATTTCTTTTCTCTAAATCTTGTATTTGAATCTATTCCTCAGCATGGTAGTTTGGACCACTATTTCCATCCTTTTGATCTATGTACATATTATATCTAAATATATCATATACTATGTCATCTTCACTTGTACCTGAAAATGAAAGGAATGAGCAGGAATGTCCAGTACACCAATCCACAAAACAAATGCATATGCACAAAATATATATATATATATATATATATCAAATGCAACTTAATCTAATGCAAACAATCAAATTATTATCCTTATTAAGCCAACAAAACAACACAATTCAGAACTACTGTACAATAGTCCCAAACCTGGAGTAACTCAGACCCCATGAGAAATCAACCAACTCTTTGAAAATAGATAATTATATACATATATTGGTATAAATCCCTAAAATTTTTGGATTCAAATTATAGTTTAAAACCTAATCAGAAGACAACCGGATTTCTAGAGTCAACCAAACGCTAGTTTACCGTAACCGCTTAAGTCCGGTATTGCCGTTTTCTCAAGCCCTAGAAAACGAAGTTGGAAAAATTAGCTATAATAGTTCGTAATAGCTATAGGTTTTATAAAAATATCAGTTTTTCAAAATTCGAGTGTCCTTTGAACCTGATCGGACACAACTCTTGAAAAACGTGTCCGGGAACTCGGAATAGGAAAAATATTCCGAATATACCGTTAGACTCGTAAAAATATGAGATTTCTAAAAATATCAATTTCGTAATTTTTCGGTGGCTAAAAATATCAGATATCGCTTTTATACGCGTATTTTCTTACTACCGGTATTAAATTGTCATGTCTACTTTTACATTTCACTATTTTCTACTATTCTACACTATTTACCTATCTCTACTTTTCCTTACAACCTACTCTTACAAACCATATACCTATTTCTTACACATTTTCATTTCCAATACAACTTCACATCTTTCATTTCTTACTTTCAATTAACAAAATAACAAAAAAATAAATTACACTCCCCCATTTCCCCATGTATGCGCCGGCCACCCCCTCTCTCTCATCCAATTTGTTTTATTTTTACTTTATTTTATTAACACAAATTATCTCCCACATTTTTCTATAAATACCCCCTCATACCTTCACTTCTTTCACACCACTTCTTCACTAAAGCTACTCTCTCAAAATTTCTCTTCAATTCTCTCCAAGAAAGTTCTTCCAAGAAGTTCTCTTTAGTTCATCTTTTTTAGGTAAAAATTCTTCAAGAAATTCCTATGTTCATCTCCTTAGTATGAACTTAATGTGTGTTTTCTAAAACCATGAAGGTTAAGAAAGCAACAATAGGTTCATACTTTATTTTTGTTCATAATCACAATTCATTTATGTTCATTTACGTTTCTTTTATGTTCATAACTATCTAATATATCTATATAGCTATATATATTATTTAGAGCATATAAGCTCATAGTCTTGCAATTTATTTACCTTTCATGCAATTTATTTACTTCATTGCAATTTATTTATTTCAAGTTGTTTTTAAGACTAGTCATTCTAGTCTTAGACTTGTCCTCATCAAGTCAAAACAATTTCTTTTTCTTTTCTTTTCGAGACTAGTCTTTTCTTAGTCCCGGGGTACCTTGATGAAGCTAAGGTCCCAATACTTGATTTACTTTCTTCTTTGCTTAATCTTTCAAGTTATTATGTTCCTCTATATTTCTATAGTTTATTATTCATATTCATGCATAAACATAATGTTTTTGTCTCAATAAAAATAAATGGGGAAGTGTTTTCATAAACTAAAGGTTCTTGACAAATAAAAATAGGAAATAGATTTCCTAAAAAACTTGCTTGGAAATGATTTTTCTTAAATAAATAAAAGGTTTTATGAAAACTTATCTTTCATCAAGAAATAGAAATTCTTTTGGAATCATTACAAGAAACAAAGATATCCTTTTATTACTTTTTGAATCCAAGTTTAGAAAATAAAACCACACCTTAGTAATTTAAAGTAATTACAAGAGATTAAATCTAGAAAAAGAATATTCATCTCCAATAACTCAAGATCTTTCAAAAGTAAAATGAATATTCCAATAAAATTTCAAGTTCAAAGTCTTTTAAAACCTTACTTTTCATAAGTTGGGACAACTTCATTTACTTCATGCATTTGTTATAAGTCATTACATATACATATATACCTTTCAAAAAGTTTACAAAATACTTGAAATATTTATCTTTTCAATTGAGCCTTGCTTACAAGAAGGAAACCAAGTTTTTGCAAATTCGTAGCAAATCTGGTCACTGTCTTTTCGGAACCCAAACGACCTAGTTTTATGAAAATAAGCCTAGAAATGCATAGATCTTTTCGAGTAGGTAGAAAACGATATATTATATGCGAAATTCCGAGTTAAAATGAGCAAGTTATAGCTATTTTAAGTTGGAATTTCCCCTTATACGATTTTACTGCGATTTTAAGAAAAGTTTAGAATCTCCAAGAATAGAAGTTTATGAAATACTCATTTTGCGTATTCTTCTTGATTAGATAATCTCAAGGAGGATTGTTCGTATCCCGAAGATTACTACGATTAGTGGAAATCCCGAACGACTCATCCCTTTCAAGAAAGGTGTCATCATGGCTAAGTGAGTTTACTTCCCGTTATTTTTCTCATACTCTTGATTGTGCTTGTAAAATTAGTTGCACTAGAATCTAGGAAAAATCACAAGGAAGTGTATGATAATATGTTGAAAGAATACTAAGTATATCGAAACTCGATTTGTTTGTAATAATGTTGTATGTGCATTAATATCTTGAAGTGTTTGAAATTGGTTGATCACTTGAAAGAAGTTAAATGTAACTACTAGACTTTAATTAAGAAATTATTCATGCACTTCATATGTTGAGTCACATTTCATTCACTACTATACAATTGGTGGGACAAGTGTATAATAGTGGTGGTAGGCAGAACCGGTATATCATGTAAGTGGCGAGTAGGAGCATGTAAAAACTACAAAATTGGTGGCTAGTAGAAGCCTGTAATAACTACAAGTTTTTGATGGCGTATAGGAGCCGGTAAGATCTATAAAAGTGTTTTTAAAAATTGTGGCTGTAATTGGCCTGAATGCCAACCCGAATGAAGGGCGTAATTCATTCAACATATGATTTCCGAGGAAAGTCAGATGTTTGTATGCTAACGTGGTTGTTGCATTCACCTATGTTTGAATAATAAACTTGGTTGATAATTTACTTTGAGTATGAATTTTGGGATTTACTCACTAAGCTCATAAGCTTACACCCTTATAGGTATTTGCATTCTTAAGAACACCTATTTTTGTGCCCGAAGCCTCCCCGTATCCGTGTAAGTTTTGTATATTGAAGCTTTTGGAGGAAATCTACTCGAAGACTTAGATTAAAATTCCTTTGAAATCTTTAATATGGTATTTTGGATGATGTAAAGATTATCATGATCCTTGGGATTAGTGGGGGTATGCCCCTAAGAAGTCATGTAATAGACCTTTGGATATTAATGATATAATATGTTTTATTTCTGGATTCTTGTATGTTCATTTTTACTTGCTTAAACTGTGCTTTCCAAAAGCGTCTCCTATTACCGTGCTAGACGCCTTACATGTAATACTAAGGCTTTCGCATGACTAAGGCAGTCATTCTTGAGCCTTGATATTATATGTGGCGGGCTGCCACGTTTAGGGTACCCTTCGGGGCGTGACAATTTAAGTTGGTATCAGAGCAACAAGTTTATAGAAATAAAGGTAATAGGAATAAGTCTAGAATAGAAAAAGATAGATATGTTTATGGAAGGACTTAGATAAGGTTAGACAAGTTTAGAAATTCTCAAAAAGAAGAATTAATGACCTCCATTGTCTTTTATAGCTTACTCTTGGATAAGTTAGAATTAAGGTCCAATGCTTGAACTTAAGAAATAGTGAAACCCTTGTGGACTATCGGTTAAAAGTAAGAAGCCTATGTAAGGAGTTTGCCCTGTTGGACTGACTTAGAAGTTTCTTACGGTATGGAACAGCTCACGTGCCATTACAACCACACCTCTATGCTCCACGAAGCTACGTTCATTTCCCGAAACGATAGACGTCCAGTTTTCCCGATTTTTGAATTTGGAATTCCATAGGCCGATTATATATCCATGCCCACGATGAGCTAGCGGATTCACGGATGAGACAAGGATGATTCTAGACATCAGGAAGCTAGTCAAGATTTCGGAGGGGCTATTGAACCAACCCCAAATGGGAACATTCCAAGTAGAAGCCGATCTCACATTTCCCTAATAAGAGACCTGATCGATAATAAAGTGATGGAAGTATCCGATGAGGAGCAAGCAGCGCAGACGAAGTTTGATCAACGAGAGCCAAGCACATCTAAGAATCAACCCTCCCGTAAAGGAAAAAGAATGATGGACCGAAGCTACTTGAAGCTGCTTGTAGCTAAAATGGCTAAGGACGACTTCTAGACCTAACCACCGTAATGCAACTCCCTCACCAAGAAGAAAAGATCAAAGAAAGAAGGAAGGATCCACATGAGCAATCCCATGTGTTCAACAAGAATTTTGTAACCAAATCGACTTAGGATATAGGATCGATCAGTAGTTTAATTTATGCTTTCGGAAAAGTGTTCAACATTTGTTGTATTTTGAATTTCTTTAGCAAACCTTGATTTCTTTATGTATGAGATTTCATTCCCTTCTATGCTTTTTAATTAAATATTTTTGTTTAAACAAAGTTGCTTAACTTCTTTTTATGATATTTCTTTTTACATGTTTATTTACTTGAAAGCTCCCGCAATTTCCGTAACTTAATATGTAAAAGACTTAATAATCTAGTATTTACGTAAACGATTAAAACAACCGACCTAGAAGGGGACGACCAAGGATGAGGCAGGCATCGAATAACCCGCCTGAAGAAGTTGACCCAAACAAGGAAAGGTCGTACCTTTTCAATTTCAGGAACAAATCTCCAAAACTACAATCTCCCTTAACAACAACCCACAATCTCCAAACCTCCTGATAATATAATCTGAACTGAAACAATTAAAAACTTCAACATAAAAACAAAATCTAACATATCCAATTTCTCCAAAACCCTAACCTTTTAAGGAAACTCCAAAATAGCACCTTCTTCCTCGATCGATTTCCTCAAAATTCCAATAAAAACATATCTCACTCCAAAAACCCCAATTTTGCAAATCAGCAAAAATAGACATGCATTATCAAAATTACATCTTATGATAGATCTAGATTTGTGAAGATAAACTTACCGTGATTAGATCCTTAAACCCCTTGCTAATCACCAAAAGATTAGATCTTGCACAAAACTAAGGTTTGCTCCAACAAAAGCCCCTTCAAACAAAAAGAGATCTGAAAAAAACGATCATCAATTCTTGCAATCTTAATGGATCTTGTTTAGATTTGCTTACCCGATCCAAAATATTTGATCTCCTCTAACTCCAGTGGACATTAGCAAACTTGTAGAGAGGATTTTCTAGGTTTATGAATGATTTTGGAGAGAGGGGAAGCCTAGTTTATATAGAAGACAAGAAATAACTATTTGATAAGACCTCTTCATCTTTAGTAACGTCTCTTCATCTTTAATAATGACGTCTCTTCATCTTTAGTAACGTCTCTTTATTTTTAATAATGACGTCTCTTCATCTTTAATAATGACGTATCTTCATCTTTAATAACGTCTCTTTATCTTTAACAATGACGTCTCTTCATCTTTAATAACGTCTCTTTATCTTTATTTATGCATCTGATAACCGACAAAACAAAAATCGACAAAAAATAAATAAGCATTAGGGTTTATCATAAAATCTTCTTATTTTATATCAAATGACATCTTTGCCCTTCAATATAAAATATTTATTTATTTTACAACTTCTATGGTCCCATCAACGAGACTGTCTAGTCAACCATTTAATCTTTAAAATAAATCTAGTAATGGAATATTAACTATTTTAGTGATTTGATCACGATTTGGTATGGTGTGAGCCATTGAATGTTGACAAGACCATAAAATTTCCCATAAAAGATATGAGTAAATGAAACATGTGAGCAAACAATTAAAGGTATATATGTAAATATATATATAGGAAAAATATTACTAATGAAGTGGCATAAATGTAAAACATTTAAGAGTATGTATTAATAAAATAAATTCACATGATATTTTACACCGACTTCTCATGAATTTATTATTAAAATTTGAAACTAAGTTTAAAAAAAATTAGGATTATAAGGTTGGGTTCCGAGTTTTGGGTTCTAAAGAAAACCCTATAGGACGGGTTTGGATATAGAATGAAAACCTTATATGGTTATAGAGTTATGTTTGATAAACACTGTGGGGTAGTAAGTCAGATTTTAGGTTTGCATGATCCATTCGAAACTCGACCGGATTGCATCTCCAGTTAATTTACTTGGTCAATTGTCTAATTTTTTATTTTTTTATATCTATTACTTAAAATATGTAAATTCCCTATTTGCTAGAAGTGCTAACTTAGAAAACAAAGCTAACACGGTTAGTCAAGATAGTATTAATTAATACAAAATTTTGTTAGATATTAAATTACCTACTTTAAAGTTTAGGTAGTTTATGTACATATTAAGAAAGTTTGAATGATAAATGTGGCATTTTATTTTTACTTTTTTTTATTCATATATTTTAATAATATATATAATAGCAATAAGACTAAAGGAAAGGAAGAGAGTCAATTTGGTGGAGTAGATCCGATGTGTGACAGGCGATGATTATCGAACATGACCAGTAGTATTGAAAAACATTAGCAGTCCATTCACTTGACATGAATAACTATTTATTCACTTCTCATTCTACATAAAATTACTACTACCATGTTCACTTGATGGGAATGACAATCCAAAATGAGTTGCTATTATGTAAAACGACGAATAGCAATTCATGTTCCCATACTCATGAATTGCTATTCGATTTTTTATTTCCAAGCTTGTCATAAATATCCCTATCTTGAAAATATCACTTAATTGAAAGCTTGATTAAGTCATTAAAGTTTGACAAACATAACTTAAGTGCATGATTTACGATTTTGGTTAGATATGCTTCTCAAGATTAGGAGTCAAATGAAGCTAAAGTATATTAAAATCATAATTGTTGTATTACTTGTGCATAACCAAAGCACAAGGATGTAGGTGTATCAATGATTGGGTATGTGACATAGCGGAACTGGCACATAAGGAAAGGAAAAAATTACAATTCTTCCATTCTACAAATACCCAGATTGTGATCTTCTATATATCTGTTGATTCTAAGAATACCCGGATGATATAGGCATCCAAAATTCAAAATTTGGAGAAAAAAGCAATAATGCAGCTCCAAATAAATATTATCAATAAAATAATCAATCTCTTAATTAGCCCAAAGGTAGACAATTTATATTAAAAACCTAAATTTTACCAAAAACAAAACTTCTTAAAAACTTAAAATAAAGAAAAGGACAAGGAAAATGTCATAAATGACAAAAAATAAAATAAAACTCTTACTAAAAGATATTTTATCCTAATAAAATATAATATACAAATAAATATTTTATATTAAAGGACAAATATGTCATTTGATATAAAATAAGAGGGTTTTCTGGTCAACCCTAATGTTTAAATTAATTACTTTTGTTGGTTATCATATACGTAAGAGAAGACGAAGAGACGGAGGAGAAAATTGTGGAGGAAAAATTTGATCTTTTAGAAATTTTGTGATTCCATAAACAAGGAAAACGGGTGAGATTGATTCTTTCAATCCTTTAGATGATCTAAAAATATAATCTTTTGTTAAAGTTTTTGTATTGGTTATTAGGAATCAAAGTTCTTGGAGATTTGGAAGAAAATCCTAAATTGCGGTGTTTGAGGATTTTGTAGCTTTACAATTTATAGAAGAAAGGTGTTTTGGTGAATTAAGGTTCTATTCCTAAAGCAAAATCAAGTACGACCATTCCCTGTTTGTTGTATGTGCTTGTAGCTTTAGATATGTTTGTTGTATGTGATGTAAGATCAAATTCTAAATTGACTTAATTCTATACGATAATAAGAAATTATGTCTACTTGTGTTTGGCTTTGATTAGTAAAGACAACAAAAAGTGTGATACTAACGAGGCACCTCGATGATCTATGTGTGAGGTTGTCCCAAATGGACTCGTACATAGAAATGATTTCGGTAGATTACGTTTTGGTAGAGACGGCGGTATGTGAATGATTCTCCAACGCCAATATATGTGTATAATTACTTATTTTCAAAAGTTGGTTGATTTTCAGGGGTCTGAGCTACTCTAAGTTTGGAACTAGGGATTCATAGTTCTAAACTATGTTGTTTTACTGGCTTATTATCTGATTGGTTGCATTAGAATAAGTTGCATTTGATATATATGTTGCGTGTGCATATGCATTTGTTTTGTGGATTAGCGTACTAGGCGTTTTCTCTTATTTCATTCATTTTCAGGAACAAGAGAAGATAGGATGATTTATGATCATACTGGATATGGTATCTTTGTAGATCATGGCGATGGCGATAGTAAACTTGACTTTCCTGCGAAGGATCAATAAAGGTTGATTTTGGATACCTAGAGATAGGAAGACAATTTGATAATCTATGAAGTTTAATTTGAAACATTATTATTTTGAAAGATTTTATTTACTTTATGAGTTTAAGATTTCTTTATAGGACTTTTCAGTTGAGTTATAAGTCAAGATAATATTAGCTTTGATTTATGCCAACAAGTTAATTCGAGAGTATTATTTATACAATGAATTGTTTAATAGGAACCCTTTATATGTGAGTATTGGAGTTGTATTTTTTATATAAAATATGGATTAGTATTTCATAGCCTTGGCGTGTTCTTAGAAAGAGAAAGACACGTGGCGGGTTGTAATGTCCTTATTTTATAGCGTTGCAGCTTAAATGGTATCAGAGCATAAGCTTATGATCTTTAGGGAAATTAGGTTATGAACTCCTTAGGAGAGTGAAGAGAGGGGGTAGATTATGGGAAAGCTAGTAGCTATGGTTTAGGTTGACTTCTTCATTATGATTTCTTATCGTTTCTTTCATTACAACTCATTGTTTATAAATATTATATTTATTCCATTTATGTCATTATGTTTTCATAATTATTTTCATATATTTTCTTGGAATATTTGTTATTTTATTTTGTTTTTGTTGTTGCTCCCTAAAATACATAGAAAAGTGATCAGTCCAACAAATAAAGCTCAATAAAAATCTAGAAACGATAATTTATAAAAACCAAAATACCCTCTTACTAAACATGTGACTTTAGTCTTCTACTATAATACATATACATGTTTATACAAGAAGTTAATGACATCTAATGAAATGTAACAGACAAAACAATAATGACTAGAGTAAACTAAAGATAATATATAAATACACAAATTAGTAATCATAGCTTACATAAAGAAATTTAAAGGCTTTAAACAACTTTACTGAAAAATGATCATTGAAGTGTTTTGTTCCCTACGGTATACAATTGTAGGCTAGCTTAAAGGTTGTCAAAAATATATGTTCATGCAGTAGCCACAAGAATTAGGAAAATGACCTCGTGAAATTAATTTTTAAAAACAATATAAATATATACATCAATATTCCTACTAATTAATCTCTAATATAATTCATTATTTAGCCAGAACTCAAAAATATGAGTTTCGGATTATAATAAGAAGTGACTACATGACATAAAGTCGTATATAGTAAATATGTATGGGCATTAAAAAAAAAGAAAAAGGAAATAGATAATAATTAATAAATAAATGCAACGAATCTTGACTGTGGGTCTAAAGGTTAAAGACACCAAGCCATTTCTTTTATTTATTTATTATCAAATATATTGGTGTGACAAATTGATGAACATAATCAACATGCAAGTTGATCTCCACATGCAAGGAATTCTCAAAGATATTCTCAACGTGGCAAGAATAGAAAGAAAAATTGAAGTTATTAAATAACACTTAATTTGTAAAAGTAAATGACTTATCAAGCAAGGGTAGAATTTGAATTATAATCAAGGTGCTTGCTTGTCAAGGAATGTGTCGTACACATGTTAAACACACTTAAAATGGTTGCAAACAAAACAAAGTCGGTACTAGAGTGAATAAAAAAAAAAAACTTATATCCGAGTTTGCTTTAAGATGGTAAAATTAAAATTACAAAGACCATAATACAATTTCAAACAATTTGTCTTTGCTTGTTTGGAAGGGCTAGATTTGTTTTGTAGTGGGGATACCTTGTTAGTGGAAGTTTCGCTAATAAAGAAGATCTACTGATAATGGCTTGTCAGTGGATAGTAATCGTAGATCTCTATGCCAATAATGATATGATAAGACAAACTGATGTGATCCTAAAAGCATCTAGTTCAGAGCTAACTAAGTCCAAATCTAATGATATATTTCAAGGAATCAGAGGCCCATTTGATGGAGTTTCAATGATCAAAACCTGAGTCAAGCAAGCCAAGGATTCTTATAAACTAGTTTAAGAGTCAAAGGATTGAAGATTTAAAGAAATAGCACTCAACACCGCCAGCCTTGAATAATACAAGCTGACTAGGAATGAATTTGCTATCGATAATTTTATTGAAGCGAGATGTTGTTTTAATTCAAATGTGTAATATAGGCCACCGGATTTATTTTTATGTCTTTAGGGATATTTATCATGTCCTTAAGAATATTTATTGTATTTATTAGGTGTTATTATTCGTGTCTTTTAGTTTTCCTAGGTTTTATTGTTTGTGTCTTTTAGTTTTCCTAGTGATGCGATAGGAACCACGCCAATCTTTGAATGAGACCCGCTATCCAGATTGAGAAACAAAATCCCTGAATCATCTAAGAAAATTGATGGAAACCGCGACCCATTACCTATATAGAGGCAAGAACCTTGTTATAGTCGTAGACGCCACAACCGGTGATGGCAAATCGATTGATACGTCAAAGGGGTTGAACACCACAGAAATTTCCGATAAGTTCATAAATAAGTTCTTTCCAAATCTCAAAGAGAAGAAACTTTCATCTTTTCATTATCAAATATATGTCATATATGTTATATTCCATAGATTTGTATAGGCTTTTAATTAGCTTAAAAACTAAGCTATAATAAATAAGGAAAAATAATATATTAATGATTCCTAGGGATATGTAAAGGCAAACTTGACAATAAACAACCTATTAATGACTCCTAGGAATATATAAAGACAAACTTGACAATTAAAATCTGAAAAGACTTGACAATTAAAATCTGAAAATACATACAAACTTAAATATCTCTAATAAATACAATAAATGTTTCTAAGAAAATAATAAATATCCCAAAAAGATATAAACTTAAATATGATATGTATATATATATATATTTTGTTGACACCATCCGATCCTCATCATTCCCTTCTTCTCGAAAAAGATTCGTCCTTGAATCTTCAAACTAATGCGAACCATATGCGACCTGCCTTGAGACCCATGATAAGTGTTTTAAGACCCTCATTATTTGTGCATTATTGAACATATTTTATATGTTATTTGAGTAAGTCAATAAAAGAAAGAACTTTTATTGGGTTAATTATTTGTTTCAGGGATGATTATGGAATAATGAAGCTTTTTAAGAGATTCATCATGAAAGAAACCAAGTTACTGAAGGATTATGGAGCCTAGATGAAGTTACTGGTCATACACTAGTAATTATACACTACTAGTGTAGATTTGAGGATAAACTTGAAGAAAAATCAGCTTTTTCAATGTACACGACCCAGGCTACACGGGTAGTGTAGGATGAGTAGTGTACACATGACATCAAAGGAAAATGCGCTGGAATTAAGTTGTACACGCCCCGAGCTACACGAGTCGTGTAGGGTACCCGTGTATGTGCAATTTTGTATAAATACAGCCTTCTTTCATTGTTTGAAAAGAGAGAGAGTCAGAGATCATTTTCTAACCCTAAGTTCGTCTTTTGGAGAGCTTTTCAAGGAGAATTGACGGCACAACCATCCGGAATCACAACAATTGTTTCAAGGGAGTTTTTGTTATTATGATTCATTTAAACTCTTCTAGATCTATTGTTCTTGTTGTTTATCATATGGAAGAGTAGATTTGTTTGCCCTAGGTTTTGTGAAACCCTAACTTATGTTCTGAATTGTTATCAATTGATGAGAAGTTTTGATCTTGAATTCATTCATGTGATTTAATTGTCTTGTAATAATTTTCTGGCCAGGATTATTGCTTGTTTGATTCTTATTAGTTAGAAAGAGATTTCAACTAATAGGATAGATCTTACATGAATGATAAATTTGCATGTTTCACCTAGACATAGGGAGGCTTCGAATTTCTGCTATAAAGATTAAATCTTTATTTAGGGTTTGTGAGTTTTATGCAATTTTACATTGGCGTGAGTGAAGGAAGAGATTCCCATTTTCTCATGTAAAATTAGGAATCAATTGACTTGAAGAGAGTAATTGGTTTAATTTAGAAACCCTGCAGTTCAAGATTGATTTTTCATCAGTTAATTTTATCATAAGTATTAAGGGTTAGCGTGGATCAAAACTAGGGGCATTGTTGTGAATTGAATTAAATTAAGGAAAGCTCTCATATTCTATAATTAGGGTTTGTCAATTATTAGTATAATTAGTCATTAGGGTTAATACAATCTTTTGATAATTCAGACTAGATAGTAGTGAAAGGGTATTACTAGTAATTGCCCATAGATCCTTAGGACGACATCCGAGTTAATTTATATACTACAAGATAGGTGCGCTGCCTTGTGTGGATTTGAATTAATTGGATTATAAATTTTATACTTGGTGATCATACACACATCAACCCAACATTAATATGGTTGGAAACATCGTTCCTCTTTCTCAAAAAAGTTTCATCCTTGAATCTCCTAACTGACACGAACCACAAGCGACCTGCCTTGAGACCTGACACCAATATGCTTGGAAAGTTCTATCCCAAAAATCTAACCAGATCAACAAACGACCAACCTCAATTCCTTTTTCCACTTCCTCATTTCTTCTTCCTTTTTTTTTTAAGAAAAGATACAAGCGGGATATGAATGACTCGAGTTACCTCTCATCAAACTGGATATGGATTCTAAGAAATCCTATGCTCTGATACCAAATGATGCGATAGGAACCACGCCACTTTATAAACGACACTCGCAATCGAGATTAAGAAACAAAATCCCTGGATTGTCTAAGAAAACTGATGGAAACTGTGACCCATTGCCTATATGGAGGCAAGACCTTGGTATAGCCGTAGACACCACAACCGATGATGGCAAACCGATTGATAAGTTAAAAGGGTTGAACGCCACGGAAAACTCTAGGTTTTATTATTTTGTGTCTATTAGTTTTCCTAGGAATTATTATAAATAGGCTTTTGTAATCAAATAAAACAGATTATGAGTTATTTATCTAAATGAAATTGAAAGTTTTCTCTCTGTATGTTCTTGATTGAACATGTTCATGAACTTATTAGATTTCATCCGTGACATTCGAATTCTTTGACTTATCAATCGGAACTCCATCACAGATTGTGGCGTCTTCATTATACCAAGGTTCTTACCTCAATATATGCAACAGGTCGCGGTTTTCACCAAGGTTTCTTAGATGGTCCTTGGGGTTCAATTCCATTTGGCGAACATTGGGTCTTAGGTTTAATATACCTAAGGTTTTCCATATTATTTGGTATCAGAGCGAATGTCATGCCCCAAGGGTACCCTAGTAGTAGTAAACAAAATACACTTGAATACTATTATTAGATTACCTTCTGAAAATGACATATTTTCAATAAATAGGATATTTTAGTTGCTTTGATAAGAAAGACAGGTATATATAAGACATAAATTAGCAAATAACTGTGATCCAAAGTTTGAGAGTAATACTAACATTACAGACCATAACTTTTCTATAAAAATTCTCCAAATACACAACTAAAGGTTCTAATGCTAAATACTTGTAACTAGAAATAGAAATATAAATCTTATCCTGAACTACTTCTTAAGCTTCTAGCTTCTAAGTTCTTACCGAAATCATGCTCCTGTAAGTAATGAGCCAAGGTCGCAATATGAACCTGAAAGGACTGTTGGAGTGTGAGCTAAAACACGGCTCAGTGAATAACCAGAACTTATCACATATCAAACAAGTTTATTAACAATCATATGAAATGCATCAATCAAGCATATGTACAATTACAAGTCTGGATAACTCGAAATCCAAAGCAGGATGAAGATTTACGCGCTCTCATCGAGATTGAAGGATCACAATCTATGGCCTACCTACCCAGGAGAAACTAAGCTTTTCAGGAAAACAATAATAGTCACTTTAATTGTCTCATTAAATTTATTATAACTTAAACACTCATTTCCTATTTTAGCTTTAGAAACTCCACTAAGTGTTAGTCATTTCCAAGCAATACCATAAGCAGCGTCCTTCATTTACCATTTAGTTCCTATGGTATCAATAAAACAAAAGTAATCTTGTGATTAACTAATAGCTTCTTTGCCTAGATAAACCAAGCATTATCAGAGATCCGAGACACTAACACGTAGTAGGCTTCCACTCACTCAAATGCTACTTTATGCAAGACCTGCAATGCATGTTTAATTTCCTTTATGGTACCAGTAGTTTTATTCAAGTTGAAGGCGATCAATGAATGCACAGGCAATCAATCATGTTACACAACCAATATAGTCATACAGAATTCTGTTGTTATTATTATTAGGGTGCCTTGGCCATCAATATTTTATACAACAAACAGTTCCCATAAACCCATACAGTACACTTAGGTTATTATCTTTTATTTAAGGTTCACTAAGTTATAAGCACATACAATGTAATGAGACTGAGTTAGTCACCTGCTCATGTTGACTAATCATAGTAATCGTCAGGAAAATCCACACAAGTACCCAGGTCACTATTGAGATGATTAATATATCCATCAATGTCATATAAACTATATGATTGAACTCCTATGAGTGTCTAAGTGGCCTATTTTGATGTTAGGTTTTCATTCTATTACTATATTGGTCCTTTAATGGTTTTATGATAATCTAGTATTATTTAATATTTATTTTCATATTGTTTGTCTTGATCTTATTTGATACTTATATATATATATATAAATATATTCATCGGGTATTCAAAAATTTGATATTTAGTTAGCTCATTTTTTATAGTTATTATTATTGTTATTTTTTGTATTCATCCTTATCTCACTTAGTATAGTAACTCGTATTTACTTATTATTGTTTAGAATTATCGGTTTTCTTTTGATTTACTTGATATAATTTTCTTGTAATGTAAAGGTATCACTTTATTAAAAAATTTAGATTATTTAAATTTCCATTGTAATATGTATGTCTATATGTATGCATTTAAATAAATACTTGGTAATTACCATAATTCTAACTTTTCTTATAAAACATATTAAATTCATCTATAATGATAATAAAATTAGTAACATTAAGATTTGATAAATTTAAAAAAATTGGTTTAAAAAATATTAGTAGTATTATCTTTATGCCGTAATAATAATAATCATGGAATTAATAATAATAGCAATAAGTTTAATGATAATAATAAGGGTAATACTAGTAATACTCATAATATAAATAAGATTAATAGTGATTCCAAAAATCACACACATTGAGGTTAATACTAGTAGTAATATTAATACTTTTTAATGATATCAAAATAACTTTAAGCTTAACTTTTGGGTTTTAATATTACTATTAAGTATAATAATATCTAAAAACAATAATTCCAGCAATATCATTAATCTAATTACTTTTAATATTAATAGTAATGGCAATAATAATATTAATGACTATAATAGTAAGATATCATGGATTTTAGTGATAGTAATTGTATATTAGTAGTGGACTTTTAATAATATTAATAATAAATAATAATTATATCAATGTCCACAAATAATATCATAATATTAATATTATTTAAATACCATATATTTATTAGTATTGCAAATTGTAATTTTGAACCCAATATTCAACAATTACAATTACTAAAATACTACTAATAATAACATTCCTAATAATACATATAATAAATAAATGGAAATAATAATATTAATAATATTTGTAATAATAATTATTACATTATTTGGCTTAAATAAATCGGTCTTTTTTTAAAATAATAGTTGTCGAGAGGTACACGGAGTAGAACATGCTCGTATTCCTTCCAAGCTCATGTGAAAATACGAAACACGGCTGGTGCATGGGGAAGACCAGCCCGTGCTCATCTGGGAAAAAAAAACTAATATTGCTCATCCTTCTTCTTCCTCGGTTCGATTCCATTTTTTTGCTTTTAACATGTTAGAAACACTTCTAAATCATTCAAAAGTGATTGTATATAATATATATAAACACTAAACAACTTACAACACATCTATATTTACATATTCCATGATTTTCGAATCAAAAGGAGTGCAACTAGGGTTTTCAAATTTTACATTGTTCGAGCTTGTTCGGTGTAATTCGAAGCTTGTTTTTGGTTTGGTAATGATTCTATGATCATCAGAAGTTAGTTTAAAGTATGGTTCTTAACCAACAACAAGCCAAAACAAATCAACTTACCTTGTTACCAAACTTGTGCGTTTTTAATGAACTTTTTGTTTTGATCAGAGCGAGGTGTTTAGGGCGAGTTGGGGTCGATTTTGTGGCTGTTTACAGTGTTGTTTTAGTGTTTGTTTGAACTAGAATTTGTGAGATTTTATTAGCCTTGTTTGCTTGTTCATAAATGAGTGTTTATATAGAGTTTTAGGAAGAAAAAGAAGAAGAACGTGTTCGTGTTTTGCATCCAGATTTCTCCAGTTCCTTCTACTATTTCAAAACTTGGTTTTGCTTCAATTAATGAGTCCTACAGCTGGCCAAATATGAGTGGAGTGTGTGTGCATATTGTTGACTAAAAAGGGTACAATTTGGAACAAATTGAGGAGGATTTCGGTTGGCAATTCTCAAGAAGATCTCCTCCATCCATTTTGGTGCAATTTGCACCGAACTTTGCTTGATGAGATAGAAAAATATTTTAAATATTATTAAGTTATGAAATTATCTTAGTTTTAGGGTATTTTATTAAGCTAAACGGGTTTAAACATGATATTTATTCAAGGGTTTTATCTTCAAAAAATTACATAGTGTTCTATAAATTTCCTAGATTATTATTGAGTACATATTTAGGTTTAAAGTTTATGTGATTAATTATTCGTAGGATTTCATCTCCCGCGATTAAGGTTTATTAAGCTTATTAGGTCAATTTTTGTTTTAGGCTTTAATAGCTTAAGAATATCCTAACTAAAATAATGGTGTGATTCAAATATTTATTTGGAGTCTAGATTATTAGTTATACATCTTTTATGTTTTTATTGTGTATTTATAACCCTATCGATTTATCTTTAGGTTATCGTTTCCTAATTACAAATATAATTTGTTATTTACTCATTATTGCATTTGATATCTTAGTTAAATTATCTAGATATCTAAGGTTTTTGATACCTATTATGAAATCTTATTAGTAGTCTTTAATACTATCTAAGAACCTTTGTTTTAGGGTTTAGAACTATATATAGGCTCATTACTACTCATAGTTCTAGTCTTAAGTCTTCGTTGGGTTCAATAGTAGCCATTTATTTTCTATATTTATATTTTTTATCTATTTCTATTTGTATAACAAGTCTCAGGGTTTGAAAATTTGGGTTACTTTTAATTATATCTTAAATTGCCATTTATTTGTCATGCCCCGAGGGGTATCCTAAATGTGACAGTCCGTCGTACACAATATTAAAGCCTAAGAATGACTACCTCAGTCACGCAGAGGCTTCCATATCATGTACGAGGCGTACATCACAACCAAGGGAATGCATCGAAGTAGCGCAATTTACATTGATAATAATTAAGTAACAAGACAAGGAGAATACTTATCATAAACATAAACATGGTAAATTACAATTCTTAGGGGCCTATCCCTCTATTGTCTTGATAAGATCATATTTTATACAACTTGTTGATATTCATAAGAGCTAGAATGAATATTTGTTTTGATTAAAATTCATGTTTCAGGACTAATTTGGACAAAGAAATCAAAACAAGAGACTTTGAATCAAAAATGGGAAAAATTGAAGTAAAGGCCTTCATTTCAACATTCAAAGCCGCCGGCGTTTAGACGGCTTACACCCAAGGCCGCTACCAGCACTGCCAGCTTTGCAAGATATTCACCCAACAACACTGTAAGCCGCCTCAAAGCTGCCAGCGTAGAAGATGAAGAAGCCAGCGCACTTAAAGGCCGGCAGCTCATAATTGAAAAGTCACCAGCTTTGAAGGAGTTACAATATACGCCAGCTCCTAAGCCGCCGGCGTTGAGGCTGTGTACATCAAGAATCAGAAGCGACATGAATGCATCAAATGCTTGGAAGAAATTGAAGAGACAAATCTGTTGGAATGTCTACGCCAGTGTGAAAGCCGCCGGCTTTTGGACGGCGTTTGTTATAAATTGGTGCAACGCTTCATTTCTGATCACATACGCCGGCTAGATCTACATCAAAGCCGCTGGCGTAGAAGCGACCTACATATGTAACTAATGTTGAAAGCTGCCAGTGCATTGCCTGCGCAAAGGAGAAAATGATGATACGCCGCCTATAAGCCGCTAGGTAGGATCCATATCTGCCAACGTACGAAGTGAAACGGCAAATTTCATTTAATGTCTTGCACGAAATTTTTCCTATAAATAGGGGTTCTACCCCCCTCCAACAATCCATCCACATCCCAAGTAGCTCTGAAATACACTACATTATATAGATTAGAATTAGCATTTCATAGAGATTTTTGAAGAGATATTGAAGTTTTTCAAGAATTTGCAAGTGAAACTTTGATATTTTGAATTGGTGATATCTGATCTTTTCCTTTTATGCAATTCATATATCTGAATATTCTGATCATAATGAAATCATTTGCAATTCTTATCTGATTTTTGAATCATCATCCATGAGTAGCTAAATCCTTTTTGTGGGAAGTTGATGAAGCTTTAAACATGCTAAAATGATTTTTGAAACCATGTGATAAGATAGTTAGAATCATGAAATATTCATATTGAGTTCTGATTATTCATCATATCTTTGGTGTATAAGAATTCTGATAACTCGGAAGGGAAATTAGGGTTCATATGAATTCATAAATTGAGATTAAATTACAACTGCGGAAGCGGCGGAGTTTAATATAATTTAGAAATTGTCCATGAATACTAATGCAATGTTTTATATTAATTTCTCACTAAGGAATTAGGGGATGTTAATATAAAGTATTAGTCAATTATAGAATCGGAAAGTTTATAATTGTAATTTTGATTCCACGAATAATTTATTTAGCGGAAGCTATTGGATTATTTTTGTGGTTGAAAAGATTTTTAACTCTGTTTTTTAAATCATTACAATTTCTTATGAATATCCATGAATCTAATTATCATTATAACATGAATTCAAGTTGATTGGCAATAGTTTAAAGTGGATTCTGCTCCTTCCCACATTTTTCTAACATATCACTCTCTTCAAAAGCTTACTGCATTCATAGTAGATACTTAATTAGATAATTTAGTCTTAATCTAATCATTCTAAAAGATTAATTGCCTCGACATTAGTATTAGTTGATAATTGTCTAGTAGTTAATAGATCTCTGTGGGATCGATAGTTGACTCATACTATATTACAAGATAAGGCCCAGTACGCTTGCTGGATAAGATGCTTTAAAAATTTAATACTAATTTAGCACATGATGTCTTCAAGTTAAAATAATTACACTTCTTAGAAATTTCCAAAACACTAACATAGCAGACATTACATATAAGAAACCTTGCAAGATAACTTCATCCTATGTTCTCAATACCTTCAGAAAAATTTAACATCCTTCCATGACTTCCTTAGCATCATGTTCCTTGAATAGAGCCACAAGTATACCTGTTTCAATACAAATCTATGGGGGTATAAGCTACAACTAACTTAGTGAGATATTCCTTTTCATTCGCACCATGTTTTCAAACAAGTTCATTTAAATTTTCACACGTATGCTAGGCATATAATGCAACAATCACGTGATTACACAAATATATATAGTTATCCGGAAACCATAATAGAACAGATTTATCCCTCCGTATAGAAGATTAGGGAATCGTTGATGAAGATCCTCGATCTTCTACTGCCGGTCCCCAGGTCACCATCCAAAGCGTTCAATTGGCTCTACTCCGAACCTAGAGTCGATTCCTTGGGCGATTTGAATTCTCTAGGAAGGAACATGGCCCGTGTCACAGCACGATAACAGCCAATCCAACTTTACGCATAGGAGTAGCAGCCTTTCGAAAGAGATGTGACTAGATAGATGCTATGAGTGAGCGTTTTATTTTTCTTAAGCCAAGCCTTATTAAGATTTATTAGGGGGCAATCAATCGATTTAGCAAATAATAAGTAGTCATACAAGTAAGTAAACAAAAACACTTAAATAGGCAGTTTGAAGTTGCGATATTCTTAATTCTCATTTCATGCATAAACATAGAATCACATATATATACATATCCCCACATTCCCCATATATATCCATTTTTATCTTTTCTTAGTATACTAATGTCACTACTTTACAAACACAATCAAGGTAACGAAATTAAGAGGAATAACTCACTCGTCCATTTTTGCAATCTTCTTAGTCGTAGAAATCCTTAGGAAAGGTGATCTCGTATCCTTCGTCACCTAAACAAAAGAAATACCCGGGATGATTATTTCATAAAAATTCTACTTAAACTTTCTAATTCCATTTCACTATGTTTGTCAAAATCGCATAGAATGAAATTCTAATTTAAAATTGCCATAACTTGCTCATTTTAACTCGGAATTTCGCATATAATATACCGTTTTCTACTTATTCGAAAAGATCTATCCATTTTTTAAGGTTATCTTTGTCATATAAGGTCATTTGGGTTCCGAAAACATTGGGTACAGATTTAAAATGAATATTTCTAGATTTTGCAAAACCATTTTCTAACTCAACTTCATTCAAAAATCCTTTAGTAAAAAAAAAAAAATATATATATATATATGATTGATAAAATCCTTTGAGTATATAGATAAGTTCACTTTAATGCACAAAATTCTAATGGTAGTCTCAACAATTTATTCATAAAACAATTCTTTTTAAAGTGTTAAAACTTAACTTGATAATTTTTTTTTAAGTATTTTGAAGAAACTTTATATTTTCATTAGTTATTATAAATGAGTATATTCTTATTTTATTTTCTTCATTCCTTTTTCCAAAACAAGTAAATTTTCCTTTAACATTAATCTTTCATAAATTTTACTTCTAGTAATAAAACATCAAAGTCATCAAAGGTGTATTAAGTTGTTGAAAACCTTTTTTGTAAATTTGTATTTAGAATGGTTTTAGAAAATGAGTCTTGTCTTCTTATATTTATTATTTAAAATATAAGTTTTTGTTTTCTAAAACTTATTCCTTTATTTCCTTTGAAAAGAGTCCTCTTTATTGATAAAACCTTTGTTTTTAATCTTATCTTATTTATATTCTTTAAAAATAATTTTCTTCTTTAGAAACTTGAAAATCATTATTTTCCTAAGTGGGTTTATAACTGTATGAGTTGAATTCATCTTAACTTTGAAAACTAGTTTGTTTCTTAATTTTGTTATGGAGTTAAAAAGAGTTTAATCTTAAGCTTTTTGTGAAAACTTTGAATATTAACAAATTATTTTACTAAAACTTAGGTTACCATAATATATAAAGAACATATTTTTTTCTTATATTTCCTTGGTAAAGCTATCTTTGTTATTTGAGAAAACTTTGAGAAAGCATGTATTACTCTACTTCTATGTTATTGATAATAACTCCATTATTTTGCGACAAGTCACATAATAGAAAATTTAGTTTTAAGTTCCTTTAATAAAGTAAAATTCTACTTTTAAATTAGTTGAGACAATATCATTATGTAGATGCAAGTATTATGAGCATGTAAAATAATAAGAATATGAGAAAATACTAGAAACAAATAATAATAAGTAAGATAATAAAAATAACAAGTATTGGGAATCTTAGCTTCATCAAGGTATCCTGATCAAGTATCGGGAGCCTTAGCTTCATTAAGATCCTGGGACTAAGAATAGACTAGTCCCAAAAGAATAAAGAAAATAAAGAAAAGGTTGTTTTGACTTGATATAGACAAGTATAAGACTAGAAAGACTAGTCTTAAAGAAATAGCATGAAATAAATAAATTGCAAAACATGAAACTGAATAAATAACAAGTGAGCATATATGCTCTAAATATTATATATAAATACATAAATATATTTAGTTAGATATGAATAAAAAATTAGCATTATAACAACAAAATCAACATAACATAATAAAATAGGAAGTTCATGTGCAAGAACAAAATATGAACATGTTGTTGCTTTTACTACTCATATGAGTTTCAAAACAACATCATAGTCATGTTAAGTTACATAACGTGAGTAAATAAATGGTTGGAAGAAGTTTACCTAAAGTGTTTATATGGTATGAAGATGGTAGATGAATGAGATATTATGTGAGTAGTGATATGTGGTAAATGGTTTGTGTATAAGGAATGATTTTTGTGAATAATTGGTTTAAGAGAGTTTTGATAGAGAGAAATTTTGAAGAGAGGATTTGTGGAGAGATTTTAGGAGAATTTTGGTAGTGAAATGAATTGTGTGAAAGAATGAAGGAGGAAGGATGTATTTATAGAATTTTGAAGTGAAAATTAGATGTAATTAAATTAATTGAAAAAGAAAATAATTGAAGAGAAGAGAGAGAGAAGCGTAGACGGCAATTGTAAGGAGGAGAGAGAAATTTGATTAAAAATTAATTTTGGAAGAAAAGTGTAAGAGAAGTTTGATAATATGTGGTGTAGAATTTTTATGGGAAAATAAAATTATAAGAAATAGGTATATGAGTGTAACAATAGGTAGTAAGAAAAAGTAGAGATAGAGAAATAGTAATGAATAGTAAAAAAGTACTATGAATAGTAAACTAGACAATTAAAATATCGGTAGTAATAAAAATACGCGTATAAATGCGATATCTGTAATTTTAGCTACCGAAAAATTCTAAAACCGAATATTTTTGAAAACCTTATATTTTTACGAGTCTATTGGTATTAACAAAGTATTTTTTTCGTCCGGTGTACCAGGGCATGATTTTTGAAAACTGATCCGTTCGGATCCGAAGGATATTAGAATTTTGCGAATCTGATATTTTTAAACTTCCCTATATTATTACGAATTATTATCAACATTATTTCCATTTCGTTATTTGGGGTTTAAGAGCACAGGATTACCGGATCTTAAACACTAGGGTTTGTTGTAAGTTTTATTGACTTTAAGGGTTCTGGTTTGACTTCCAATTTTGTTGAGTTATTCGTAAGATCATATAATTATGAGTTTTGCCCGTATTATATTTTTCGTTCAATATTTAAGATTTATTTTATTTTATTTGTGATATTTAATAGTTTTCAGTTCTCGGGATCGTTTAACCGAGTCTAGGGTTATGAGTTAACTCAGTTTGATTTTTGGTGAAAATTGAAATTTCTAATTCTAAAATTGACCGAGGGTTTTAAGGTCTTAGCATTTCGTTGTCGAGCGTTATTTGGATATATCATTTTGATTTGCGTTTTAGGAATCGGGTAGATGATTTGCTTGGCGAACGGATGTTGATTCAACCGATAGTTGGATTTTCTATTTTGTTTTTTAGGGTTCTCTTTTTTCTCAAGATTAAGAAATCTTGTTTTTGATCTTATTTAGAATTAAGTTTTAACTTAGTTCGATTTTTAGGGTTTCGATTCCGGTGTTTGACTCTTGGGAATATTTTATAAGAATTATGAAATTTTAAGGGGTTTTTACAAATTATATTCATAAAAATCGGTCTATTCGGCTTGTAACACCTAAACCAGAATGAAAGGATAAATCCATTCAACATATTATTCCTAAAAAATCGTTTGTATTGTTTGCCCACGTTGTCACGCCCCAAAGGGTACCTAAAACGCGACAGTCCACCACACTCAATATTTAAACTTAAATATGACAACCTTAGTCATCCCATAAGTTTACATACCGGGTGTAAGGTGTACTTGCACAACTTTTAGGATCACACTTTGAATCGAATAGTCTTAAGAAGGCATACAATAGCATTAAGAAAAGAAATCACAACAAGGCAAATAAGTTAAGTCTTTACAAAAGTCAAGGGGGCACACCCCCGCCAAAATAATAACAAAAGTCCATCCAGTATAAAACCATATTATAAACGTTAGGGTTTATGTTAAAGAGATTTTCTTAGAAGTCCACGTTTCTAGCTAGGTCCCGACTTCTTCAAAAGCTCCTTCATTCAAAAGATAACCCTGTGAAAAGTGTTCTCTTGAAACAACCAAAAATAGGAACACCACAGCAAAACTATTGGGGTGTAAGCTAACAGGCTTAGTGAGATTCATTCCCAAATATTTAATACTCAATAACAGTATATAACAGACAATTTATTAGTAGCCATAGGAAATGCACAAGCAAATGATCATACAAGCATATGACTTTCCGGGAGTCATATGTGAATGGATTTACGCCCTCCATTCGGGGTTAGGATGGTCCATAAATCATGCAACCATCATCCCGATCTCTTTCTCTTAGTTGTACAACCTCTGTTGTTTTATTGTTGTAGTTTTATGTGCCTACTCACATCCGTTAACTCAAGCGATCTCATATCCTTAATGTTAACATAGGCCCCCTCGCCTTCCACCAATATATTTTGTCCCACCAAAAGTATATTAGCTAATGCAATGTGACTCACTACGTGATATGCATGCAATTTATTCATATAATCGGCATGTTAATTATGTAGATTAAATGTGATCATCGAGAATTTCAGACAATCCAAGTCTATACTAGCTCACACAATGATATTTACAACATGTCTCGTCTCGATATACTTATTATTCATTCAACCAAGATTAAATCACAACTCATCATAGTTTTATCTTTTCCTAATTCTAGTGCCACTACGATTACAAGCACATACATGAGCACAACTATTTAAGAAATGAACTCACTCGGCCATGGAGAGAAATCCACTAGTCGTAGTAGTCCTGGGGAGTGGAAATCCGTCCTCCAAATCACCTAAGTACAAGGAATACCCTCAATGAGTATTTCTCATAAAATTCTAATAAACTTAACAATTCTATTTACTAAGTTCGTCAATTTTCTCTAAGATGAAGTCCTAACTTAAAATGGTCATATCTAACTCAATTTAACTCGGAATTGCGCATATTATATATCGATTTCTATCTACTTCGAAAGATCTATCCATTTCCTAAGTTAAATCAAACATACAAGGTCTTTGAGGGTCGAAAAACCACTGTACAGCAGGGTTACAAATTTCCAGTTTGAGTTCTTGATGAAAATTGTTACTTTTGTTCCATTTAATCTTTTTAGATCATCTTATATTGGTTCTACACTTGTAAAGAGAACTCCTAGCCAAAGATAAAGAATTAAATACTTATATGATCATCAAGATATCATCCAAAAAATTCTAAAATCTACTTTTGTAAAAACCAAGATTTTGAGTTGAAACTCATTTCTTGTTTTGAGAAAAATCCTTTGCTAAAACTAACATGACTCAATGAAAATAATTTTCTTATGTCACCTATTATCAAAGCATTCCATTTTCCACATAAAACTCTTGTTTTGAAGTCTAAAATAAGGTTTTCAAAATTCATCTTCCAAAATCCGAATTTCCTTCTTGAGTTTTAGAATGAAAATAAGACCTAGACTTGTCTTTCACAAAACTCTCTATTTTAGAAATATCTTTTAGGAAAACTCATCTAAACTTATGAAAATCCAATCCTTAGAATATTTATACCAAGAGCCCCTTATATTTTTGTCCAAATCTTCATTTTGGGGTTAGATAATAGGTTTAAAAATAGGTCTTGGCTTAGATCCGAATTTTCAAAAATTGTTTTTGAACACATCTCTTGATAAAATCCATCAAGACTCATGAAAAAATCATCCTTTACATATCCTATCTTAAGAGCCCTCCATTTCTTAAATAAAATCTTCATTTTTGAGTTGTAAAGCATGTTTTTAAACCATGTCTTGGCCAAAATCCGAAAATGATATTCTTATTTTGAAAATAACTTTTGAAAATCACCTTTGATTCTTGTAAAGAGAAGTCTTGATGATATACATTCATTAAACCTTCATTTTCTCAACTAAAACTCCCATTCTAAGATTTGGAAGAGGGTTTTTAAATATAGGTTTTGTCAAGATACGAATTTCACTATTTTTATTCAAGTTCAAATCTAAGATCTACACATAATATGAACATCAATATAAAAGAAATACATGATAGTAAGCTCTAAACCTATAGATCTAAACATAAACATGACCAAAGCTTCATAAAAATTAGATCTACAAGTATAATGAAAATATGAAGATAATAAAGTCTTAAAGACAACAAATATAGCAATATTATTATGGATCATCAACAAGAGGAGTGTTTTAAAGTTTTAGCATCATCATCTCTAGCCTTTAGGCATTATGGAGAGTCCTTTGATGCATGAAACCTCCATATAATCAATCTATAGTGTCTATGGAAGCTTAAGAAGAAAGATTTACTCAAAGATCTTCAAGAATGGAGTGTGGAAGCAATAAATGAAAATGGCGGCAGCTTCTATTCTTGTGCAAGAACAAGGGAAAGAGAGGAAAAGAGGTAGGGTTTTCAAAGAGAGAAAGTGTGTAAATGAAATGCATTTAATAGAGAGAGGAGTGTATTAAATGAGTGTGAAATAAATGGGATAAGAAAAAAATAAAACAAGGCAAAAATGGGGAGGGTTCAGTGAAATGCAAGAGGAAAGAGAGAGAGTAGACAATTTGTAACTCAATTTTTTTAAAAGTGTAACTTGTTGCACTTAATGTGCTAACTAAATGAGGCTTTAATTCATTAAATAAATAAAAAAAAAAGGAAAAGTGGCTGTTTTGATGAGTATGGTCAGCTGCCATAGATTGAAAGTGGAGTGTAGAATGAGTGAAAGAAAGCTTGAATAATGTGTAGAAGTGACAATTGAAGTGTACTTGAAGTATGGGTTGAAAAAGTGCTTTTTATTAGGAAAATATATAAAATAAAATTAAGAAAAATATTTTTAAATAAGTGGCAGAATTTTCACAATTAAAATTAAATAATTAATTGAATTATTTTAGTATTTCAACAAATATGTTACCGGTACGGTCAAAATATGCATATATAAGTTATAACTGATATTTTTAGATTCCGAAAAATTATGAACTCAATATTTTTGAAATCCTTATAATGAAAATACAAGTCTAAAAATATTAAAGATATATTTTTAGTTTTTTGAGCCTCGGGACACGCTTTCCAAAAACAGTATCCAATCGGGTTCGAAATAAGCCGAAAATAAACCAATATGATATTTTTAAGAAACCAAATATTATTACGAACTATTCTACATACTTTACTAAATTTTTTACTTCTCGATTTACGAACATGGAATTTCTGGATCTAAACTGTAGGGTTAAACTTGAGATCCGTTGACTTAAAGTTTTTGGTTGACTTCCGCCTTAGGGTTAAGGCTTAAGATTACTTCTAAAAACCAAGGGCTTACAATAAGTCCAAAACAAATGGAAATGATCAAAGTTAGGAAACTAGTTTTCTTAAAAGTAAATATTCATGGAATTTACAAAATAAAGAGTTTCTAAAATTTCCTTTTAGTAAATATTTTCAAGAGCATGCATACATCAAGCTCATGACATGCCATTCATGAAAGGAAATCGTCAATATTGCATGTATAGTTGATCTATATTCTAGAACATTACAAACATTCACAAAACTATTTTTTGGAATTAAAATTCCCTACTGATCAGAATGTTTCATGACTCAAACATTTTTAAAACTTGAAAATAATATTATAATTAGATAGATCTTTCAAAGTAGATAGAAATTGATATATAATTTGCGAAATTCCAAGTTAAAATGACCAAGTTATGGCCGTTTTAAGTCGGGACTTCCGCAAATGACGAGAATTACGAATTTACTAGTTTTGTTAAATATTTTGGATTAGTTAAGTGATGAAAAACTTATTAGGGTATTTCTTCCTTTTTAGGTGACCCCGAAACTGATGATTCCCTACCATCGGATTACTATTATTAAAAGACCGGTGATCCAATAGCCGAATGAGTATTACTTCCGATTCCATTTATTGTATGTGATTATAATGATAGTTGCATTAGATATTTGGTAAAGATAAAATGGATATGCATGATAGGGATGAATGGGAATTATGTATGGTTGTTGTTGATATGAGAAATTAAAAATAAGAATATCAAAGCTGGGTGATTAACTATTGCGTGTAAAGATGAATTAGGCTTGATTGTCTGCAACTATTGATTGATCACTTAAGGAATTGAAAATAAATATGGACTCATTCATATCATAAATGGGGATGGAGTATTAGCATTGGTTGGTTGCTCGTGATCGAAACGGTGTAAAAGTTGGTTAATCGTGATCCATAAACAAATTAATGAGTTGGTTAATCATGATCCACAAACGAATTTATAAGTTGGTTAACTGTGATCTAAACGACATATTTTAGTAGTACCGCAGTATTCGTTAATCTGCTAACCCAGGATGGAGAGCGAAAGTCCATTCACATATGATTTTCGGCTAGTCATATGTTTGTTGATTCCATATGTTTGCTGCATATCACTTGTTTGACTAATCACTTGCTTGTATAATGTGTTATGAATGTGATCTTAGAAGTTCTCATTCACTAAGCTAGTATAGCTTACGTCCCTATAGTTTTTATTTGTTGCAGCATCAGTTCATATGGTTTAGACAGAGGCAACCTATAGCTCAGGTACAGAGCTAGGCGTTTCCTTTAGAAGTTGTATTCAATTTTGTTTAGACTTCCGTAGGAAACCAAGAGACTCTGAATGGCTGTAAAAGACCTCTAAACGATATTCTTTTGCGGGAGAATGCCCCTTAGATTTTGTAACTAATTATATATGTGTTTTGATTTATTTTCTAATGCTATTGAATGCCAAATTAAACTATTTAACTCCATCGGTTCAAGTATTCTATTGTTGTAAAGGGACGCCTTACATCTATACAAGACTCCCAAAGGACTAAGGTATTAATTCGTGAGTTTTATATGGCATGTGGCGGACTATTACGTTTAGAATACCCCCTGGAGCGTGACAAGTTCTTAGGTTATAAACCATGAATTTCAACACTAATTCAAGATATATACCATGTGAACTCATTTACCAACTAAAACAAGCAAGTCAACTCTATTACTCTTGTCTTATGAGCTATAAGAGATTACTCATGCCTAATCTCAACTTAGTTATTACTTCTATCTGCAAACTCACTATGAACTTATTGATATAAAGACTAATCGAAAAATTTAACCACTTAATAAGTAATAGTAGTTAGTAATACTTTACCTTAACTAAACTTGACTCAAGATTAGAAAACTTAGGGGTATTTAATGAATTTTGGAAGAGAAATTTGATCAAAAAGGATTATTCTTCTTCCTCTAAAAGTGACATCTGCTATGGTCTATTTTAGGAGATTATTTTTTTGTAATTTTTGTAAATTTAACTTGATCATTATCCTTTAAAATCTTTTGGACCTTTATGCACAAAGTTGAAATTGTTGCATGTGTGTGGTACATTATAAGCTTCAATGGACGTGAGCTCTTAGGCTTATTCAAGTAATTGAGCTTCGGTTTGGCATTTTCAAATGGGCTTCTTGACATTTAGAAATTTAGATATAAGAAAATAACTTAATACAAGGATTTAGCTACTTTGAAATAGAAATTTATTTAAATAAAATATCTCTTAAAATGAATTGTAGTGAAAATTCTCTTGAATTTTAGAATCCTAAGTTCATATGAGAATTTGAAAGTGAAATAAATATCCAGATGGTTTGAAATAATTGAAATATATAATCTCTATTTTCAATTAATTTCCTCTGCATATTCTCATTATGCTTATCTCCTTAATCACATGCTAAAACATGAATTCTATCATCAAAGAAATTCACCAACAAATTTACATATGAATTAACCAATACTACATAATTATATAGGTTAGGACATTTGGGGTATTTCACCACCCTTCTTATTGGTGTGATTCTATTAAAGACTTATTGATATAAGATCTGGGGAGAAAAAAAGACTCATTACCGATTGAGGTCATAACCAATCCTGAGGCATGTAGCTGTGATATATATCTTTCCAAGTTTGCTATTTTATTTCATTAAAAAGACATTTTATTTATTTTATTCTGATTTCTTAACATTTTCAATATACTTGTTATTTATATTATTTTTATTTTTCTAATTAATTTTCGGAATTTTTTTCGTAATTTTCCATTCCCCTTCTCTCCTTATAAATGTTATATGTTTCCCTTCCACTTCCTACCTCAAGATGTAACAAACACAGTGAAAGGTCGATACTTAATAAAAGTGACCAGATATCCACTAATAAGTTCGTCAAACCACACTAGTTAAAAGCTCACAAAAAATGCGATGCGAAAAGGACTTATGTGGTCGCACTACTTACGATCAATTGTTAATAAGGTGTACATGTCCTTTTAGGGTTTGTATATTTGATAATTAGAAGATATCTCTTAGATATTACACACTTTGACAATTGAATATTCCTAATTGACCTGATATGACGCATAAATTAATTAGACAATTTGGTTTGCCAAGCTGAAAGTAGATAAGAACCCAGAGTAACTAGGGTATATCCAATCAAAACTAGTCTATGTTTTCAACTATATATAAAATGTTGTTTTGGAGAGTTTAGGTACCATGTCCTTATTATATATAGATTTCCTATGAAAATAAAATCAAATAATAAAGTATATAATTTAGAAAAAATTAGAAATTAATTATAGTGTAAATTTCTAAACAAGTTCTAGTCGAATAGGACAGAGAAAATCCGATTTATCTAAATAGACGTCGTATCTAGGGTTAGTTGGTAGTTATATCCAATTTGAGGGTAAAAGACGTATCTACTGTTCTTACAAAAAAAAAAAAAATAAATAAATATTGTATAAAAAAATTATTAAGTTGCCACCTCTATATTGCATGATGGAGAAGAGATGATGGTAAGAACTTGAAAGTTATAAAAATTACATAATTGCATAATGAACAAGCGATACACTATTTGCACATGTATTGCATATGAATGTGCTATACATATAAAAAAGCTATATCTCATGTTGTACATGCGATATAACAATAACATATTGGTAATTTTTTTATATAAATTGTGTTGGGGTTATAGATCCAACTCATATGAGTCTATAACCAAGGAAATCCTAAATATATGTTTATATATTTAGAAGATATTCAAATCAAGGGTATCCTAAATATAGGGCATATACTTGGATATAAGGAGTTTTTATGTAGAAACAAAGAGATGAAATTGTTGCACAACTACAACATGGGAAGTAAAGCTGCCAGCTTAGATGTTTTTTAAAGCCAGCATTGAAATTCAAGGATTGTTTGCCGAGAGCAGTAGACAAGCAACGCCGACGTGAATGCCACCAGCCTTGGGTATCTATGCTGCCGACGTGAGGCGGCTATATCACCGACGTACATTGTCACAGAACAACGACGTTTTTAATGCCACCCCTACGCCACCAGCTATGTTTTGTTTAAGCTAGCCTTTGTGTTTTATATATAAATAGTCTTACTTATCCTAGGGTTTGAATGGAATGAGCATGTGCCTCTTCTCAAGCCTAGAACGTATCATGACCCTAAATAAGGGCCTAGGAGGTTAGCCTAGAGTCGTCATATCATGTGTGCATCCATAATAGGAGGAGCGCCTTACAAGTCAGAGTTTACAGGACTCTAATTAATTATCCTCTCACTATGTTATACATATATATATTTATTGAGAAGATAGTTTTTGGACACCGACAACCCATAAATCACAAGGATCGTAGAGAATCAGATATCCTACCAAAAGATATGATAAATTAAACTTCAAGTTTGTTAATCAACTGTTACTATAAGAAATATGAAAAGGGGAAAAAAAAAAGAAAGAAGGTTTTAGAAACCAAATTCTTAAGTCTATCTCTCATCTAGGTTTTATCTATCAGCATCCTATTCTTCTAATTTTCTTGACTTGATTATTGATGCACTCTGTGCTCATGTCCTATCCTAAATCCCAGCTTTATGATTTTCCTACAAAAATAAACTATTGGGGCTTAAGCTTACAACTAGCTTAGTGAGATAATCCTACAATGATGTATTCATATCAACCAAGACAAATAAGTTAGTTAAGCAACCATATGCAATGCATTAAACATATGTTCACACATACACTCATGATTTATCGGTATCATGAGCGAAATGGATTTACGCCCTCCATAACAAGGGTTAGGGAATGCTGCACTTTTGGAGTCTGTTCGACTGTTTAGGGTTTCGAAAACCGACACTACTAATTCCCCTTTAACATGCTGAAATGATCTAAATTTAAATTCTATTTAATTTCTACGTATTTGTTTATTTATCTTAAGTATTGAATTAAATGAGCATGATGATTATGATAGTTGTGTTTGGTGATAGTCTAAATGTGTTATTTTGCATATGTAGTGAAATTAATATTCTTGTTCTATATATATTAATGTGTGTATAGTATAATTATTAATTGTGTCTTTTATACATTAAGATGTTAAGTTAAGTTTAGATCTATGAAATCAACTTTGGGTTTGATTAAGATTAGTTGATAGAAATTTTCCTTAGTTAAGTTAGTAATTAGGCCTAAATGAAGCTCAAATTCACTCAAAATGTAGCCTAAAGTTGCATATGCCTTAAAAGTCAATTTTTAGATAAGTTTAAGCCTCAAATTTGCTTAATTGGACTCCTTTTTGGGCAGCCCTTCCTTTTATACGAATTTTTCCTTTATCTTTCTTTCTTTTCTCTTCTTCCTCCATTCCAACTTCCAAGTCCAAACCAAGAACAATATCAAGCTTTGAAAATCAAAGTTCTCTCCAAGACAAGGCATATTCAAGTGAGTTGATATAAGTATAACCTTTGTTTTGTTTTCATTTCTTATAGTAGCTTTGCGAAATCTTGGATGAAATGAGTTTAGTGTTATCTAAATTACTTATTCATGCATTGAAATTAGCTAGGAATGTGTTTTGTTAATGTGTGAGTTTATTTATGTATTGTGGTAGTGATATGAAGTGTTGGGAGGAAATAAAGATAGTTTGAATAGTTAAAATTGAGAATGAATGGAAGCGGGATTTGAAGTGATCAAATGTGTTGATTTCATGTTTTGAGTTGCTAGGATTGAGTAATGTAGATAGGAGTAAGTATATGAAGTTAAAAATGAAGTTGAAGAAGATTTAAAAGGGTTATAGGTTAGAAAATTTCGAAGTGAAAAAAAAGGAAAATGTGTTCTGTCGAATAGGTCTGTTTTGAACGTACGCCGGCATCTGAAAATTCAACACCGCTGGCGTAGAGGCAGCGTTGGAAGCAAACAGAAGTAAAATTCTTAACACCGCTTTTGAACACCATCGGCTTTTACAATAAATTTTGCCAGCGTTTGTTCTTCAAAACATACGCCGGCAATTTAAGAGTTTAAGCCGCCGGCGTATGGGCGGTGTTGAAGTGGAACAGAACCAGATTTTTAAACGCCGGAGTGAAACGCCGCCGGCGTAAACTACCTACGCTGCCGGCGTTCAATCAAATTTTGCAAGCATTGGAAGGCAGCGTATCCCCTGAGTTTTTCATTTTCAAACTTCTTCAATCTTCAATCTTTACTTCATATATGATTTCCTATTAGATATATGAGTTAAATAAACATGTTTTATGCATGAATTTGATATTTAGACTCTATGCAAAGTTTAATGAATTTCCTTGTATAATTGATATAGGATTGTGATACGTACATATATTTGTGAACGTGAAATCCATATTTATTTATTGATTATTTTGACTTCCTATTTCAGTTAAGGGTTCTTCGGTTAGTTCATCACCGAGAGACTATAGTAATATACTATCGAGTTCAGGTACGCAATAGCTTGTTTGATGTTTGCTAGAATTAGGCATTCCTAAATTGACTTAATTTGACTCGGCTTAATATTTGAATGAATTTGATGTCTATTACGCTGTTTAATCTGGTCCGAGGAGCAGCAAACCTGTCATGATGCAATGACATGTTAGTTAGGCGCTTAACCAAGTTATGATGCAATGACTTTACCATGATGCAATGGTGCGCTGATGCAATGCACGCTATGATGCAATAGCGATTCTTTTGGTTAAGTGGGTAGCCGATAGAGGGAATAGTATCTGAGTAACATTTGCTTAAACTTAGGGGGAAATACCATGGTTTAGTTCAAAGTTTATAGGAACTTGTGAACTAGGCTCATGTTATGGACTGAGTTTAAGTAGAGTGGGGCAACGGCTTTTGAACCCTAAATGAAGCTATTATCTTCATGAAATAGATATAGGAGATATAAGTATTCGGACTGCTTATATCAACCCCCTGAGCAGCTGCTGTTACTCAGGATCCCTAAATTCCCAAAGCGTGATTCCGAGGTTTGAATACCCCCCTGTTGATTTGCGAAAGAAAATTTAATAAAGATAATCACTTGTCTATTGATGCATTTCATTGGATATATGTTGGCTTGATGACTTGTTTTTGCATATGTTATTGTGTACTGGGCCTTTGGCTCACTTTTGCTGCTTTGCATGTAATGGAGATGAGTTTTATGATGATTTGGGATACGGGTCCGACTTTGAGAGATTCATGGATGAGTGGGACGAATAGGACTCGAACACCCTGGACTTTTGGAAGAATTTTTGCTAAAGGAAAAGATATGTATAGAAGGCTTGATAGATAAGCCTATTTTTGTAAAGACCTTAAGATTCCCTAGGATTCTTTTTTATTTAAGAAAACTTGTAATTTCGTAGTGTCTTATATTGATACTAAACCGTGTATATATGATGTAAATATATGTATAGATTGCTTTTGCTAGCAATCTTGTTTTGATAAAAGTTCTTTATAAAGTTTTAGTAATTTTTTTATCAAACAATTTTCATAAACTGTTAGTTTTAGGACAACCTTACATATAATGTGAAAACGTTATATGTGGTTGGGGATTCGATACTCAAAATCTCGGGATTTAGAAGGTCGGGCTTTACACATGCAATCCAGCGTGGCTCCACCATGAGGCCGTTTTCCCCAGACATTGTAGTTCCTCATGCTGAAGCTAGATACTTTTTACCTACCAACCCCATGTGTAGGAATAGTAATGCAATGCAATGTGACTCACTTTAAGCCATGCATAATCCATTTTTTTAAATTTTCGATCCAATTTAAATTTCTTCCCAGGTGACCCAAAAATTATCACAAACATACAATCAATAGGAACCAATCATGCAAGACATTTAGCAATCAAATGGTGTTTGATATACTTATCATTCATTTAATCAACCAACAAATCACATGCATAGATTCCCCATTCCCTCAAGCCATTTTTATCTTTTGTCTAACTTCTAGTGCTCTATTCTACAAGCACAAGCATAAATATGTAAAGCAAGGAAAACTCGCTCAGCCATTGCGGAAAATTTTCAGTCAAGATAATGTCAGGAAACGACAAGTCTTCTCCGCCATCACCTATCAAAAGGGGATACCCAAAATAAGTATTCCATACTAAGCTTTGCTCGAACCTATAGTCTAGAAGCTTATTCTAGGTAGAAAGGTGTTTATGCAAATCCTATCCTAAAAAAACGGTTACAAGATCTCCATCTAAATCTCTCATTTCGAAAACAAAAGCGTTTGAAAGTTGACAAACTTTCTTGAAGGAAATCAAACTTATGCATATAGCATATCATAGTAGTAATATATATATATATATATATACACATATATATAATATAGTAATGGCTCATGATTCATACATAATCATAGTGATGTTGCTTGAGTTCATATTTTGCAAAAATGGTCTTGATGGTTTAATTAAAATCCTAGTGCTCTCATAAACTTGATGAGTTTATAATAGGACTTGTTTCTCATGATTTAAACTTTTCTTAAAAATAAGCTTTATTATCTATTTGACAAAATATGGACAATGTGGATCCTAAATGACTTTCATAAATCATCATTTCCCATCTTATTACTTTAATGCATGAGAAAGTGAAGTTGGTTGGAAAATTCTTATTACTTGACAATAATACCATTAAACAAATTTTTTGATATAATAATCAAGTTTTGCCTCCTTTAATATTTTAGCATTTCTATGGTTTATTCTCATTTTTATCATTCTCAAAAATTATCTTTAAGTAATTTGTTATACGAAAATTTTTAGCTTTTCCATTTACTTGTAATCTCGACATTTATGAAAAATGGAATGATAATTTGGTTTTTAAATTTTCCATCTTCCACAAGTTCTCTATACATTCAAGAAAAGTAATTTGAATCATGATTTTGCATATCGTGGAATTTTATTTTTTTACCTTTTAAGATTTATGGCAACGACAATATGGACATGATATGAGCATGAACACAAAAAGAATATAAGCATTAGAATAATAAAATAGGAAAGATAATATAAGCAAAATAAGAAGATTGATATAAGCAAAGAAGAGAATGGGAGTCTTAGCTTTTAGAATCAAGGCTCCCTAGGACTTGAAGTGATTTTAGTCCCATGAATGACAAAATAACAAAATTTGGGAGTCTTAGATTATAAAAAGGCTCCCCGATACTTGAATATTTCCAGTCTCATAATAAGAAAAATAATCAAAGAAATAAAGCAACGATTTGGGAGTCTTAGACTGTAACAAGGCTCCCGATACTTGAAGTGATTCCAGTCTAAGGCTAGATATAGACTAGTCTTTTGAGTGGGTAATAAAAGTAAGAAAATAAAGATAAACATAAATAAAAGTTAGGTTAGTGAGCTCTATGCTCTTATAGATATACATAATCATATATATAAATATGAAGAGTTGTATTAGATGACAACATGTAAAAATATGAGCAAGATATACATAACTATAGGCAAAATATTAGAAGCTAGATTAGATCATAATGTATATCAAAATGAACAAGAAATGCATAACTATAAATATGAGAAGCTGGATTATATGACAATACAAAACAAAATAAATATGACAAGATTATAAACTTGACATGATATGGTTAGGATCTAGCATGATACTTCAAAACTTTGAGCATAGTAGAAGGATTTTTGCCAAGAAAAGAAACATGAAATCATAACTAATATCACTAAGAAGTTATGAAAGGTGTTGTCACACCCCGCCCCCGCAGGCGAAGGCGATGCGATGCCAAGGCAAACAACCACCGCTGGCCCCTAGTGGTAATGGCCGACACCACCATTGTATCATGGTGACCCCAACCAACGCATGCCCCGCAGGGTATCACGGGCACTATAGGTATTGTTACCCTCAGGATGGATTGAACCCAGTTTGCAGCCTCTAGGGATCGAACCCATGACCTGAGGCTTTTGGGGCCTTTTTTATGTCACACCCCGCCCCCTCAGGCGATGGCGATGTGATGTAAGGGCAGGCAAACCCACCGCTGGCCCCCTAGTGGTAATGGCCAACACCACCATTGCATCATGGTGACCCCAACCAACGCATACCCCGCAGGGTATCACGGGCACTATAGGTATTGTTACCCTCAGGATGGATTGACCCCAGTTTGCAGCCTCTAGGGATCGAACCCATGACCTGAGGCTTTTGCCTGCCCTAAAGGCAGCACCTCTTACAATTGAGCTGCAGATCAACGGTAAGAGGTGCTACCTTTGGGGCAGGCAAAAGCCTTAGGTATGGGGTTCGAATCCTAGAGTTTGCATATTAGGGTCAACTCTGCCTAAGGGTAACAATACCTATAGTGCCCGTGATACCCTGCGTGGCATGCATTGGTTGGGGTCACCATGATGCAATGGTGGTGCTGGCCATTACCACTAGGGGGCTAGTGGTGGGTTTGTCTGCCCTGGCATCACATTGCCGTCGCCTGAGGGGGCGGGGTATGACAGGTGTGTATACCTCAAAAGATGAAGCAAGATGTTTTTGAAGTGGAAAATGGGAGGGGGCAGCAGCACATTGAATCACACCTAAGCAAGAAGAAAAAGGAGAGAAAATAAGAAAGAAAAGAGAGGAAAAATGAGGGGAGATGCAAGTGTATGAAGGAAGATAAGCCATGGGTATTTATAGATGTAGAGTATTCTATAGAGTGTTTTTGAATAAAATAAAATAAAATAAAATTGCAGCTGCCCAAAGTTGTAGCAAGGTGGCATGAAACTTGTATAAGGAGGGAAAAGAAGGAAAAAAATTTAAAATTTGAAGTGACAATTTACATCATGCCTAAATATTGGTAAATATAGGTTTTATGCTATAGTTTGTAGGGAATAGGTATAAATATTTAAGAAAAATATGGCAGCCATGTTTGTTGCAAATTTAAGAGCAAAAGACAATAAATATAATAGTAAAATATCATATAAGTTACCGGTAGAGATAAAATACACGTTTACAGGCTATAATTGTCACGCCCCAAAGGGTACCTTAAACGTAACTGTCCGCCACATTCAATATTAAAGCTTAAGTATGACAACCTTAGCCACTCCTAGAAGCTTTGATATTAAGTGTTAGGCATGCTCTCACAAATTTAGAGGATCATACATGGAATTATGAAGCTTAAGAAGATATAATAACAAATTAAGAAAAGAGGATTCATAATATTCATTTTGTTCATATCAATAATCTTACAAAACTTAGGGGCATTCCTCAGTCACAAATTTATTACAAAAAATACTTCTATGTCTTATCCAACACTAAAATTCATCTAGAAATTCCTTAACCCAAAAGGAAAATACCTGGTTGCAGGGTCCACGTGGCCTCAACCACAAATAGGTGAACTGCAAAAGATATCTATAGGGGTATAAGCTAATAGGCTTAGTGAGAACTATTTCCATAAATAACTTCTTATAACAATATTCAAACAAGTTGTTTAAGCAGACAAATGAAATGCAACATATATGTGGGCAAACAAGGCATATAGTTTTCCGGGAACTATATGTTGAATGGATTTACGCCCTCTATTTGGGGTTTGGTGATATGTAACCTCAAAACAAGTAGTTTTAGTTAAAAAGATTTATGCTTTCGATCAATATCACTGAGCATATTAAGTCTACTTGAATTGAGCCTTGCTTTCGGACTTTCGCCAAGCATTTCCTTCATGTCGCCAAGCAATTGCTTTCGGTCATTCCGCCAAGTATTGCTTTCGACCTGAGCTACAATCCTTCACACCCAAGGATAATAACCCAATGCAATGTGACTCACTTCATGGTATGCATGAATCCATTTATTTATGATATCATAACATCATTATTATCAAATTTAAGGTGATCATAGAATCTCATAAAAATCAAGTGTTATACTAAAACAAACATTAAATCAATTCCGGCCTCGATATTCTTAGGATCCTTTCAACAAATTATCTTACATGGATATCCATTTGTCTTTTATTAATTCTAATGCGACTAGATTATAAGCACAATCAAGTAAAGCATTTTAAGAAAATAAACTCACGATGCCATGTCGTCAACTCTTCTAAACGAATGAGTCGCTTGCACAATCCTCTTAATCGAAATAGGCCTCGGGGTATAGGTATTCTTCCTCGGAATCACCTAATCAAAGAAAATACCAAAAAAGAGTATTTCTTAATGATTTTCTTGAATTTTGACAAAACAATATTATGAGAACGTCAAAGTTCATATAAAGAAGAATTCCAATTTAAAATGGCCATAACTTGGTCATTTTAACTCGGAATCGCGCATAATATACCGATTTCTACCTACTCGAAAAGATCTATCCATTTCTAAAACTATTTTTATCAAACTAAACCATTCAGGCCCCGAAACAGTGATGATCAGATTCACCACGAATTTTTCTATCCCAAAAACAATTTTGTTTTAAACTTTAAATCATTCAAAATTTGCTTGACAAATACTTAGTTATCTACATAGTTGAAATTTTCTCTTTTTATAGCTACTTAACTCATATTTATTCATGCTCAAGTGTTTGTTGTCCAATCATGTTTCTGAGTAAAACAATGTTAATTAGGAGTTTAGAAAAATATAGTTTACAAGAATCCATTATGTAAATCTTTTTAAATAAATATTTTTATTCCTTTTTGTTTTCAAAGAATTACTTTATGTTTGACTTATTATTCTTCCTAGGTGACCTTTTTCGAAAAATAATTTTCTTCTTTTCTAAATTCTCTACATTAGTGCTATTTTTCCTATTTATTTTCCATACAATTTTCCTTGACCATTTGTTTGAAAAGATCTTAATTTGAAAATTGCCATTCCTTTCTCATAAGGTTTCCTTTATGTTTTGTTTTCATAGAAATTATTTTGTATCAAAAATCATTTTCTTTTTCAAAAACAAAGTGGTATAGAAATGATTTAAAAAGCTTTTCAAAATAAAAGTAGTTTCTAAAATTGTAGTGAATTCTTATAATAACTTGGAAAGGTATAACTTTACATTTTTGTTAAACTAGATTTTATATTTCATATAAACTTATTCCTAAGTGAAAAAATTTCCTTTTTATCAAATATTTTTAGAGCTTGGAAAAATTTGGATAACAATCTTAATGGCATGATCTATGAGAATATAATAGCAAGTAAAAATAACATAAATAATAAATAAGGTCAAGTATTGGGAGTCTTAGCTTCTTCAAGGCTCTCGGGACTAAGAAGTAGACTAGTCCAAAAAAAATAAAAAGAAAGAAAAATTTGTTTTGACTTGATGAGGACAAGTCTAAGACTAGAGACTAGTCTTAAAATAGCAAGAATAGTCTTAAAATAGCAAGAATTAAATAAATTGCAATGAAAGAAATAAATAAATTACTTTGCATGGAAATAAATAAATTGTATGTGAGCTTATATGCTCTAAAGAATATATATACATAATAATACTTAGATATAATAACAATAATATGAACAAAATAACAACATAAGCAAAAATAGATTTTCATGAACAAGAACAATATATGAACATAGTGTAGCTTCCATAACATTTAGTTTTTGGAAACTCACACCATGGTCATGTAAAGTTACATGACATGTGAAGAAAAAATTATAAAGAAAAGTTTACCTAAAGAAGGTTTTTGAAGTGTTATGTGGTTATGAGTTTTGTGTAGGTAGAAAGTGGTTTGGGGTTATTTTGAGAGAGTTTTCAGAGGATATTTGGAGAGAGTTTTGAGAGGAGAATTTGAGAGAGTTTTTTCGAGAATTTGTCAGTAGTAATTGTGTGAAAGAAGTGAAAGAGGAAGGGGTATTTATAGGAAATGAGGAGTGAATTTTTTTGTATTTTAAATAAAGATAAAATAAAATAAATTGAGAGGGATTGAAGGGGAAGGGGTGCCGGCCATGATGTAGAGGAGAGAGGGAGTGTTTATTTTTGTATTTTTGTTGATTAAATAAAGTAATAAGTAAGGTAGATGTGAAATAAAGTTATGGGAAAGGTAAAAAGTAAAGGTTATAACTTATGGTGTTTGTAAGAGTAGGTGTAAGAAAAAGTAGAGATAAAAGAATAGTGTAGAATAGTAATGAATAGTGTAATGTAAAGTAGATATGACTAATAAAATATCAGTAGTAAGAAAATACGCGTATAATTACGATATCTGTTATTTTTACTTACCAAAAAATTATAAAACTGATATTTTTGAAATCCTTATATTTTTACGAGTCTAACGGTATATTCGGAATATTTTTACTATTCCGAGCTCTAGGACGCGTTTTCAAGAACTGTGTTCGATCGGGTTCTGTAGACCCCCGAAGTTTTGTAATCAAATTAAAACTTAAACCCTAATTAGAAGTCAACCGGATTTCTAAAATCAACAAAACTCTAGTTTACCATAACTGCTTAAGTCCGGCATACCTATTTAAGAAACCCTAGGAAAGTAAGAAAGAGTTTAGTGAATAGAATAGTTCGTAATTATCTAAGGAAGTTTAAAAAGATTAGTTTAGTAAAACCACAACTCGTTTTGAATTCAATCGGACATAGTACTTGAAAAACGTGTCCCGAGGCTCGAAATAGTAAAAATATTCCGAATATATCGTTAGACTCGTCAAAATATAAGATTTTCAAAAATATCAATTTCATAATTTTTCGGTAACTAAAAATATTAGATATCACATTTATACGCGTATTTTTTTACTACCGATACTTAAATTGTCATGTCTACTTTACATTACACTATTTACTACTATTCTACACTATTTATCTATCTCTACATTTTCTTACAACCCATACCTCTATTTCTTACCCATTTTCTTTTCCAATACAACTTCACATTTTTCATATCTTACTTTAAATTAACAAAAATACAAAAAAATAAATTTCACTCCCTCTCTGCCTCAAATTTGCGTCGGCCCCTCCCTCTTTCATCTCCAATTTGTTTCATTTGTATTTATTTAATTAACACAAATTATCTCCCACATTTTCCTATAAATACCCCCTCTTACTTCCACTTCTTTCACACCTTTCCTACACTAAAGTTACTCTCTCAAATTTCTACAAGAAATCTCTTCCAAGAAGTTCTCTCTAGTTTAGTTCTTTTAGATAATATTTCTTTAAGTCTTCTTTATGTTCAGCTACTTAGTATGAGCTTAGTGTGTGTTTTATAAATCATGAAGGTTAAAGAAAGCAACAATAGGTTCATACTTTGTTTTTGTTCATCATCTAATTTCTTTATGTTGCTTTTATATCTAATATATCTATATAGCTATATATATATATATATATTTTAGAGCATATAAGCTCAATTGTTTTGCAATTTATTTACTTTCTTACAATTTATTTACTTTCATATTGTTTTTAAGACTAGTCTTTCTAGTCTTAGATTTGTCCTCATCAAGTCAAAACATTTTCTTTTTCTTTTAGGGACTAGTCTTTTCTTAGTCTCGGGATACCTTGATGAAGCTAAGGTTCCAATACTTGATTTATTTCCTTATTAGCTTATTTTTTTCAAGTTATTATGTTTACTTAACTTTATGATTCATATTCATGCATGAACATAATGATTTTTGTCTCAACAAAATAAATGAGGAAATGTTTTCTTGAAAATAAAGATTCTTTTCTAGAAATAAGAAGTAATTTTTCTTAAACAAACTTTTCTAAGAAATCTAGAGAAGCTCGTAAACATACATAGAAAAGAACTTTTTGAAATAAAAAAAGTTTTACTAAAACTTCACTTTTTATCAAGTATTAGAAATTCTTTTCATCAAAATAGAATGATCTTAAGAAACAAAGAATTATTTCTCTAAACATAGAATTGTTATTACTTTCAAAAGAAAAGTTGGAAACTAAGCTTAGAAAAAAAATCATTCCTTAGGAATTTAAAGAGATTACGGAAATTAAATTTAAGGAAAGAAAATACTCATTTGAAATAACTTAAGATATTTTCAAAGCAAAATAAAAAGGAATATTTCAAAAGCTCTCACTTTCCAAAAATATTTAAAAGACTTTACTTTTTATTTGAGACAACTTCATTAAACTTCATACATTTGATATGAATCAATAAATGTATGTATATACATTTCAAAGGTTTTACAAATTGTTATAATATCTATCTCTTCAAAATGAGCTTTGAATAAAAGAAAGAAAACAAGTTTATAAAAATTCGTGGTGAATCTGTCCGCCACTTTTTCGGAGCCCAAATGACTTACTTTGATGAAAATAAGTTTAAAAATAGATAAATCTTTTCAAATAGGTAGAAAACGGTATATTATATGCGTAATTCCGAGTTAAAATGACCAAGTTATGGCCATTTTAAGATAGAATTTCTCTCTATACGAATTTTAACGATCTATTAACATAGTTCCTTATTAGTACCATAGAATAAAAAAGAAATACTCATTTTGACTATTCTTCTTGCTTAGGTAATCTCGAGGAGGATTGTTCATATCCCGAAGATTACTACGATTAGTGGAAATCCCGAACGACTATCTATTTCAAGAAAGGTGTCATCATGGCTGAGTAAGTTTACTCCCAGTTATTTTTCATACTTATAATTGTGCTTGTAAATTTAGTTGCATTAGAATTTAGGCAAAATCAAATGGGAGTTGTATGATAATATGTTGAAAGAATACTAAGTATATCGAAACATGATTGGTTTGTAATAAAGTTGCATGTACATTAATATCTTGAAGTGTTTGAAATTGATTGCTCACGTAAAAGAAGTTAAATATAACTACTAGACTTTAATTAAGAAATTATTCATGCACTTCATATGTTGAGTCACATTTCATTCACTACTATACAATTGGTGGGACAAGTGTATAATAGTGGTGGTAGACATAACCAGTATATTATGTAAGTGGCGAGTAGGAGCCAGTAAGAACTACATAAATTGGTGGCTAGTAGGAGCCTATAATGACTACAAGTTTTTGATGGCGTATAGGAGCAGGTAAGATTTATAAAAGTATTTTAAAAGTCGTGGCTGTAATTGGCCTAGATACCCAACCTCGAATGAAGGGCGTAATTCATTCAACATATGATTCCCGGAAAGTCATATGTCTTATATGCTCATGTGGTTGTTGCATTCCATTTGTTTGATTAATAAACTTGGTTGATAATTTACTTTGAGTATGAATTTTTGGGATTTACTCACTAAGTCCATAAGCTTACGCTCCTATAGGTATTTGTATTCTCAGGAACACCTATTTTTGTACCTGAGGTCTCCTCATATCCTCGTAAGTTTCCTATTGAAACTTTTGAGAAAATCTACTTGAAGATTTAGATTAGAATTCTTTTGAAATCTTTAAATGTAGTATTGGTATGTTGTAAAGACTATCACGATCTTTGGATTGACAGGGGTATGCCCCTAAGAAATCATGCAATAGACCTTTGGTTATTAATGTTATAATATATTTTATTTCTGGATTCTTGTATGTTCATTTTTACTTGCTTAAACTATGCTTCCCAAAAGCGTCTCTTATTACCGTGCTAGACGCCTTACATGTAATATTAAGGCTTTCGCATGACTAAGGTAGTCATTCTTAAGTCTTGATATTATATGTGGCGAACTGCCACGTTTAAGGTACCCTTGGAGATGTGACAGGTTAAAAATGATTCGCGGTTTTACTATTATGATCTTTTTAAACTTCCTTAGGTAATTACACACTATTTTACATACTAAACTCTTACTTACTTTCTTCTGGTTGCTTATTCGGGATTGTCGGACTTAAGCTATTACGTCTAACTGGGGTTTTGTTGACTTTAGGGTTTCGGTTGACTTCCAGATTAGGGTTTTAAGCTAAACCGATTCCAAAAATTTGGGGGGTTTACAATAACTGCTATTTTTATTAGCCGAAAATTTTTTATCTGATATTTTATGAATACCTTAATATTTTTCTAGTATAAATTAGTTTTCGGAATATTTTATCTCGTTTCTGTGTCTGCAGATGGATACTAAAATTGATCCCATAAAGATCAAAAAGATCGAATTTTTAGACTATCTGATCTTTTTAGGATTTATAATGTATGTATATATATGATTCATAATTTGAGTTCACAATATTTTTCCAATTAATTTATTATTTTATGGTTTTAGACGTTGTCTGATCGAGTCTGGATTTACGGTTGACTTGGTTTGTCTTTAGGATTCCAGTTCCGTTTTCAAGTCTAAGATTCTACTTATAAGATTACGAAAAATTTTAAGAGTTTTCAATTATAGGAAATTATTTCTTAGTATTTTATTAATAGATATTATTTAGATGTAATGTATTGATTTGCATGTGAGAGTTCAAATAGATGAATTATTAACGTAAGGTTTTTAGATTGATTAAATTATTAGATCGTTCTGTTGGTGATATATTTTTGCCATGCGATTTACTTTTAAGGTTCCAATCTTTATTTAATTCATCTAATATTTTAGGGTTATTGAATCTTTATCAAATCCCATTTATGGTTCCTAGGGTTCCGAATTTTTGGAAATCAAATTTTACTTTAATTTATATGATATTATTAGGTTGTAAGATTTAATTTATTTGATATAAGATTTATGAGATATTTGGCTTAATCTAATATGGTTCAGGATTTCAATTCTGATTCAAATTTTAGGGTTCACGATGTGTTTTATTTATTTTACTGAAATTCCAATTAATTCTATGGTATACTTTTAATTAATATAATATTATTATATGTCTTGATTTACGTATTTTCTATTATAATTATATGGTTTTTATCATATCAAATGATTTATCAGTTACGTAGTCCGTGCTAATAATTGTAAGTTTTCTTAATTAATCTTAGGATCTTGTTATATTATAGGTTGTATTGATATTGTAATTATGTATAAACTATTACTATAATTATTAAATTATAACAGTGCTTATCACAATTACAAAGTTTGATAAGAGTCATATAGCATTGTTATGAGTTGATAAGTTATCATGATTACTGTAATATTAGTACTAAAATAATTATGGTATTATATAATTAATATTGTTAACTTATCGAAATTGTTTTAATATGTGGATCAAGAATGATATTATTATTTACCATATGGCAAAATAATATTGTTTATTTTTACTACAATATACATTGTTAGTCACAATATACTTTTGGTATTATTAATACCACTGTTATAGATTGTAATAATAGTTTGTCATATACTTATTATGTATCATGTGCCCAAGATAACCACATGATTAAATTAGTAATGTAGAATATATGTTTCCATGCTATTTTATTTATTTATATATATGTATTATTTTTGTATTAATTTTATAGCTTTTTTTATTTGATTATAATTACTTGTTTTATATTTTAGATAATTTGTTACATAATAACTTATTTATATGATTTCAATAACTTCCAGGGGTTTTACTTACTAAAGAAGGTGACACTATTAGCTTTTTTAAGGGGTTACAATCATCTTTATTTATAAATCTATAAAATAATTATTTATGATTACTTTGAAAATTTACTTGTTTAACGTTATGTAATTCTACATGTTTGCTGAATCTAGAGATATATCTATCTTTATTTCTTGTAGTTAAGGTTTTGCTTAGTGATTTATCACGTGAGTCTTATTTGAGAGGTTTCAGGGCATATTTATTGTTTTTCTAATTATTTTTCGAAATTGATTTATAGTTCCTTTAATTTTAACGGTGTAAGCCCCGAAAAATTTCAGTAAATAATTCCAAAATGAACTTCGAAAATAAACCCTAAAAATCACTCCAAATTAAAACCGAACTTTGACTAGTGCTAAATCACGAACGAATTCGAAAATTTCTCAACCTTGAGGAAAATAAGAATTCTTAAAAACAAAATAAGAACCCATCATACTTCAATTCCAAAACCACTACATACACAAATTCTATACCTAACTCCCACTTATAAAATCGGGTAATAGAGAACCCAAAAACAAATTATTAAAAGTAAATAACGATGAAACTTTCCGAAATAAAACTCAATTCAATAATTCCAAAAACGTTAAGAGATATTAAATACTTACAAAAATATAATTTAAAATAAATTTCTCAAACTAAATATGTTGTGTAAACATAAAATATTAGTTTCAAATTGGTAAAGATCTAAACCGGAAACCCTAAGTGGAATACAGTAGTTAAGTCCGGCAATCTAGTGCCCTTAACCCTAGAGGTCGAGGTGTAGTTTAAGTGTGTAGAATAGCTCGTAGTAATACGAGTTCGCTTAAAAATATCAGATTGGTAAATTTTTTACCTATTTCGAATCCATTCGGATACAGACTTCGAAAAGCATGTCCTGAGGCTCGAAATATCAAAAATATACCATTAGTACCGTTAGACTCGTAATTTCATAAGATTTCCAAATATATCAGTTATATAATTTTTCGGATTATAAAAGTTACAATTATAACCTTTTATCGTATTTTCATTGCTATCGGTAATTAATTAGTTTTTGCACTATTCACTTTTATTTCATTACATAATTTTATTATTCTTAGAAAGCCTTATATTTATAGATAAATATTTTATATATTATAGAAAACTTTGTTTTTCTAAAATTTAGTTCGTTTCGGGTTTTTACGGGATCAGTTTTTGTTTAAAACCCGATATTAAAAATAAAATAAATTAATTTAATAATTGAAAAATATTTTAAAAATATTTTTATTTTAATAAAATAATTTTTTAGAATTTTTCGGGTTACAAAAATATCATTTATAGCCCATATTGCGTATTTTGATCATACCGGTAACATATTTGTTAAATACTAAAATAATTTAAATAATTATTTAATTTTATTCATGAAAATTCTGCCACTTATTTAAAAATATTTTCCTAATTTTATTTTATATTTTTCTTAATAAAAAATACTTTTTCTAACCCATACTTCAAGTACACCTTTCACATATTACTTCCTTTTCACTTTAATCTTTCTACACTTTGTCCCACACTTTATGGCAGATTTTTCCTTCTTTATGGCTGCCATTGTCCTTTAATTTACTCCTATTTTGACTAAAATAAATATATTTCAATCCTTATTCAAAAAGTTACATTACACATTAATTATACAATTCAATTTCAAGTCAAAATTCAACAAATTCCCTCTCTCTCTCTCTCAATATTCACGTGTAGGTCCCCTCTTCATTGCTGCCCTTGTTTTATTTTTTTCTCTCTTTCATTCATTTAATACACTTATTCTCTCTCTCTTTCATTTACTCACTTTTCCCTTTACCATTCCTTAACTTTTTCTCTCTCTTTTTCCTCTCTTTTCTTCTTCATTTTTGCTCTTGTTCTTACAAGAACCAAGCTGCCCCTGATTCTTTTATTAGCTTCCACCCATATTTATTGAAGATTTTTAAGCAAATTTTCTTCTCAAAGCTTCCATAGGTGATATAGGTAAAGTATAATGAGAGTTTCATGCATCAAATGACATTCCATAAGCTTAAAAGCTAAGGATGATGATGCCAAAATAAAACACTCCTCTTCTCTATGATTATTATCTTGTATCATTATTGTTTTCTTGTTTAAAGTAGTTATATTTTATAGATCTAACTTTTTATAGCTTTAATTTTCGTTTATGCCATAAATCTTGTTATTTGAGTTATTATTTTTGTTATTGCTTATGATGTATGCATATATTCACCATTCACATAACTATTGTAGTGATTCATGTATTTATAACTAAATCTAGTTGTTTTTAGGTTCATACATGCATTAGACTTTTGTTTTATGTTCATGAACAACTTGTAGTAGCATGTTGATAGTAGGAATGTTTTAAAAAACTCAAGATATATTTTATTTTCAACAAAAATCATTTTTGAAAATTCGGATGAAAATGGAACCGTATTTAGAAAAGTTATTTTTCAACTTCAAAATGTATATTTTTCATTTAAAATGAAGGGCTTAGGGTATAGACAACATAAATGAATGATTTTGATGAGTAAAGTTTAGATCTATGAGTTTATAGTATTACTACCATGGTGTTTTTATATTTATGTTCATATTAAGAGTGGATCTTGGTTTTGAGCTCAAACAAAAATTGTGAAATTCGATTATTTTGGCAAGACCCCTATTTAAAAACCACTTTCCGAATGTCAAAATGAAGTTTTTACTTGAAATAATGAAGGCTTAATATATGTATATCATCAAGACTTCTTTTTACAAGAATCAAAGATGATTTTCAAAAGTTATTTTCAAAATAAAAATCTCATTTTCGGATTTTGGCCAAGGCATATTTTAAAAACATGTTTTTCAACTCAAAAATGAAGTTTTTATTCAAGATATGGAAGGCTCTTAAGATAAGATCTGTAAGGAATGGATTTTCATAAGTTTAGATAGATTTTATCAAAAGATATGTCCAAAAATAAATTTTGTAAATTCGGATCTCAACCAAGACTAATTTTTAAAACCCATTTATCAACTCCGAAACTCATGTTTTATATGTGAAAAATGAAGGGTATAGGTAATAGGTATCATTAAGTAGTGATTTTACAAGTTGGAATGAGTTTTGATGAGATTATGTATATATAAGAAATAGAATCAAGATGGAAAATTTTGAGTTAGTAGTTAATTTATGAAATTCGTAATTTTGAATGAAGGCATAAGAACATCTATTATCCAAGCTCAAAATGAAAGTTTTATGTAATGAATGGAGTCCTTAAGTGATAGGTCTCATAAAATCTTAAATTTTAATGCATTACACAAGTTTTCCCAAAGGAATCATTCAAAAAGTGGATTTTCTAAAATTCGGATTTTTGAGTAAATCCTATTTGAAAACATATTTGCAAAGTGTAAAATGCAAATTATTATGAAAAAGTAAAGTCCTTAATAGTTATGTATGGTTGAGTCCTAATTTTCTAAATATCAAATGATTTTTACTTAAAGGAATCACTCAAAAAACTAATTTTACAAAATTCGATTTTGGATTCAACCCTACTTGAAAACATGTTTACAAAGTGCAAAAATGAAAATTTTTATATAGAAATGAAGGATAAAGTAATAGATATAATGAATAATTCAATTCTAACTTAGATAACTAGAAATCTTAAGGATTAATCCCAAAACACAAGTGATTATTAAATTTAGGAAACTAGTATTCTTAAAAGTAGTTATCCTTGAAGTCTTGCAAAATAAAGTCATAAAATTTTATTTTAGCAAAATCATCAAGATCATGCATACATTAAGCTCATCTCATGTCATTCATGTTTAGAAAATCATTCATATGCATTAGCTAATCTATATATTAGAAACATTTCAAAACAATTACAAAACAAATTTTTTCGAAATATTAAATTAGATATATCTTTCAAAGTAGATAGAAATCGATATATAATTTGCGAAATTCCGAGTTAAATGACCAAGTTATGGCCGTTTTAATTTGGAATTCCCGCTTAGGACGAGAATTACGAATTTGATAGTTTGTATAAGATCGTTTGGATTAGTTTGAGTTGAAATACTTATTAGAGTATTTCTTCTTTTTTAGGTGATCCCGAAATCAACGATTCCCTACCACCGAATTACTTTTACTAAAAGACCGGGTGATCCAATGGCCGAGTGAGTTTTCCTTATTTTGTTACCTTGTTTGTGCTTGTAGCTAGTTGCATTAGAATTAAGAACAAGATAAAAATCGATATGAATGGGATAGGATATATGATGAGACTGTGATGAATGTATGCCAAAGAATAATAAAGCATATCGAAACCATGATTCGATTGGATAACGCACTGTTCATATTATTTCTGTTATGTGTATAATTGGTTGGTCACTCTAAAGAATGTATGAATATTTTGACCTAAGCAAAAATTAAATTGGTCATGCATCGCATCAAACATATTGCATTTGGTAGTGTGCTACTCCTACGCAGGTCGATCGGTATGGTCCAAGACTCGTTTGGATAATGAGACCCTGTATCAGAGCTCATTCATAGGGAACTAAAGCACATCGAGGATGCATTCCATGTGTGAGCCTAGCCGAGTCGAGTGCTATGAGCCAAGGCTTGGGGACTAGCAGCCGTCGTGTAGACTTCAATACCATCCCTAACCCAAGATACGGAAGGTGTAAATCCGTTCTGTGTGTGGGTTCCGGATACCCATACATAATTGTTTTCTCATGTGTTTGTTCATGCATAGCATATGGTTGATTATAACTTGCTTGTTATGGTACGGAATTAAGAGAATTCTCACTAAGCTAGTGTAGCTTATACCCTAATAGATATTTGAATGAACAGGTTATCTCAAGAATGCTAAGTGGAGACCGAGATGGTTGGAGGCAAACATGACTTGGGATTTCGGCAACGAATAAGAATGTTTGAAGTTATCAGCTAGGTTTTATGATTTGCTTTGTAATAGTTTTATGTAGGGAAGTCTTTGGATGAATGTAATTGAAGTATAATGTTTTGTATTTGGAGTATAGTAAATTGAAATTCCTTTACATTGTTACTTAAGTTATATCAGCATAAAATGTATCACTTTGATGTATCTCCTCCATGTGTTAGACGCCTTATACATAATATGGAAGCCTTCGCGTGACTTGGGTGGTCATTCTTAGGTTTAAATATTGTGTACGGCGGACTGCCATGTTTAGGGTACCCTTCGGGGCGTGACAAACGAAGTCTTAATAATTACTTTGTTGATTTACCATTGCTCATTTATTGAGAAAACTTGAAGGAAATTTTTATTAATGACGATTTGAATTTCTTAGACTATAATTAAACCATTTTATTTTAATATTCTTAAATTGCAAAAAATCGGGACTAATTTTCTTGACTTTTCCAAAAGCTTTTCAAGATTTTATATCATATTATTGTCAATTATCAAAATTAGGTTATGCAAAAATTAAGGGCTTTACAAAAGGAGAATTCTAGAGAGAGAGAGAGAAAAGAGAGGAAATCCTAGAGAAAGAAACTCCAGAAGAAGAAACTTGTTTCTATTTATAATCTATTGGTTTGTGGTGAAGATTTGTGGGATTCACTAGTGATATCTAGCGAAGAACAAACTTGTAATCCCATTATTTTTAATAGTGGAAGAAATTGTGCGCTGTTGGTTTCGTGATTTTTCCCCAAATTGGGGTTTTTCACTTTATATTATGATGTTGTATGTTTTATATTTTCACATTGTTTATTGTTTATCACATTTGTTAATAGGAGATTTAACCTCTGATCATAGATTGATTAATTGTTTGGTTAATTGGTTTTATTGTTATCGTGATTAGGGTTAAGCTTTCTTCAAACAAATTGTCTTTATATAATTTTTTAAAAAACAATGGTTAAACATTAAATAATCTTCTTAATTTGAACCTTCGTACCTTATGGTTACTATTAGTTGTTGTAGACACTCCATTTTTGCCTATTAAGCTTCAATATATATATTATATATCTTTTGATATACAATAAAAATAAAAATAAAAATATTATATTGAGTCCAAATTTAAAGAATTTCAAACTATCACAAGATCTAGTTTAAAATACTATTATTTCAAGAATGAGCTAAGATTATATAATTCAAGCTTAATATACTATAATTTTTATTATATATTATGTGAAGCCTCATAATTTTACCTACATGAAATATAGGATTTAATAACTAATTGGTAACTCGAGTAGTGATTGAATCTCAACAATACTCAAGACCCTAATAACTGGATCCTTAAGCCCTAATTTCGAAACCAAAAACCATAAATTCATATTAAATCTTAGCGTATAATAAAATTTAAATTTTAGGAACTCCAATTTAAAATTCCATGTATACAGTTGTGTTCAAGACATTCAAATTAGTAGACACATAAGTTTTAACCTCTAAAAACACCATAGGAAATATAGTTACGATAAGGTATCGTATCGTGTAGGAATTGAACCCATATTGGAAAATTTTTCAATAAGTTTGCCCACCACCTCACTGCATGCGCGCGCGCGCACACACACACGTATACCTTCACCGATGGCCACTTCCTTTTTCCCTTTTCATTTTTCGCTTTCTTTTTTTTCCCTTTCATTCTTCTTCTACCTCTAGAAAATTCATGGAGTACGATCACTGAAATCGATAAATTTCCAAAACTTCAAAAATTCATAACTCACAAAATACACCTCCATTCTAAGTCCTCAAGAGACATTGTGATACTAGTTTTGCGTTCTTCAAAACAAGAGTATCCTTGATAAGGTTTCACTAGCCTCGAAATTTGAGATAAATCTAAGCATCGAGTGTTTGGCGAAGAAGTCAATTCAATATTTTTAAGTTTTATACATAAAGCCTTAGTTTTTACTTATTACATTGTGTTCCTTAAGCTTAGATGAGTGTTTTCTTGCATTGTATAGGTGAAAACTTTAACTTCTCGAGCCAACATTTGGATTATTTTGATAATTAATGATATCACTACGGTGAGTGGTATATCTGATGATTTACTGCTTGCTTGATTGTTATACTATTGTTGTATTGTTGTTCCATGTTGTGTGGGTGATAATTTGTAAGTTAAAAGAATTATAAAGGTGTTAGAGGTCATGGAAATAGAAATTGAAGCATCCACAGTAGGTCTAGAGCACAAGTCATTCTACACTACCATTGTACATAACCCATGTACTTTGGTGGTGTATATGTAAAACGAAGACTCTACAGCACCATTATACATGACTTGTGTACTTTGGTGGTGTCTGTCTTAAACGAAAACTCTACACTACCCTTGTACACGACATGTGTACTTAGTGGTATATATATAAAAATGAGGATTCTACAATACACTCGTACATGACCCATGTGCTTTGGTTATGTATATGTGAAAACGGAAGATTTTACACTACACTTGTACACAATCTGTGTAATTTGGTGGTGCATGTGTAAAAATGAGGATTCTACACAACCTTTGTATATGACCTGTGTACTTTGGTCGTATATGTATATTTCTTTCTCAACATGTATTTTTTTATGAAAAAAAATTCCCACACAACCCCCTTCACGCCTCAAAGGGTACCCTAAACGTAACAGTCCACCACATTCAATATTAAAGCTTAAGTATGACAATCTTAGTCATTCCAAAATCTTATATATTAAATGTAAGGCGTGCTCTTGCAATTTTAGTGGACCATACTTTGAAATATGAAGCTTAAGAGATACAATAACAATTAAGAAATGGAAATCATAATATTAATTCATAAATATAAAGTCTTACAAGGATCTTGAGAGTATTTTCCTACCAAAAGTGCAATAATAAAGCTATATCGTATACGACAAGTTTTCACTAGAAGTCTACACCTACACTAGTGTTGGACTTCATCCAAAAACTTCTTAACCAAAAATGGGGTATCTGGGTATATGGAACACGTGGCTTTAGCCAAAGGTAGGGATACTGCAGCAAACAGTTATAAAGGTATAAGCTACTAGCTTAGTGAGAATTATTTCCACAGATAAGTATACTTGAATAGCAATAATCAAACAAGTTATTTAATCAACCAAATGAAATGCAACAATCACATGAGCATATAAGATATGATTTTCTGGTAACTATATGTTGAATGGATTTATCCCTTCCATTCAGGATTAGAGGCAGCAATTTATATGCTTGTAACCAAATGTCCTGAAGCTTTAGTTAATGTGCTTATAACTAAACGTCCCGATGCTTTTAATTAATGTGCTTCTAACCAAACGTCCCGAAGCTTTAAAAACTGCCTACACTTGATTGTGTAACCAGGTGGAATTCTATGTTCCAAAATGCTTAACCAGGCATTGAAATGCAAAACGACTCTAACTCATTTGTACAATGCCCTACTCAATCCCTCTAATCTCACCATTGGTCTAATGGAAAGTTGGAATTGGCAAATAATGCATGTACTAAAAGAGGTCTTGAAGGTATTTCTTGGCCTAACACAGCATTAATCGGGTTGTTACTACCCCATTAGCAACTGGGTACTTCCCCATCTAGTTGACATATTGGACGTGCTGAGTAACTACAATCTTGATCCTAATATGCCCATCACTGTGTCTACAATGGCTAATAAGCTCCCGGATTATTTTATCCCTCTTCCCCCACTCTTTCATGTTGCAATAATATTAGATCCTCAATATAAGTTCCATGCGACTGAAGCAATCCTCGAGGAACTCTATAAGAATATTGCGTGGTCGATCCTGAATCAAAGGCCGCAAATCTTCATACTACAATAACAAATTTGCTCAAAGACTTATGTCAGTGTCATGATTAGACGAATCGACACCCTTACCACAACGATCCAGCAGCCACTTATCCTGGGGTTCTTCAAAGAGAAGTAAATAAATTGTCCAGGATGTTGGCAGCAACCATACAACTTCCCAGTAAATCTTTAGTGACATGCTGGTGTATGAAGTCTAGCAACTTGATGAAGAGGAACTGCAATAGCAAGAGGGAAACAAAGGGAATGATTTCAACGTCCTCAGTTGGTGAAAGAAAATGATACATATGATGGCGACACTTTCCATATTGGCACGGGATGTTTTGGCTTCTCCAGCTTCAATTGTTTCATCAAAGTCAGCTTTGCAATTTGAGTGGACAGGTTCTCAAACCGCACCACCATAAGTTAAAAAATACCACATTGAAGCATGTGTATGGTTAAAAGAACAGTCTGATGCCGTTAGCAGGATGTAGACAGACCCACACTTTTGATGGCTTGAGGACAGCAACTCGAGATCAGATGAGTCATTGTCATAGCCGGATTTGCACCAGTAGACACAGACAGAATAGTTGAATGAGGTTATAGGATATTCCTATAAGGGTATATGGTTGATAAATGATTTTTTTTCAATGTTCTTGTAACATTTTGTAGATAAAAAATGTTATTAATAAAATTTAATTTTCTATTAATCTCAATGCATTTATTTAATAATTTATAATTATTTCATATAAATTATTTAAGTTACTATAACATTTAATATAAATTAATTACTATTACAATACTATTTGCTAATTTCATTTTTTTATCTCAAAAAAAAATTGAAGTTAATATATTAATAGTAATACAATTGAAATCATTTTTAAAAAATAATATACTAAATATATTGTATTTTTAAGAATACAAATATATTTAATTAAAATAATAAAAATAATTATTTTAAATGTAATTCATAATAAATTAAAAAAATAAATTACTGTTTTTATATTATTATTTAAAAAAAAACCACATATTGGTTCGTGTGTTTTATGTACGTGCCACTCGGTCCACTTATTTAGCATTTTCACGTATGGACCCACATATGCTCGTACTTTTATCATTTTTTATGTACCGTACGTGTTTTGCTAGGTCCACAGCTTGCTTGTGCCATGACTCATTTAGCCTGCTTAGACGAAAGTAAATACGGTAAGAATTAATATTCTCTTGGATTCGACCTAATCATCCAATACTATTTCTGTAGGTAGGCTTGCCTTGACCTAAGTTGAATGATTTTTAGCTTTTCAATTATAAATTTTCAGAACTCAGCTTTTTCAGAGCTAACCAGTATCCAACGGCCACATCATTTTTGTTTGCTTTTGTCTAAGCTTTGACACGCTCCTTCACACAAATTTTGTGGCCATCAATTAACTGACTCTGTCCTTTCCCAAAGTCATTCTTGTAATTTTACTCCCTATCCTCTTCCTCCTCTTCCAGCTTCTTCAGTTCCTAATTGAACACACCACCACTTCACTCCAATCTCTCTGATGGAAGAATGAGAGGTAATAGTTCCATTATAATTTGAGCTTTTTTTTTTTTCTCTTTTTGATAACAAGCAGATCGTGGCATTGAAGAAAGCTTATGTGGAGATAAGTTGAACAAGGCGAAGAAAGCGGCAAGTCGTGTTATGGAATCGGACAAGAAAGTGGTTCTGTTCCAACGTGATTTGGTCCGCACGCAAGACGAAGCGGCTCCTATGTCCATTGGAATGAAACAGATGATGGATTCTAAGGTTTTGCCGGGCATGCGCATAGTTCCTTTTTCCCCCCCCCCCGAATCTGCCGACCCGCCATGACCCAGCGAGTTGGCTTCAGCGGTCTTGAACCGCATATCGTATGGATCATAACCTGTATGACCAGTTTAGGCTGACGAGCATGCACTCGTGGTGGTGGTTCGGACCCATGTCTAGCTGAGAGGTACCTATGAGTTATTGATAGGAGCAAAGCCTTGAAAAACGTTGAATTTCAAAATTATTTTTTATATTTGGATGGACATTAAAAAAATTTTGATGTTGGAGGCCACCATAAGATGTCTCCACCTAAAACAATTTAAAAAGGAATCCTCCTATAAATGATAAATACCTATCTTATGTACGTTTGTTTTGGGCTGCATACTTTTGACAACCTTATCTGCCTCTTGATTTTACAAATTGTCATAATGCATGGATCAAGGCATAATAATTTCTCAATTCTCATGGACATAGTGTATGGATTTTCCCGCTTTATCAAGCTTTCGAAATGGATCCTCGAAAGTAAATCACGTCTATGAGTTGACGTGAAGAAATATCCATTTCAATCACACGAAATTTAATGAAGTATCATTAAGCTGGCGTTACCACTTGGTCTAAAATTAGTGACGGGCTCAAGATTTAACATAGAGGATAGCGAGTTCCAGCAAAACCATAATAAAAAAACTTCTATTTTCAATTTTTTTTCCTATTTTTTTTGTGGACATATTCAGAAATTTAAAAGTTTAGCGGCCACAACGACATGTCCTTCCTTAAAATGTTTGAGAAAGGAGACCCCTTCCATGAATGATTGATGCCTATCTTAATATAGTTTTTGTGGGGTGGATATTTTAACAATTTGCCTCTTGAGTTCATAAATAGCTAATCATGAATACTCTAAACTTGATTTCTTTAAAGTTTGCTAAAACTATTCCCTTAAGATGTTACCACATATAATCAACAGTTGAGATTACAAAAAAGAAAATAATATGATAATGATATCAAAAGAATCTAAGCGATCTTAATAATTAATTTGTAAGTTCAAAAAACTTTAGAGAAAGCAACTTTAGAGGATCAAGCTCCCAATTAGTACACGTTCCTGTTTTATTTGTACAGGGAAATTTTAAACAGCATGTCACCTCAGAAATGGGCGAATACCAAGCATACGCCACAATCTAATCAGAGGTTAAAAAAAAAAAATCACAAAATCGCTAGAAACACCTGGGAATTGAATTAAGATAGACCGATTTGCTAAGATGAGACTCCTGGAAAACTTATGGTGAGTTTTCTTAAACCAGCATTTCCGGCGTTCAGCTTGCATTTCCTGTCCAAGAAGGAGGAAGTCGATTAGAAGTCATGGGAGGCATACTCTGGACATTGATATCGAGGGGCAGCATGCGGTATTGAATGCCGATCTCACGGAATATCTTCACCATCTCTTCCAACAAGAGGGCTCTTCTTGTCCACTTCTCTAAAGCATTTTGGTGGTTCATCCTGTGGCTTATCCATAAAGCAATCTTCACTCTGTTCAAGTCTTCGAAGTCTTTTATTATTATTGTTACTGGTGGTTTCCAGTGATCCTTCTTGGTTTCTATGTAGCTGCGTACGTGAAAGTACCATTGCAAACCAAATATGTCAGATAAGAAAAGTAATTTCCTTGTATCCCTAACCGTAATTATGCGGATTTATCAAAGTTTATGAATTTACATGGTATTGAAGGCTTAAAGCAGGAGGGCTAGAGCTTAAACCTAAGTGATTCCAAGTGGTACAACCTGATGAGCTCCGGTGGAAGTGCGAACCCACATAGGAGAGCGAATGTTAAGCAACTAATACGAAACACACTAGATATAACCATTTTGAAACTTTAATGATATTCATCATAAATGATGTCAACCGCACCTAAGATATCGATTAGTTACTACTTCGCCAATGAAATTCGAATTCCATTTCAACAAATTCATTGAGCTATTCCTCTGCCAGTAAAATTTCAATTTTAAATAATGCTAGCAGTGCATCATTGCTATTACAAGCATAAATCCTACGATTTGTCATATATGATTACTAGGAATAAGTATAAAGAATAGTGACTTAAGAAGCCTCAAAAAAAAAAAAAGAAAAAAAATCAAATACTAAATGCTTTAATCTAACTTTAGGCTTGTGCCTTACCTGATTATTTTTTGTTTCATAAGTGCAATTTTCTCTGCAGGAGTAGATATATGGATGCAAAATTCAACCGTATCTCCCATGTCTGGGCTCCGGTAGAAATTTCCAATGGATTTGGTAGCAAGAGTGCTGTTTGGGAAGATAACCTTCTGATTATCATATCTAAGGAAAACGGTTGTCAAGATGTTCATCTCTTCCACAATCATCTGAAAAGGAGATGAAATGTAAGAAGCTAGGAAAGAGAAAGTTTAAGAAAAAATATTCTGTGTTATCCAATCCAATTCTATCCTATCCTATCTGTAAAGTTTTAATACAAAGGCATGTTACAAACCTGAATACCATCGACTTCACACCGATCGCCTACATCGAAAGGATGCATGACGAACAAGAAGATGATAGCTTCAAATATAGTCTTGCAAGTGTTACCAAAAATAAACGCCACGAGCAGAAGTTGAGAGCTCAAAAAGACGAGGAATTTGCTTGTTGCAATCCCCAGCACAAGAAGCCAGATGATCAATATGACGATACAAACAACAACATTGACCACTTGGTGTAGCTTGTTAACTGCAGTCTTTGTGTCATTCAAAGTCAAGGCTAGTGCTCTCCTTTCTCTGAAAACATTGACCTGTAACAGTAAGATGGATCATGAGGTTGGCTAGATTTGCTTTTGTTTGTACTAAAACTTTTTCTGAGATTTTAATGCTTATGTTTCATTACCGGAAGTGAGAGGGGAAAAAAAAAAAAAAAAAAAAGGTTACTTCCTGTGGCCTTTCCCTCTGTTTAATTATGTGATAGAGTTGATGGCCTAAAGATCAATCCCATTTTAACTTATCAATGCATCTTGGCCAGTGTTACCTTCACATGGTCCACTATAGGAAAGGTGTTTGCTGTCTTAATATTTTGTTCTTTTTGTATCCCATTAAGAAATATCCTAAATATGTTTAATAAATTAAAAATATATATATAAAAGTCCCTAAAATAAAGGAAGCGTTTCTTGACACGTATTATATATTTTTTCTTACGATGATGTAATGGAGATAGCAAACTCTGGACTGTAAATTTTTTCTTCGATTGTGTATGTTTAGCACGCATTTGTTACCTTTTCTTACTATGTATGTTTTTTTTTTTTTTTGCCGAAATACTTTGTATGTTTATTACCTTTTTTATTATATTATGCAATCCAATGAATTTAATATTATTATATTATGTAATTACATATATTTAATATTGTTATTTATTAATTAAATTATTACAAACAAATTTAAAATGTTTATGTATGGAATTTTAATGGATTCAATGAAGTCCTGTTTTTGTTGAAATTTGAAAATATTGAGGATTAAGGCCCGTTTGTTTCAGGATAAATGTTTTCTTGAAAACAATTTCTTTTTTTTTTTTTTTTTTGTTTGTTAAGCGGAAAGGAGTACTTTAAGTAGAAGACATTTTTTCTTGTAAGGGAAAACAATTTCCATTAAAGAGTAAATCTTATTCATTTTAAGGAAAACGACTTACTTTTTTTAAAACGAAAAGTCATTTTTCGAATTAGTCTCTGCAAGTATTCAAACTCTAGCAATGCGATATTTATTTCTTTTTTATTATAATTAACCAATAAATTATATTTTTAACATGAAAACAATTTAATGGAAAAAAGAAAAATAAAAAATCATTAAAAAATTATAAATATGAACTGATGGTTTGTAAATGAATAATATATATTTTATACTTTAACCTTTAAATAAAATTATTTGGTATAATGTACTTATATAGTAACATGCTAGTAATAAATTATTTTCATAAGATAATGTTACGTAATATCGGTCAGTCAAACACCAGAAAACTTTTTCGACATATTTCTGTAAATGCAACCAAACACATGAAAAGCATATTATTTTCATGAAAACATTTTCATGTAAAACACTTTTCAAAATACAAGACATTTTTCTTGAAAGAAACGAGGCCTAAATGTGTATTTTCAATGACCAATAAACATAAAAATTGTTCAAGATGTAAAGAGTAGAATTGTCAATGGACTGTGGTGAAAGTTTGAGTTGGACTTTTTAGAAAAATTATGGAGTTCTATCAAAATCTAACTTTTTAGTTTTACAACCCCTTTGAATAAATTAAACAGGTTTTATTTTACGTTCGAAATTGACTTGTTTACAAATTAAGTTTAATTCAAGCTTAACTTAAAGCAATTTAGGTTTGAATAGCTCACGAACAGTTTAACTCTCAATAAATCCAATATGATATATACATATATATAATGAATAAATTCATAAATGGGTAATGAATGAAATTTAAACTACATATGTAAAAACTAGTTTTTATCTAATTATATAATATATATATATATATATATAATTACATGGGAGCTTGAGCTCCAACTAATTCAAGACTTAAAATGAGAGCCCAAGCTTGGTCTATTTAGAGACAAAAAAAAAAGCTTGATCTATTTTATATACATAAGCTTTATTTTGAATTCAAATTTAAGGTCTGTTTGGATGGTCTGTTTTTCATTTGTATCTGTATCTATATTGAAACGATATATGTAAATATATCTTATTTGTATTTATATTTTATCTATATTTGAATTATTTGATTTTTTCATGAAAACTGTCAAATTTTTTTTTCTATATATATTTCTTAATAAACGATTTGTTATAAAAAAAGTTTAAAAAAAGTATCTGTATCTGTTCAAAAAAGCTAAACAAATGGATTCTTAACTTATTTACTAATCCTGTATCTGTTCAAAAAAACTAAACAAATGGACTCTTAACTTTATTTACTAATCCAGTTCGAGTTAAACTAAGTTTCAAAACAGCCTTACATGCCTAAACTTATAAACCAGAAGGACATGGGGATCGAATTTACCGGAAGTTGCTGATTTACGTTGTTGAACTTACCAGCCAGTTCTTGAGGCAAGACTTGCTGATTCTTTTGCTTTCAACTGCTCCATCAATCTGATCCACTGTCTTAAAAGCTTCATCTTCTCTCATGAAACGCTTAAGATCTTCTAAGCAGATATACCTGACCAAAGATAATGTAAAATCCTAGTTGAGTCAAACCCACTTATCAAGTGTCATATAAAAAGTGAGACCTCAAATACGGCCGCAAGACCAAATATCCCACTAGCAAAGCAAGATATACCAAGGATGTGCACTTAAACGGATTGATGAGTGGTGAGAAATGCAGGAGATAGCAAATGGAAGCACAAAATGTGTTGAAAATTGGTTGGAACATCATATGTAATCCAATTTACAATCGAGTAAACCCGGGGGTTGCAGGATATAGTGGGGCTCCCGATTGAACTTAGTGCAACATGAAGCTTGGGGTGTAGAATGATTGGTTTGCCATGTAGAATCCATTGTACAGAATGATTGTTTACTCTTCAAATTGAGAAAAATTTTTCTGTAGGCTCCGTTCATATGAATTTTGTTAAAGCAAGGCACCCTGTACTATGCAAAAGGCTAGGGTACCATGCTCTACTAAAACCATGTGGCTGGGTGCATGTTGGAAGTTTCCCTTAAGTGGACAGGTTCTTCCACATAGGATGTACCAAATAAACAGGAGGCTTCTGGCTCTTAATAAGGAAGCGCCCCCTTCCTGCTCGCTGGCTTCGCATGTTATGATAGGAGTTCAATCATTACAACTGCAATCACGGCAACCAAAAATATGAAATGTGCGCCACATCTTAAATTTTCATTTATGTTGGTTGTCAGTAATCAATCCATGGACCCTCCCGTTTGTTTATTTATTTATTGATCAGTAACACCTATAAATGGTAAAATGAATGCAATATGATTTAACCATTTCGGCTCATTGAAAAATGGGAATTCAAAGGATCCGACACAGGTATGGTTAGGAAAATCAAGAAGCCTCAGAGATTAAAGAAGCCAAATCTTAAAAGGACACATACTTAGCTAATAAAACAGTGTCAAGGGGGAAGTTTGATAGCCCTTACTTTGCACCAGGCTTAGCCACATTGCAGAAAATCTTGCGCGCAGCAGCTTTAGCTTCATTTTCACTTCTGATCATCGTTGCAGACTCATCCTCAGTACTAGAGTTCACAATCTGCTCATCCAAAGTAGTTAAAACACCATGCCTAACAATGTTAATCAATCTTTTCATGTTCCAGGCAGACACATTGTTTGTATTAAGCTTATGCAAGTGATCAATTGTTATCCCCTGATCATCACCACCCTTTCTTGACATATTGGTAGAGAACTTGACATTTTTCATTGCCTGTGTCCTCTGAAGCCCCCCACTTCCAATCACTCTGCCACTTTTTATTCTCATACTCCTCCTTGAAGGGAATGCAACCGACCTAAGCTCGGACGGAAGGTTCGCGCCGGCATTCTGTAAAGTTCTAAGCTCATCAGCAATTCTGTCCTCCTCATCCTCATTCTTCTGAATCTCAATCGCTGGTGGACCAGAAAGTGTCTCGATCACATATTGACTGAAGACAGATTCCTGAATCCTATCGAAGTAAGTACTCACATGAAATGAGGAAGCAAGAACCTTAATTATCAATGTCTTGACTAACCAAAGCAGAGTACCTACCAAAAGGCATACTAAAATCTTAGTAACATACCATAGTGCCTTACTTTTGGTCTCCCTTTCAACTCTCTTATTGAACAATGCATTCCAAGCAATCAAAACTAGACCTAACCATAAACAATTTTGGACTGCTTTTCTAACACCATAAACAAAATATAAAATCCGCTTTCGCAGGAGAAAATTCCTCTCAATAAAGAACACAACCAATTTTATGCCCCATCCCGAAACCAATCTCCCACAAATCAATACCAAAATCAAAAGTTCCCACTTCCATAACTGAAGATTCCACAAAAGCTCGCGTTTCAAGGGATGTATAGTCAACGTGGCTACTAAGATAGCCACTATCACTACCAAACTAACCCACTGCAGCAATGTTAATGCATCAAGCCTCCCCTTCTTGAAGTCCTCAGGCAAGTCTTCCTCAAATAATGTGCTCTCATCGTCGTCATCCTCATTGTTCCCTCCTTTAAGTAACCCAGAACGCATCTGACCGGATTTCTGGATCAGGCCCGATCTTCTATCTGGTTCTTGAGGCGGGTCCAGAAGCCGGGACCGCGTTTTTGCCCTTAACAAGGATGATCTCCGAATAAATGATGCATTTGCTGTGCACTTAACCACCTTATCTTCGTGTATTCCATCTTCATCGTCTGATGGAGGAAGATGATTACTATTATTATTAGTAACATTTCTATAACCGGTATCGTTGTTGCTATTATCCAAGCCCGGGGAGCGCTTGGGGCGCCTCCTCGGATTGCTGTTGTCTGCACTATTATTCTCGGAGGCAAGAACCGACTGTTCGAACGAGACACGGAGATCTTTAGACCGGTTTGTTTGGTTACTAACCGAAGGAGAACCAAAAACTGGAGTAGATGGCCTGCGGCTTTCGGTTCTTAACTCATCCATCTCCAAATCTAAATCCATGTCCAACGCAAAATCCCCACCAGAGGCATTTTGCATCTGAAGAAACCCTCCTATCAGCTTCGATGGTGGATCAACAAAGTTACTGCCGGACGGAGCATTCGGCCATGGCACCTGATTGTTATTATCATCAGGGAAGATAATATTACTGTTATCTCTTTTATCATTCCAGAACTCAATACTGGGCTCTCTCCAGACATTACTATTAGGGCTGGTATTTGCATGGGAGGCCACATCCTTGTTGTTATCGGCGTTCGTCACGTTAACTATGTCAACAACAACGTCGCGGTGATCACCACGATCTTCTTCATCGGAGCTGACATGGAGAGCGGAGAGAATGGGTTGTTCTTCGTGGCTGTTGGAGAGATTACTGTTGGCCCCACCGCCATTAGATGAGGAGGAGAGCTTTCTATGGTGCTTATAAGAGCCGTGTGATTTGAACGATTTTTTCAAGGATTCCATGAAAATGTCGATTGAGAAAGTGAAAAAGAAAAAATAAAATGAGAAATCGGGTTTTCTTTAGAATTGTGTGTTGATGGAATTTTTTCAATTGAATATATGGACAACAGGTTTGAGGAAGTGAAAGTAAGGATGGTGGTGAGTTTTGTTTCTTTGAGCGTTAACATGCGAATTGGGTGCATGGCTCGCCACGTAAAGGGAAGCTCGTTGAATGTTCCAATAATGAGCTTGCATAATCTATAGTCTTTTTATATTTTTATTTATATTATTTCAACTTTTTCTTAAAACAAAAAATACCTATTGCTTTTTATCCTTTTGTTTTAAGAAAAACTAACTTTAACTCAAAAACATTTTTTCTAGAAAAGGTTCTCCTAAAAATAGCACGTTTCCATGTGTTTGGTTAATTTTATAAAAAGTGGTTTTTCTTTATTTGTTTCTTTCAAATAGTTTTTGTTGGATAATGAAAAATAATCTATCTATATAAAAACTATTTAAAAATTTGATAATAAATATCTTTGGTAGTAAATAAGGGTTCTAGTTCAGTTAACACTAAAAAAATCAAACCATAATTTATTGTTTTTTTTTAATGTTAAACCAAACTAGCGAATAATGATTTAGTTAGAATTAAAAATTTTTCAAACCATTAAAAAAAATCTTTGTTTGGTCCGAAAACGAAATAAATCAAAACTCTAATTAAAAAATTTTGTTATAATATTTTATATTAGTATGGATATTCAAATATTAAAATCACTCTACAAAATTCATATTATAAATCACAGTAAAATTCTTCATAAATCCACCACGTTTATATTTCATGGTCCTCTATTCATTAAGTCACCAGTCAATCATCTACCAACAAAATACTCTCATGAACTATAACACATAGTAAACAATATATTCTATAGTCCTCTAAAAAATCATCCGATTAATCATCTACTAACAAATTCATTAAAAAAAATTATCTACCAACAAAAGTCATTTATAAAAAAAAAAAAAAGAATTTGCTAACAAAATACAATGAATAATTAATATATAATAAAATTTATTACCAAATAAGAAAATTTATACTCCATTGAATTCAAATGATTAGCAAAAAATAACATTAAGTCACTAACGGAAGAATATATCTTGAACTTAGAGAACAATTTTAAAAGTGGAATAAGTTAACATTAACCAATAGTCATCATATAATAAATATGATAATGAAATCATAAAAAGGTGACCTTTAATCAAATCATCATGACAAAATTTATAATTACAAGTAAAATAGTTTTATGTTTCTCTAAAACGATTAGTTTGGTTTTACGAATTGGTTTGGTTTACCCCTATAAACTAACCATAAATTTACTAATTGGTTCAGTTTCAGAATTTTCTAAATCAAATTATTTAAAAAAAAATCATATTTTCACTTTGATTGATTCAATTCGACTGGTTTTTCCACCCACCCCTAGTAGTGAATAATTGGTAGATATAACCCGTAAAGTGATAGTAAAATGACTTACGCTTTTATAGTTTGTAATTTGTTTTCCTAAAAATAAGTTATGAGTATATCTATATTTTTCAGAATAAGGGAAAATATTTTCCATTAATTGACTAACTTTTTTCTTAAACAAACATAGAAAAATAATAAAAAAAAATCATTTTCCTACAAAATATTTTTATCAAAACAAAGAGGGTCTTGGTATTTATAATTTCTCTTGTTTAAAAAAGTAACAACTTTTCTTTATCATTTTAATTTTAAAATTTGCATTACAGTCCAAAATAAGAAAAGTAATAACATTTAATTTTTTTACATATTAAATACAAAATCTAGATAGATTTTTTTTTCGGCCAAATGTTGATATTTTACCATGAAAGGTTTAAAACTTTTTATAAATATTGTTAAATTTGCACATACAACATGGATGCAATTTGCTAGCGTGTACTTATATTTATGTTTATATATATAGTTAGAAAGAAGAGCACCAAATTACCAATAAAAAAAAAGAGAGAACATCACCAAATTTGTCCATTGAGTTAATTCTAAGCTGTTATATTGACTAAATGGAACACCATAAATATAATTTATCGATTAAGATGGAGGTCAATAGTATATATCTATAAACCTCACAACAAAAATGGTGGAAACCAACCACCATTAGGATATCGCACAGCGATGCATCCGGTTTGGAAGAATAAATTAAAGATTAAGTTCACCATCATTAATTTTCACTTCAAGAATGAAATAAGGGTAAATGGTCATTATGCCCGTTTATATTTTCAACCCGAAGTTTCGCACAGACCCGGTATCTAATTTGTGCTTTGATGGGTTTTCTGACCTATCTTTTTTTTTTCTTTAATTAATTTAAAAATCATTTAAAAAATTAAAAGATAAGGGAATATTTAAAGAACCCAAATAGTAAGCTTTGGGTTGTGGTTAATCCACTTCTCAAAGTTGAACGAGTTTCTTATAATAAGCATAGATTTTATGAATAAAAAATATCGGTAATGAAAATACGTGCAGAACTTTTAAGTGAGCCTTAATTTTTTTTGGCTTAAATGCTCTTCGACATATCGGAAAACAAGTTTTTCTTAAATAAAATAATAAATTGGATATTTTCAAAGTAGGGAAACATTTTAGGTTTTTTCCCCCCCTTATAATTGAAAAAGCCATTAAAAGCCCCTTTTTTAAAATTAATGAAATGTAATAAATTTAAAGTGAAAAGTGTTTAGAAAATTTGAATACCAGTAAACTAATTTTTTCTAGAAACAAATTATGAAAGTATAATCACAATTAACAAGTACAAAGGAACCTGTAGAGCAACTTAAAATATGAAAAAGAAAAAAGAACGTTTCCCTTTATTTAACCTTTTTTGTAAATATAATTGACTTTTCTTCTTAATAATAATAATTATAATAGAAGGTATTAAAAACGGTAATTTGAGTCAAAAGTTTAGGTGGTCTTCATTTAAATTTGAACAAGTTACCCCTCAAATTCATGAACTCTGCCTTTTCTTTTTAAACCATTTCGTGTAAGAAAATTAACATTTTAGGAAAATTTTATTATGGAAAATTAGCAAAACAACTTATATCACTCAAGATAAATTCAACCATAATGATTTTTGCAATAAATTTGCATCTAAAACTCAGTTTTTCTATAGTGTTTTCAAGGGTTTTCACATAAACCAATGGTTAAATTAGGATCATTCAATCCAATAACCTTAACGTGCGACTTTTTTCTAACTACAATTTAACGATGACTCTAAACTATTTAAAAGCTAGTTTCCTTTAATTCCTAATTAAAAGTTTTTACTAAACAAGTTGTTGATTTAATATAAATCAAATTTAAGGAAACTAAATCAAAATTTAGGCTCAATACGGTAGCAACTCCACTAGGGACCCGAGTATTAATGGGTTAGACAACTAAAATTCTTAAGTTATATTATTTTAATACCCATTATTTTTAAAACAATATTATTTGTAAATATCTTTTGCATAACTCTACTTTTTTATTCTTTTAGTAAATAATTATATCAACATGAGTAGTTTTGGAAAAAAAACGAAAAGAAAAGAAAGGGAGCCCAGTTGGTCGATATGATTTTGTTTGGAGAGGGGATGTTATGATTCATGTTACTTGATGTGTGTCGAATGTCATCAAAACTAGACTACCTTAATAGTCTATCATGATAGGGGACACTATAAACTTCAAAACTATCATTCTTAACCTCTTAAGAAAAATTAGGTCTCCTTATATAGTTGTTGATTGTCTATTCTAAAACATAGGCTGCTCTAGTCAGATCCAGCACACATGTGAAAATGTATTAGAAAATACTTAAGAAGGGAGGAGATGGGGTTATGACTAGAAGATAGAGAGTAGTAGACCCACTTGAGCTTCCACCTAAACCAACTTCAAGGATTCAGGCAAAAAGATTCAAAAAGGCACTCAACGGGTTGATTCAATAAGTCTAAGAGGAGGAAATCCATGTCCACACCACTAAGGATGATCTCAAGCTTATCAATACCATCAGAGTCAGCTCGAAAATGGATCAAAATGATGGATGGATTGATTGGGAACAAAATTAGCTCAATATGATCAACTCAGAGTCCTACACTAACTTTATTGCAAATCTGCGCGACCGACGTTGCAAGGGTGCAAAAAGAGAACATAATTGAAATCTTTAACGTCAACTCCAACGCAGCCAGCTTACCCATTTATAATGCTGGCATTAAGTTCCTACATTGTCGACATACGTTGATTGAAAAGTGATCAGTGGCGTTTTCTTTAAAGCCGACTCGAACACTAGTATTCATTGTCTACACTGCCGGTGTTGTCTTGTACATCGTCGGTGTACGTTATGCCTGGAATGTAAATTTTTGTCCAGTTTTGCTTATAGGCCGCATATGTTCTTTTTAGGCCACGAGTGTATATCTTTTATGAAAACAATGTTTTGATGTGTCTTTTAGGTTTTTTTATGTGTTTTATATATGAACCTTTATTTGTAATATTGAACACAACTTTGATAATACAATCAAGAGATTTCTTTTTAGTTTTTTACTGAACTTCTTCTTGAACTTATCAAATCTACTTCGTGGCGTTCAATCTTCCACTTATCAATCAAAATCTCCACTTTTGATTTGTGGTGTCTACGACATATACCAAGGTCCTTGCCTTTATATAGACAAGGGTAGCAGTTCCACACAATCCTAACGATCTCGGATTATAATTCCAGTCGTATTGGTATCGGGTTGCGTCATCCAATGGCATGGTTCATATCAGGAGATGAATTGAGTATTTGACCTAAAATACTCAAATAAAGAATTTTTGTGCAAAGGATCAAATTTAAATCTGATAATAGCAAATCTAATAAAATTAAGTACTATAAGAAATATAAAAGAGATAGAGAAAGAAGATCCAAGCCCAGATTTAACGTGGAGTTTAGCCTTCTTCCAACTATCCAAAATTACCTGAATCGCCTCCAATTAGATAACTTCACACACTTTATTAATTCAAAAACACACAAGCTCAAATAAATCAATACACAAATTTACAACTCTCAAGAAATAAATAATTTCCTATCTTTTATAGTGCTCTCTTATAGGTAACAAAAACAAAAAAAAAAAGACGCGAATTTTATTTTCTCTCTCTTTGCAGATTTTGCAAAATAATGAACAAGAGTACAAAAGTAATGAAAGCATTTTATGATTTTGTTTGTTCACAAATGAAAGCTCTTAATTAATTCTTCTTTTTCTAAATCTCCCAAAGAACGTGTATTTATATATTTCAAAGGTTTAAATGTCTGCTAGAGATAACGTCTTAAAATTATCAGCATTAAATGTGCGCAACGGCTCTTTTCATGCCACATTGGCTCATATTTTGAACTTGTTGCACCTTAGTTCTTGTCACGCTTTAGATCTTGTCGCACATTGAAATTGTCTTGCTTTAGCTCATGTTGCGACTTAAGTTTGTCACGCCTTAAACTTGCTGCGCCTTGAATTTAATCATTGATCAAGGCTATGCTATTTGAACTTGTCAAGCATTGATTTGAACTTGTCGCGCTCTAATGAATGGACTATCAAGCCCTTGATGAAAGCCGTGATCAAGGCTGTGCTCAAGAATTTGTACCTACTTGTACTTGTACAATCTCTAGAGAATAGCACATATATATTCTAGCATGATATTCATTCAAGTTGTTTGACTAATTAAATGTAGGTTAACACAATTGAGTAGTTGATTATGCAACTAATTGTCTTATCAAAATTCATGTTGAACACATAAGTTCAACAATCCCCTCATTTTTTATGAGGATAACTATGTACAATTGACTCCCTTTAATTAAGCACTCAGGTTTTAAAAAGAGTTTTCTCAACTATGTTCAAATAATTTGATGCTTAACTCAAGGGAATTGCAAGCCATACTTAATGGTTAAATAAACACAATATACACTACCCATGTATGTTAATAATGCATTCAACATTTTTCTCCCCCTTTGGATTCATAAAAAACAAAAGGAAAACTCAAAACACGTTAAACAAGGAGAGATGCACAAGTAACATGCAAGTTCTAAAAGACATTTTAGACATGTTTGAAAAATTGCAAATTTGTGCAAGGATCTGTCAAAAAATGCAGGATCTGTTTCTCAATAATGCACAAATTTGTCTACAAAATTTATCAATCATTCAATCAAGTCTGAAAAGCAACATTATACATATTCAAACTTTGTTCACATATAAAAAATATGAAAAACCATTTTCATGCATTTAAAACTAAGTTTTCGCACAAAGTTAGTTTGAAAAAGCACAAAGACAACAACTCATCAAAGATTCATGTTTAAGCACACTCAATGCTTTGTGCAAGTTCAAAAAGGTATAGTGAGCAAGCTGGAACTAAACAAACTGATATAAGCTCACATTTTGCAAATTTATGCAAATTTTAGTTATCGAAAGATGACTTTTCCTTGGATGTGTGTACAAATTTGTTCAAAAGCATCTTCATTCAAATTGAAACTTACATATAAGTTTGTTCAAATCCATTAAGCATGTGAAAACATGATTTAGGCATTAAAAACATAAAAGTTCAATTTTGTGCATTTCAAACCCAATTTTAGCTCTCTTTTTTTTTTTTTTTACCCAAAGATGTGCATAAGCATCTCAATATATATATAGCATCTAATAGTGTTATATATATATATATGTATATATATCAAGTTCTATATCGTCTTTTTTGCATGATATTTGGCACTCATCTTGTTTGATCATGCACAATTCTCTATACAAAGTGCAAAAACAATCATCACTCAAGGATTTTGTAAAAATATCAATAATTTGATTGTTTTGTATCAACAAATTCCAAGCTAATATCATTATTTAGAACATGATCTCTAATGAAATGATGTCTAATTTCGATATGCTTGGTCCTTGAGTGTTGGATCGGGTTTTTTGTTACATTTATAGCACTTGTGTTATCGCAACGAATTGGTACATTTTCATATTTTAAACCATAATCCAGCAAGTTTGTTTCATCCATAAAACTTGTATACAACAGCTACCAACAGGCACATAGTCGACCTCAGTAGTTGAAAGTGCTACTGAATTTCACTTCTTTGAGTGCTAGATATTAGGGAGTTTCCAAAAAAGTGGCATGTGTCGCTTGTGCTTTTCCAATTAACTTTGTACCCAGCAAAGTCAGCATCAAAGTATCCAACTAGATCGAAGAGGTAAATTTTGGATACCACAAGCCAATTTGAATAGTACCTGCAAGATACTTATGTATGCGTTTTATTGCATTCAAGTGTGATTCTCTTGGGCAAGATTAAATCGTGCACATACGTACACTAAGATCGTGATATGGGGTCTTGAAAGTATTAGATATAATAAACTACCGATCATGCATCTATATAGTTTTCACAACTATTTTTGCCATTTTCATCTTTATCAAGTTTTACACTTATGCTCATAGGTGTAGATCTTGTTTTACAATAATCCATTTTGAAAACTTATAAGAGTTCTTTGGTATATTTAGATTGATTGATGAAAGTTCCATTTTCGGATTGCTTCTCTTAGAGGCCTATAAAACTCATGTTAGTAGGTCCAAACACAATGTTGTCCATCAAATTTGCACAATCAATGTGTCTAGCTTGTGATTTTCAATAAAAAAAGTTGTATCAATTTTTTCTTTAGAAAATCATTTATTTAAGAGAAAGCTATTGAGCTTTTTATACCAAGTTCTAGGAGCTTGCTTGAGACCATAAAGAGCTTTGTTTAGTTTGAAAACATGATCGGGGAATTCAATATTTTCAAAACCTGGAGGTTGCCCTTCATAAACTTTTCTTTTATAAAGCCATTTTAGAAAGCACTTTTGACATCTATTTGAAAATGAGTAAAATTTTTGAATGTAGCAAATGCCAAAAGCATTATAATGGCTTCTATTCTAGTAATCGTGCCAAAAGTCTCATCAAAATCTATGCCTTTGCATTGATTATATCATTTAGCTACTAATCGAGCTTTCTTCTTATTTACTGTTACAGCTTTATCAAGTTTGTTTCTATAAACCCACTTAATTCCAATAACTTGTCTACTACTAGGTTTAGGAACCAAGTTCCATACCTCATTTATTGTGAATTGATTTAATTCTTCTTGCATAGATTGTATTCAAAATTCATCTTTTAAAGCTTCTTCTATACTTTTAGGCTCGGTTTAGGATAGGAAAAGTAGATTACTCATATTTCTTAGGGAAGATCTTGTTTGTACCTTATCAAAGATTCACTGATTATTCGATCATCTGGGTGAGATCTAGCATATTTCCATTCTTTAGAAAGATCATAGTTAATATATTCAATTATTCATCCATAACATCCTTTATATGTTCATTTCTTTCATTCATTTCTTTATCAACATCTTCGGGAGAAAACTTATCCAAATCAGCATAAATATTATCTACATCATTGGTTGAACATATACGAGGCAAAGAATCATCAAAAGTAACATGAATAGATTCTTCCACAGCTACGGTTCTTTTATTGAAAGCTTTATAAGCTTTACTGGTTAAAGAATGACCTAGAAAAATACCTTCATCACTTTTAGCATCAAATTTAGCTAGCTGATCCTTTCCATTGTTCAAGATGTAACATTTAATGCTAAAAGGACGAAAATAAGAGATGTTAGGTGTTATTCCTTTCCAAAGCTCATAGGGGTTTTCTTAAGAATTGGTCTTATGAATACTCTATTAGATATATAGCATGCAGTATTAACATCTTTAGCCTAAAAAAGTATTTAGGTATATTGTTTCCACACAACATTGTTCTAGCCATTTTAATTAAAGTTCTTTTTTCCTTTTAGCTACTCTATTTTGTTGTGGTGTTCCGGGTGCTGAAAAAGTATGTTCAATTCCAGATTTACTACAAAAATCATTCATTTCATAATTTTCATATTCTTCCCCATGATCACTTTGGATAATCACAATATTAAGACCTTTTCATTTTGGACTTTCTTAAAATATATAAAAAAGACAATGTTCGTTTCATCTTTAGATGCTAAAAAGACAATTCATGTATATTTAATGAAGTCATTAACAATAACCAAAGTATATTTTTTGCTTCTCAAACTTAAAGTTTGAGTAGTACCAAATAAGTCCATATACAATAGTTCTAATGGCCTTGAAGAAGAAACAACATCCTTAGACTTAAAGGAAGCTTTATTTTGCTTTTCCTTGTTAACATGCTTGGCAAATCTTATTCTTTTGAATGTTTATTTTCGGTAATCATTCGACAATATTCTTTTTAACAAGTTTTAATATCACATCCATCCTAGCATATCCTAATTTTCTATGTCACAACTAACTATTATCATTTTGAGAGTAAAGACAGTTTCATTTGATGATTTGAAATTATCTAAATTAATTTTTTAGATATTTCTTTGTCTATACCCTTCAAAATAAGTTTGATTATTGTCAACGCTTTCAATAGAACACTTATTAGCAAAAATGTTACTTTAAATCCATTATCACATATTTGTTGACACTGAGTAAATTATGCTTTAGACCATCAACTAGAAGCACATTCTTACAGTTAAATCTCTATTTACTAGAATGTTACCTTCACCAAGAACAGTTAACTTATGATTGTCTCCGACGGTGACTTTCCCTTTATCTTTCAAGACCAAAGTTGTAAACTTGGATGCATCTTTGATCATGTAGACAAAATAGGGGATTATATCTCTGGTACCCATTTGACTATTGGTCCTTTCTAGTTAGGTGTAACAAGGATTTCTCCTATAGGAATCCAAATTAGCTTACTTTTATGATTCAAATGCATGGTTCTCCTTATTGCATAATTGTATGTAATGTGACTGATTTGCCACAGTAGTTGCATGTTCCATGAGTAGCTTTTACAAATTGAGTTTTATGGGACTTACAACTATTTTCTCTATCATAGCCAATTCCTTATTTGTTTGAATCACATATTTGATTTCTAAGAAATGTATTCAGAACCTTTAGTGAACTTGGCTATGGTTGCCTTTAAATCATATAAGCTAGTTTTCAATATGATATTTTCATTTCTTAGTTCTTCTAGCTTTTTTAAAATCTCATCATTACTACTACCAACATATGCAACATTGTCATCACTATTTAAAGTCTACAATATCACGCAAATCGTTTTCAATTGTTAATTTCTCATTGATCTTGCTCAATTCATCATTTTTGCTTTCTAGCTTCTTACATCTATTATTCATCTTTTCATTTTCAAATTTTAAAATATCAATTTCTTCATGCAACTTTTCATTTTCCATTTTAATCTCCTCACACTCACTTCTAAATTCATCCGACTCTTCTCCTACTCTCTTCATTAAGGTTTTAAAATGTTATTCTTTTTCTCTATTTTTATCAACCAACTGCATGGTTTATCATACATTTCACAAATTTCATCATAAGAAGAAGATAAAGAACTCACTTCATCATCCGATGCCATGGAGCACACGTTTTCATCCAAGTCATATCTCTTAGATGCTTTCTTGAGCATTAGACAGTATTGTTGAATGTGTCCTAGCTTGTGACATTTGTAACAGGTTATCACATCATTCTTTTCTTTTTTGTATCTCGATAAACTATTGTCATCATCCTTTCTTTTTGTCTTATTTTTTTAACTTAATGAACTTTTTGAGCCTTTTGGCCATTAATGCAAGTTCCTCATCATTATCTTCTTCACTTGAATCATGACTCGTGGCTTTTATAGCAATAACCTTCTTATTCAATTCCTTTCCTTGCTTTTTAATTAGCTCATGTGTCTTAAGAGCTCCAAAAAGTTCCTCTTTGCTCAATGCACTTAAATCTCATGCTTTTTTAATAGCGGTTCTCTTAGCCTCCCATTCCTTAGGCAGAGACCTAAAGGGTTTATAATTGATTTCTACATTAGTGAAATTCTTTCCAAGCACACTTAAGGGATTTATGATGTTGATGGATCTATTATGCATCTTATCTATTGATTCAATTGGAAGCATTTTGAAATTTTCAAACTGTTCACATAGAAGATTTATTTTTGTATCTTTTGCTCTTGAAGTTCCTTCATAAGTCTTTTCTAATTCATCCAATATATCTTTAGCAGATTTACATGTACGGATTCTATTAAAATCACTTTTATTTAACCCATAATGCAATAAGTTCATAGTTATTTCATTAAGATCTTATCTTTTCCAATCTTCTTCATTGTAATCTTTTTCTTCTATTCCTTCTATAATCAAAGGCCTATTTTCTATCATTTTCCATATTAGTTTATTTTACGCTTTTAGAAAAAATTTCATTCCACATTTCCAATAGGGTAGTAGTTCCCCCACTTAGAAGAGGTGATCTATTGATAGCTTATCCTTCTAGAAACCTTAGTGTATTTGATGCCATGATATTTACTCTAAATGCAATTAAGTACGGGAAAGATAGAGACTAGGCTCTAATACTAAATGAAATCATATTAGCAAAATTCCATTATTTAGAGATTATTGTAGACATTCTATTAACTTTTTGAACTAAACTAAGTCATGAAATAGATATTAAGAGTCATGATCTTTTATTGATAGGAATTAAGGCATAGGGTTTTCTAAAGTCTAAGTTTAATTTGTCCATAGTTTTCTTTACTAGAATATGATATTCTAACTTAGCTAAAATGATCATCAAATGACATTCATGTTACTATCAACATAAGCTCATGGAGACTACATATGTGTAGAATTTCTATGATAATTTTATATTCTCATTTCCTAATTTCTACACATGAATGAGACGTAGGTCATAAAATAGGTGAGATATTATCTTGATGGCCTAGATGGGAAGATGATAAATCCTCCTTCCTGCATAGACCAAGACCTTCATATATAAATATCGAGATGGGTTTATTGTAATTTAGACAAATGATACCTACTAAAGATAGGCTTACCTTTAACTACTACCTTGTTGGATTGGTGGTTGCTTTGTTTTTGTTGGTGGTTCTACTTTTGTTTTGTCCTAACTTCTTCTTGGTCTTTACGGTGGCTTAGTGTTAGGAAAAGTAAGTTTGTCAATTTTTATTTGTTGTAGTGTATTTGTGTGTGTTGATCGCAGTGAGGAAAATGAGGGAAGTTAAGTTTTGTTTGTTTGTATATTAATTATATAGAGTTAAAGATATATTAAACTAATTTATATATATCCTAACATAGAGTATACGGTGGATGGGCTGATTTTGCACATTGAAATTGTTGTTTTTATAGCTTGAACAGCAGGGAAAATTTTTTTGGATCACCATCGGTTTCAATATCCAATTTGAGTCGTTAAAGTGCATTAAATGGAGGGGTTAGCTTGGTGCATGGTGATTGGCTCAAGTGTCCCAAATTTGATTTTTTTTTTGTACTATTTTATCTCATTCCTCAAGCAAAATCACAGTGGATTAACAACCGAAGAAGGAACCGGTCATGATTTTTCCAATTGTACCGTGATTTCAATAACTTTTGTGTAGAATACTTACATGTGTAGATATTTAATTAATTTTGTCAAATCTAGCTTATATGCGTACAATTATGTTAGTTATATGAGAGTTTTATTCTCAAAATTTTATTTAAGGTCCTAAAATATTTATAGAGTATTGTTGAGTTCAAATTTTGAGTTTAAATTTTACGCAATTAAGTATTTTTAAAGTTTTGTCTATGCAATTAGGGTTTTAGGGCCCAATAGGTCAAAATGCAAAATTGGTACCTATGGATTCTAAATTTTCTAACTAAAATTATGTTGTAATCTAAATTTTTATTTGGAGTTAGATTGATATTTATGGGTCTATTTTATAATTTTTATTGTGTATTTATAACCCTAACAGTTTATCTTTGATTTGTCGTTTTTATTCTACACATACTATAAATTACTAGCTTTCTAGTGCACTTGAAATTTAAGGCTACTTATACTTGAATTATAGGTTTTTTATTCCAATTATGAAATCCCATATTTGATTTCTTTTAATATCTAGAAAATTTTCTATTTAGGGTTTTAAATCATGAATAAACTCATAATATTCTAAAGTTTATAATTTCGGTTTTTTGTTGAGTCCCAATTCCAATATCTATGGTACATTTACTATATTATTATTTTTTTTCCAGTCTTAGAAAAATTTCTTGGGGTTTACAATACTTTCATCTATTAAGCACCAATTGGTCCCACCAAATGCCAGCATAGTTTGTAAATTCAACTGCTGCTAATTTAACCTTTTTCTCTCAGCATAGTTATAACAATCAAACATATGCTCCACTTTTCTTTCCCACTCTAAGCATAACTCAAGATCATTCTTTCCTTGAAAAGAAGGTATCTTCATCTTGATACTCAAATTGTTGCCATGTTTTTAAGCAGTCCTTTTGCCTTTCCATTTACCACTATCATCATAATCAAACTTCTCATCCTCCTCATCTGTATGCTTTTTAGAGAATTTGGGCTTGGATAGTGATTCAAGATTATCTAGTCTCATGTGTAGAGTCTTGAATTGATCTTATATGGTTTTCATAAACAACTTGATATCCATTTTGGGATTTTCTCCACCACTATTCATTATTTTGAGCCAGCAAAAGAGATGAACACTAAAATAGTTGGGTTAATCCCCACACACTCCCTCATGTGTGCACACTAAATAGATGTGAAATCACTAGTATTTCACACAAATTTTGGCCTTTCACGATGCTGGTCTCACCACTATTACCTTTTACCACTCAACTTTCCCTTGTAAGTTCTTGATTAGAACTTGAACAATGATTTTAGCAAATAAAAACCAAAAGCAAATGAGACTTAATAACTAAAAATCCCAAAATGATAAAACAAATAGAATCAAGAGACGAGAAAGTAGAGAACAAGAAAAGATATTTTTATTAAATCAATGAGATTATTCCTCTTTGGATACGAGGAATTCAAGCAAACCATAAAAGTACTAATAACAATTTTTTTTGTATTCGATTTTTTTTTACTTCTTCTTCTTCTTCTTTTGATTAAGAACGAAACACTTCACAAAAAGAAAGAAAGGATTTAAGGGAAAGAAGGATAGGCAGGAAAAACAAGACAAACGAAAGATCATATAAAGAAGAAAACAAAAAGGATAACCGATTCAAGGAGCCAAAGCTCTTATACCAAATTATGCGAACCCTAAGTATAGGAACCTAAAACCCAATAACCAACGATGGAAGAGAACCTTAGAATCATCTTGAAATAAGTAAAAAGGAACTTGACCCTAAACAAACTCATTGATGGGAACCAAAGTTATCAGGTTGACCCCCAAGTTTTATATTGAAGAAATTATATTTAGTTCTTGCTCAAGAACTAAAAGAAAGCTCTCACAATGGAAAAATCTCTCAAACAATAATTTTCATTCATCTATGAAAGGTTATATATACAATAGGTTTACATAGGCTTTAATTAGCCTCAAAACTAAGCTACAGGATAAGGAAAACATAAAAAATCCGAAATACACAACCTTAAGCCTATAAAGGCCAGTAGCACATAAATCAAGATTGCCGGCAGCGTATATAAGAAGGCCGACGATGTACATTTGAAAGCCGGTGGCATTCTCCAACACGTGAAATGTTTGATGCTATTTGATCTCCATCGCCAATCCACCCATAAGTCAAAACCCCGTCGTGTGCCCTTCTTCAACCTGACTATCCATAACTCACTCTTCCAATAAACCCAATTGAGCTGGTGAGACCAGTGAGGATCTAAGGGCTCTTGGGCTGCTTGGCAAGATACTGCCACCCCTCCTTCAACCTTTTGTATATAAGGAACTACCGAAACAAGATTGGGGTATGCCATACCGTGACACTAAGGTAGATGGATTCAAAAGCCATTAATATCCGCCAAGCATTGGACAATAACTGAACTAAGCGTAACTGATGGAATTCAAATAACTCCTTCTAAAAAGGAGAGAAAGGCATCTCGATAGAGATCCGAGGGGGGAGGGGGTCATAAATTTTTTCCTTTTAGGAATTAGGGTTCTTTGGTCTTTTTAAGGTTTTCACAAATAAAACTATAATATACATATAAATAAGTTATAAATAAGGGTAAAAGTATCAATTGATATCAAATAAGATGGTTTATGATCAAAGTCTAAATTTATATGTATCGTGATCACATCGCAGAGGCATGATTGAAAATGGAATTTGACAGAGTGTACATCGGCCAGTACGCCGCTGACATAAGATCAAGCACCGCCGGCATATGTGCCGTAGCTCCACCTGCATAGAGCTAGTGTTGATTATGAAGAATTTGTCTTCAAATTGTGCACAATACTAGCCTTGAAATGTACACCGTCGACATACATGATGGTGTACGTATAAAAGAAAATGACCCGAAACAAATGGCAAACAAAAAAGCCACAAACCTTCATGTTTATGCCGCTGGTTTTATACTGACACTGCTAGTGTACAATGCGAAACTGCCAGCGTTGTGCACATAAGACAAAAGGTTACATGAGATCTCTTTATAATTCCTTCTTGTTTCTTCTCCAAGAGTAACCTTAAATCTAAAAAATCCTTCTATGAGTATTCATAACAAGCTAAGGGAATTCAAAAGTCTAAATCAAGTAATCATATCACTATTTTCTCTTTAGGATTTCATGGATCTATTAGTTTCCTCTGGGTTTTTCTAATTATTTTGAAGAAGAAGTTGGAGAAAACTCTAATTCTTGGAGATCTAGATTTTTGGGTAATCAAGAAGAATTAAGGATCGCATTCTGGGAATTTTAAGTAAGATAGTAAATTCTTAATCTTTATGATATCACAGTTATTGTTTCTGTTGATTATTGATTTGTTTGTTGTTGGATCGCATTCTAGGATTTTGTCAAATTGTTGAGTAGATTGTTTTTGTTGGAGGATTTTTGTGTTTCAATCAATGAGAAAGGTGTGGATTTGTTATTCTTTAGAGATTAGGGTTTTAGATGATATTTGTATTAAAATTATTTTATGGAAAGGGATGTATTGAAATTTGTTATGTTTATGTGATTAGAATTTTCGTGGAAGTAGGGTTCCATTCCTTGAGATTGATACAGGATGATCTTGCCTTGCTTGTTATATGTGCGTGTAGGTTAGAATTGTAAATTGAATTAATTACTATCTGACTCATAATTGAAAGGTTTATTGTTTGTGCTTGACTGCTGTTAGTATAGACCACAAAGAGTGTGATATTAACGCTAGCAACCAGATGATCCATGTGTGATGGTGTCCCGAGTAGACTTGTGCATAGAAATCATTCTAGTAGATTAGGAGTCGTGCCAACTTAATTGTGGTATGCAAGGGTGGGTGGATCGCATCCAATACCAATATATATATGTATCAAACTATTTTGTATAAAGATCTGTTTTCTTGGGGTCATGATTTACTCCAAGGTTATGACTATTTGCAAGTGGTTTAAACTGTGTTGTTTGCTACGTTAGTTTAGGATTGCATGTGAAATTTGCATATTGCATGTTCATGCATATTTGTTTGTGTTATGGCGCACTAGGTGTTTTTGCTCATTCCTTTACCTTTTTTAGGAATAGGTAAAGATCCAATAGTATATGATTTATTGGGCTATGATGTGTTCATCGACTACGCGGGAAGTGATAGTAGAACGGATTATCATGCTGATAATTATTTAGATTGTTTAGATTGGTGACAGGGGTGGGCACGACATGATTTATTTATTTTTTATAAAATTGAACCTATCCATACAGTTCGATTCAATAATTTTTCGAACCTAAAAAAATAGTTCAGTACGTTTCGGGATACGGTTCGAACCTATATTGAAGGACATTTGCTTTTTTTTTTTTCATTTCAATAAAAAAACCATGAATTATTTTCTTATATTTCAAACCTTAATAACAAATTGACAAGTTGATTTATTAATTTATTGAAATCATTAATAACGCATTTGTCAATTTATGGAAATCAACATTCAACTATAGTGTGTCAAAATTTTTCACATCATTAGTATAGTTGTTAAAATGAGAATAACCAAACACAAGAATAAATTGGTGGTGTAGTCTTTTTTGAAGACCCAAAACTAGTTAAGTGCCATTACAAATATATATGTGTGTTTGTGTATAAAGGAAGGAGTAAGATTGAATTTTCTTCATCAATAAAAGAGATAGCCAATAAAATATTTTTACTTTCTAATACCCATTAAACTACAGCTATTTTTAACCATTGAAACTCTAAAAGTATTAATTATAAATATAAAAATTTTTAAATTTTACCCAAAAACACAATTAACTATAAAAATAAAAATAACATTAAGAAGATATTTTTTTTTAAAGGTGAAACGATTTGGTTCAGTTTATGACTCAGAACCGAACCGCAAATCGAATTTCCGCTACCGAATCGCACTAGTTAAAAAAATAACCGAAAATCGGTTTGGTTCGGTTCGTTTCGGTCATTTTTTTCCCCACCCTTAATTAGTGATAGTAGTTAGGAGAAAAGCATATGATGTTTTGGTAACACCGTCAACATAGTACCACCTCTAGCCATAAAAGCCGTGAAGATGGCTATCCATTTCTACTCGTTTCATAATAGTTAATGTTTGGACTTGTTGAAGTCAATCTTAAAATTTCCTAGCCATCATTTAAACCCACTGTTACTTTATAACCATCGATGAAGAAGATGTAAGTACATTCATCGAAATTGTTGAACAAGAACTTCAAGAGACTCGTATTTAAGTAGTTTAGTTGCATGGTCAATAACCCCTTGAATCCGCTTTCATAAATCATTTTTCAATTTTTCATTGTTGCAGATAAACTCATTTTCCCTACCACAGGGGTTATGTAGAGTGCAACCCAAGGCCTTATATGGGATCGAGGAAAGTAACATGTCAACTTTTGGCAAACTTCAACCATAATCCCAACACCCATAATTGTAAATTAACACCTTACATTTTCTAAAAGTCTCATCGCATCTTTTTCCTCATAACCTGATAGGGATCAGAATTCGATTGGAGTGATAACTCGATCTAAAGTTAGGGAATTAATAAACTTCAACGAATCTTTCTTTTACGAGCTGAATGAAGGCGAGATGAAGCATTTGTGATGATATCGATGTACTTTGCTATTGGGCATGAGTTAGTATGTTTGCGTATTGAGAAAAGACAATATTTGAAAGAAAACTCATGATAAGGATACTGTTTGAAATTGAGTGAATGAAAGACGTCACTAGAGCTAGGTATACAGGCCGTGACCAAATTCTTTTGGCTCATTTAACTCGTGGGCTAACTGTAAAAAAAAAAAAAAAAGAAAAAAGAGGAAAAGTTTATGAACAATAATGATAAGAACAACATGTTAGTGATTATTTATGATATGTTATCAATGATGATTGATTTATAGACACATCACATGCATAATAACATTGTTTTTAAGTATGTATTTATTATTTTAAATGTAATGTTATATCCAAAAAATTATTTTAAAACTTTTTATATACAAGTAATTAAAATAGAAAAAAAATAATCATTGATATGTAAAAAAATACTAAAACGCATAAGTATTCCAATTTTCTCACAACATAAACATAATAATAAAATAAAAAAATAAATTCATTTTTGCCCGTAGGTTGGATCATTTAGCTCGTGGGCCAATGAGGGTCGGGCCTAGGCTAAAATTTTAGGCGAACATGGCCTTGTTCGTTTAGCCCACGGGTCGGTCTGGATTAGTCAATTTAACTCGTATGCCTATCTCTAGATGTCATATATGCTAACATGGTCTTTTGCTCGCCTTTGTCACATACTGTACCTAAAGACGCACCCACTCTCGTGCTTATGTGAGCTTTGTCGACGAATGGAGAAGAGAAGTCATAGAGGGTTATTCATGTCTAGTACGAGCTCGCATAAGTGATTGTGTCGAGGATACATGCTTGCATGATGGCCTGTTTTGAAGTCTAGAAGTTTTAATTCATTTATGTCAATTAAGGATACGATTGGTAGTGTGGGCTTGTGTAGTAGTGGATTGTTTGTTCTGTTTCTGAAGTTTGTTCTAGTTTCCTATTTCAATTGTATTGGTTTTTAATGTTCTAATAGTGCCCTTATCCTACTTATTGAAGTATATAAGGTCATTAGGATTATGTTAGCAAAGCTTGCCATCTCTGACATCTCTTGACATTGACTATGATTAATTGCCTTTGTTGGCTTTCTTAGAATTGTTTCCAAAACCCTATTGAGTAATATATGGTTCTTCTCAAGATTGTTCTTTGTTGTTTCCATTGATCGTGTGTCATATTGGTTGACTGAAATAACTAGTTTAATTCCTTCTTTGGTGCATCACATCTAAGGATTGATCATTCATATAATTTATTTTATTTGAATATAAAAAAAAGCCATAAAAATCCTAAAACATAAAAAAATCCTATAATTTTACACTTTGTATTTATTAGAGAATTCCACTATATAATTCTAACATAGATTTTATCTGTATCATAGCTGTTATTATAATCAATTGGATTTTTTTGTTTACCCCTTCTGTAAGATGCATCAACTTTTGGCCTCATTACATCGAGATTCCCACAAAAAAAAATATTGAAAGCATGAGATACTATCTACATATACATCTTGTGCATGAAAAGGTGATTTGCGATCCTTGATGAACAATGCAAAAATTATGTCAAAAACTATGAAAAATGAATTGCCATCCTTAGAGAGGGGAGATTTTTTTTTTTTTTTTTTATCTACACATGCTTTTTATATGTTTTGGGTATTGTTTAGATTGAGAAAAAAACACTAAAAAAAATGACATTAATCTAATAGTCTTAATAAAGGGGCCATATTGAACAGCTTCCAGTTGACACTTCAGATAAAGGAGAAAAAGTGGAAAAGGGTTTGGACTCAATGCTTAACATAAAAAAGTAAACACATGTTCATGAATCACTAACACTACGAGTCATCAATGGCAATATAATAAGCCTTACGTAATAAATAACAATCATTGTTACTAAATTATATTTCTCCCATCTTTACTCATCTAAGGTTAACATGAACAAGTATCATAAAAAAATGTTTAACAAAATTAAAGAAACACAAACTTCGAAAATGAAAAGGTTATTATGAAATTACAAATACTCCAATTATTATCCAACCAATAGCAAGAGAGTCCCTCTTGATCAATTGTCAAATTCTAGCATTTTCAACACCAAAGAATAACCACGACTATCCTATTAGATTGAAACATTCATTTCTAGAATTAAAATCTTATGAAATTTAAATATGAGTGTACATGATGTACTTTTCCCTCGAACAATTCAAAGAAAAAGAAATCATTCAATCACTTAGCATGACACTAACACCTTTTGTCAAAACCATATGGGTATTAAATAAAAGGTTATTCCAACAATTATAGTGCTTGCTATAAGATTTTTCTTCTTTCTATGTCAATCACACTCCATGTGTAGTATAAGAGGAGTTTTATCACGTCTATTTGTTTCATCATTTTTTTTTGTTTTTATATTTTTTATCGTTTTCAAATAGCTCTTTGTTAAAAAAATATTGATTAAAAAATAGACATTTTTACTCATTAACCGATCAAACAGACCAGATACTGATATGATATAAATACCGATGAAAAGTAGATCATCCCAACAGAATCATGTGTCCAAACTAAGTTTTGAGAAAAGGGTTATGTGTACTTTGAGACAAAAAGTTCCAATCCTAGTACTTAGCGGCTGACCAATGTGAATTATAATAAATTTTGGTTTCTAATTCTCTAACAATGATTCTACAGCTTTTGCAAAATCTATAAGAGTGTAATTATACAACCAAGCAATGGATACTAAAAACGAGGGATTCAATATAAATCAAAGGACAAAGGCTATAGAGTGTCACTTTGTGGTCTTTTCATGTTTTAGTACCATTTTAGCACTGATGTTAAGCATGTGATTTTGTTCGATCAATTTTGAGTTAGGGTTTTGATAAAAGGGAAAGGCAAAGGCAAAGGGGTAAGTTCTTTGGGTTTTTTCTTTCTCTAAAAATTGTCAAATTTGGTATTTGAAATTTGCATAAAAATTCAATTCGATAGCTAAATTTTTAAGTAGTTGATTTAATACTGAATGAAAGTTTTTGTAGCTAACTTTATTAGCTCACCAATACTATTTACTTCATTTAATGTTAGACATTATTAGGAGTACTACTAAAAATTTCATAATATTATATTTTTTTATGTTTGTAAATAAAATAAATTTTGTTAAATAGATAATACAAAAATATAAAAAATATAATTAAGTATTAAATTGATTATTTTAAAATTTTATGTTATAAATCGAGCTTTTAGGCATACCAAATTAGACATTTATTTATTTTCTATAGGAGCGGAGAGAAAGCAGTAGACAGGGTGGTTTTTGTACGTGTGATTTACTTTTGTACGGTGCTGTTTAATCTTTGGGGGAAAAAGGAAATCTGACGGTCGAAAATTAATGCCTGGATTCAACGGCTGATGGAAGAGGCTTTGAATAGAGTCGGCATATTGCAGACTCGCGCCAATGAAGATCCTTTCCGGCCAGGCCCATTTTCCATTTTTTGCAGCCAACTGAACTTTGCAGCTTCTGCAAGTCAAAAACCAAAAGACAAAAAATAACCACATCCCCTTTCTCCGTCTATCTGCGGAGCCGAGACAACAGACGATGGACTCCACCCCTCCTCATATAATCATCGACAAGGACGACGACGACGTATGATTTTATTTATTTTTTCTTTATTTTCTTAGCTTTCTCTATATACCCATTTAATCTCTCACTTCAGCTTCACGCTCAAACTTCTAATAATTGCTCTTTTTTTTTTTTTTACATATCCACAGGAATTCGATTGGGATGCAGCGGTAAGAGAAATCGACGTGGCCTGTCAGACTTCTAATTTCTCCACTTCTCACCCATATCCAACCCCCAGCTTCCCTTCCGAAACTACTCTTCTCAACGGCTTCAATATCCCCATTCCATTACGGAATAAAAGCATTGGGGCTTCTCGGCAGACTACGCTCGATAAATTCGTTGGACGAGCTATCCCGAAGATCGAGCCAATGACACGGGATTTTCGGGTTTGTGACAGTGCACGTGTAGATGGAAATGATGGCCCCAGTCTTGTTAGCATTGATTCTGATGCAGCCAGGACTTGGATTTACCCAGGTAGTTTGGATTGTTTGTTAACTTTTTATTTCTTAACGATGGATAAGGATTTATTTAGTTTAAATTGCATTTTGGTCAAGCTTGGTTTTTGTTCCAAAGGAATACGTTTTTTCTGAACTTTCCGCGACATCTGTCGTTGTTAAAAGTGGAAAATTGACAAATATTTCGTCGGCTGAAGAATTGGAAGTTTACTTTGAGAGCTGAAAGTATAGTGATGGCCTATGATCGTTGTTAAACAAAATGGAAAATGCTTTTTAATCTTGAGCGGATGTTAATCATCAAACTGGCCTCAATACCACTTAGCCTTACACCGTGTTTGGCAACTTTTATGATAAGAGAAAATGAAAGGGAAAAAAAGTGGATGTTGAGTGGGAAACATTCAATCCCATTCCGACCCTCTTTAAAATTAGCCACACAATCACTTTCCTTCCATTTCCATAGTTTCCTTTGACTTTCACTGATTTCCACCCATCCAAACATGGCATTAATGTTACTACTGGATATTACTACAATCATATTAATCAATTATAAGTTTTTCCTCATAACAAATGTAAAGAGAAAAAAATCCATAAAACGTTTTCTAATAAAAACGAACAAGCTAAGGTTGTACACAACCAAATCAAGTTGAATTTTAGTTAGTTTTATAGCTAATGATAACTACCTAGTGTTTTTATTGATGTTTATAGGAGCTTTTGTGGTTCAAAATTTGAACAACTTAATGAAAATTTACAAGTTGAATTTCAGCCATGAAGCTTGACCTCTTTTTGGCTTTTTAATGCAGTGAATATACCTCTTCGTGATTACCAATTTTCCATAACGAAGACTGCTCTCTTTTCTAACACATTGGTGGCACTGCCAACGGGCCTTGGGAAGACACTTATTGCCTCTGTTGTGATGTATAATTATTTCAGATGGTTTCCAGAAGGTAATACACCCTCTACTACCATAATTTTCCATTCATAGGCCATGGTTTGATTGCAAAGCATCCTAGGGGAATCCCCTTATTTTGTCTGATGGCTATATCACAAAGAAATGTATTTTAAAGGAGTTCTACTTTTGAAATCTCATATCTCTTTTTTAATATTACAGCTTTAAAATTTCTCTCTCTAGCACCACTTGAGCTGCCCCTTGCTACCACCTCAACTGCTTGCACTGGCATGATGATTGGTGCATCACAATCATCACTGCCGTCATCATCATTGCATTGCAGCCACCATCTCTACCATTGATGCACCATTGTCATCACCTTTTCACTAGCACCACAACCTTTGCCGTCACTGCCACCACTCACCTCACAAAAATGACCAGTGGTCATTCCATCACCAGATCACCACAACCACTATTCCACCACCAAACCACCATCATTACTCTATCATCTCCACCGCCAAGTGATCATATTTAATTATTCTAAGGAACCTTAAAGTTAATGAAAGGAGATAAGAGGATTTTTTTCATTAATTCAAATCTGTTGAATAATGGGTTGACAGTTAAATTTTTTGGAATGACATTCTTGGATTCTAGGACTAGGAAACGAAAATGGCCTAGACTACATTGGTTTATTAGTAAGGCTTCATTTCTTGCCAATTGAAATCACTTGCAGCAAATTACTTGTATGAGATTCAGTTGTGCAAGTTATATGCCGATTGGCTTTTGATCCCTTGATGGCATGTAGATTTTTCTTTGTCTTCAATGCTTTTAGTCTAGGTTTTGGATCTTTCATCTCTGTCTGCATTAATAGTAGTTCTAGTCCCCCATATCTTATTTTTCCCTAACTAGATCACAAGAGCATGGGTTATTCATGCAAAAAATTCCTGCATATTATCTTGGGCAGTGGTTTTCTTCTGATCTATGCCCTTGTCTTTGTACAAGTTGATTCGACTGATATCGAATTAAATAAATCAAGAAATTAAGCTTTATGTGTGGCCTGTAGGCAAAAGGGAGCTTTTGTTGTCTGTCTACTTGAAAAATATGTGAGGGGCAGGAGCCTATCCACACACATTTTGAGGTCCACAATTAAATCTTGAGGAAATTGCAAAAAGTGTGGAAATTTACAAAAGTAAGAATGATTACAGAGCTAGTGGACTATTGTGAATGATTAAGACACTTGTGGATAATTACAGGGTAATTTTCTAGAAAATTGGTAAATAAAGTGACTTTACAAAATGTAAGGGATATTGCAATTTTAATTAAATATTTTAGTTAATGAAAAGCTACATGCTGCTAAAAGATATGTTAATTGAACACAGTGGACATTGTGAACTATGAGGTCAAAATTAAGTTACTCTAATAGGATAAATGGGGGAAGAAGACTTTTAATCCTTGTAGTCAGTTAGGAATTTAGTAGTACTACTATATATTGACAGTTATGAAATAGAATGGGAGTTATGAAAAAAGATTGGAGACATGAGGTTAAAATATTACTTATATTGAATACAGTGTAATTAAAAACACTAATTGAAAGAAATTAGTGATCAAAGAAGTATACTCTTAAGCAAAAATGCCCCATACAAAGCTTAGAGTTAATATCTACTCTCTAAGAGAAAAATTATCAAATGACTAAAGATCCCCTCACAACTAGTTTACCCTATATATGCTACTTTTCTTCTATTTATTTACCACATGACAACTTTCAGTGGAGTCCTTAATAAAATATCCTTAATAAAATATCCTAATATTATTTATACCAATTCTATTAGTAACTATCTCTAATACTTATAATGCAACTCCTTTGAAATTTCTTTGTTCTCAAGGCGGGCAGTTGCAACTTTCAAGTGGTGGGCTAGTTGTCTTTAACCTTAGACGAACAACTGACGTGCTGAAGAATCAGAACTAAAAGACAAAGAGTCAAAATCTACCTCCATTAAAGACAAGTTGATTGCAAAATCTATGAATTTTTCACCAATGAAACGTCCAATTCAACATCCATGTTTATTTGCCAGCTTTTAAAGCTCAATGTTGCAACAAGCTCATCAAGTGCTACACACACATTCAAATAGGTTACTTTGTTGAGAGTAACTTGGCACAACTTAATCTCCCCTCTTTCTATTCTATAATAAATTTTCCTCGATCAATACACAAATACAAATTGTACCAAAAAAATTTAGTAAATTAATGTTGTTATGTCGCATCTTGACCTGAAGATATAAATATTTATACTTATATCACATCTTTGAGTGGAGATATGGCAATCTAGGTGAAAAAAATTTTAGGAGCTTGTATATCGCACATCGGCTGTGTGATACTAGTCTTGGTTCTGTATCGCATGATCAACGAGTGATACACGTACAATGATATGTGTATCGCTCGTTGGTCATGCGATACACATGCAAAGTGTATCGCACGACCAACGTGGGATACACATGTAATTTAAAAGAAAAAATTGTATCCACCTTGGAGGTGTGATACGACAAAACTATTCTTATAATTTTTTTTCACAATTTGGTTTTGTGGATTTTTTTTTAGTGCATTATACATGTAATATTCTTGAATTTCCCAATACTTGTGAAGAATTTTCTGGTTTGACCTTCAATATGTTTTCTTATCGAAATTTCCTTCAAGAGACTTAACTAATTCCTCTCTTATGGGATCAACAGCTGGATTTATGACAAAAAGCATTCCAGATGTAAATGAATATCTTTGCCTTCATGATTTCTTGTAACCCCATCATCGTTAGTAATGATTGGTTTGACTAAAGTTGGAGAGCTACCTTGGCGCTATTCCTCTAGTCGATCTGTGTTGGAGGGTCTGGGTCAACATTGATCCCTTAGCCTTGCTCATACTGTGAAGCTTCTTTGATAACCAGTTTGCCATTAGCATCTATTTGTTGAGGGTTGAGAACTGTTCCTCTACAGGAGTATTGGTTCCAACTAAGTAACCAAGAGGAGGGTTGGTTACTCTTGGGACAATTAAACTTTTTGAAAATCAATAAATCATCTCCCTCGATTACTTAACACTTAAATAGCTGTGAGAGTTAGATTGTAATATGAAAGGCAACTAACAAACTAAATGCATAAATAGCGTGCAATTGATGTACAGTGGCAGTGGTTCCTCTAGTGCCTTCATTCACTTTTTTAGTTCCAAGCTGGGAACCTGTATTCCGTATGAATACATTCCATTATATCCCATAAAATCTTGATTACAAATATTGTACCAATCTTAACTTGGATTTAATTCACTTAGTTTTTTTAGCTTACTCCTAGGCTAATATTTGATCGTAAAGCTATTTGTAATGTAAACTCCTCAACTGATCAGTATGACAAAAAGAACAATGAAAGTATGCGAATTAGCTCAATAATGTGAGCTTGTGAATATTTGGTTTAGCTCTTGATGATATTGAGTTGTATGTTACAAATTTGAAATAAACTTCTATTTCTTTCCTTCTCTTCAATGGCTAAAAGAAGATAAGATTGATTGATCTAAAGGCCGTTGGATGATAAGTGCTTCCAGATTTCACACAATTGGAATCTATCTTCCTTATCTTCTTGTAGCATAAAAAATCCAAACATGATTTGATTATATTTTTTTATCCAAAAACAACAACCAGATTCATGATATTTGTCATATCCTGTAGAAATAAGAGCATATCATTCATGTAGGTTGGATTTAATTTTGAATCTTCAACCGAATATCTTTTAAATTGTTGCTTGTTTTTTATTGCAATATTATCCCTGTATTTTCATGAAAAAATCTCAGAAACTTAAGATACTTACACAATAAATTTGGAATCTGAAATCTGCAGCATGAACTTGAAATTTGTTATCTTGATAAAACTTGAGGAAAATTTTTCAAAATTTCTGTGGATGTTTGTCTTTCTTGGTGGAACATATTGAATACATCACCAAAATTTATTCAACCATTGGAGCTTAGCCGTTATTCCATGTTTAAAATTGAATTGGATAAAAAACTGAACATTCTGTGACAATCTGTAAACTTTTGATTTTTGCAGTTGTACACACTGTGCAATGCTCTGTGTGTCTTCCAATCTTTCCAGTCTCTCAGGTGTATGCTTAATGCTTTGCGTAATGTTCTAGCTATTTTTCTTCTTTACTCAATTGCAGGGCTAGCTCTATGCTACGCTCTGGAAGTTCTTTGTTCTTTAAAATTCACTATTGTGCACACTGTGTTATATTGTGGTTGACTTGGTATTCTTTCAAACTTGTTTTGAAATCACTGAAAACAACATTTTTTTCTTCTGAATCTGTTCTGCACATTCAATAGATTTTCATTAGCAATCTGTTCTCTTTTTTTGTCATCAACATTAATTTAAGAGAGAACTTAATAGGCTTTGGTGAAGTCTGTTTATTTGCTACTGGTGGTCGCTGTGAAATCCTTGAAATTCTCAATACTCCTTTGTGATTCCAGACATTTGCTTCTTTAAAATTCTTTATCTTCTTGACACATTGTCATTCCAGCAAGACTGAGCTTAGGGTGATGGGTCTGAAAAAAATAAAAGAGAAAGAGATGATAGATGCAGGTGGTTTGGGTGCTTGGTTGGTTCTTTCATTGGCTCTGCGTGGTGAGTCCCTGTGTTTGATGGTGGTTCCTGTTGGGTTTGGTTTAGGGGATGAGGAGAACTGGGTTTGAGTAGATATTTTACAGAGGAAAGATGGGAAAAGAAAGAGAAAAAGACCTGTGGTTGGTGGGGTTGTGCGTCGATCTGATCTGTTGGTTTGGTTCGGTGGTTTCCTCTCTTCTTAGATGTTAATGGGATTGTTGATACTTCTTGCTTTATGATAGCTTTTCTCTTCCAAGATTAATTCGACAGTTCAGACCAATTGGTATGAAAATATTGATATATTAATATGGTGTAATTGTAAATGCTAATGTAAATGAATTAGGGATAAAAAATATACTCTCCAAAGCAAAGATTCTCCTCAACAGAGCTTAAAGCCCCTTCCCACTCTTGAGTAGAGATATGACAAAATGACAAGATATTCTCTTACTACTATTCACCCCTTTTATGTTATTTTGCTTCTTTTTATGTTGCACATGGCAACAGTTCATTGGCTTTTCTATAAGCTGTCTTTTCACTTATACTAATTGTACTAACTTTATTATTAACTATGTCTAATATCTAACCAAAAATGTTTCGTAAAATGAACTGTCATGGGGGAAAAGGAAAGCAAATTATAGGTAAACTAAGAAATATAGAGCATTGTTCTGAACCTTTCTGAGTAGTTAAGAAGCAGAAATGGATATTATGTCCCAAGAGGAAGATTTTGATGGAATGTGTGGCAATATTTTTATCAAAGTTACAGAAAATTTGGGAATTTACATTTTCTTTTGAATATTGGATCATTGCCTGCCCTGATGACAGAATTTAATTTTTTTTTTTTTTTTTGGGCAGGAGACTTGTATGATTTCAGTGAAGCTAATGTGGCATGCCTTTTTATTTCAATCACATATTTTGCATGTCTTAGTTTTTTAAGAATAATGAAATGCAGTGGAAGTCACAATATGAATTTCTACAAACTTTGAAAAGTTTCTTCCTGTCTCAACGTACTACAACTGCAATTTGGTCATGGAACACTAAGGTATGATACTTGGTTCATTAATTCTGTTGCAGGAAAAATAGTTTTTACAGCGCCCTCTCGGCCTCTTGTCATGCAGCAAATCGAAGCTTGCCATAATATTGTGGGAATACCTCAGGTCAGATTTCTTTTTACTTGACACCTTAGCTCTTTGCTTTTGTTAGGTTTTGAAAACTTGCTTTCTTAAATTAACATGGGGGTTCTGGGGATGGGAATCCAACGGATTGCAGGAATGGACAATTGACTTGACAGGCCAGATAAGCCCTGTGAAGCGAGCCTTCTTTTGGAAATCTAAACGGGTCTTTTTTGTTACTCCACAAGTACTGGAGAAAGATATCCAATCTGGTGAGTTATTTGCTTCGGTATGCCATTACAAATTAAAAAGCTATATAACTTTTACAAGCTACAGAAAAGAAGGAAGACTATTCGTATTATGCTAAAGTATTGCCAAACCTGTGTTCCACGAGAGTTAATGAGGGGAGTTAAGTATTGCAATGGTCAAGAAACAATAAAGAAAAAAATTTCTTTCTTTGGGGCTATTCATGAATTGCAATGTTCTCTCTTTTCCCTTGGTCATGATTCTTATTGATGTGAAGCTTGTTTATTTTTTTTCCTCGGTCGTCTCTTTTGTCTCTTGTTGGGTATTTGGACTATGAAATGGGCAAGCAATTGTTATGATGTGCTTCCAGGGAAAGAAAATGCTAAGACTGAATTTTCTTGAATTGTTGTTTGAAAACATTGATGTTCATTTATATACTGCATAGGCAAATGTTCTTAAATGAGGTTTAATATCTTAAATGTGATTTTTAATAGTTTTTCTTCTGTATGCATTCTTCTAAGGATGGCAAATTGAAATTGCATACGGAATAAAAAAAGTCCACATTTCTGATGAATTATGTCCTTGCAGGCACATGTTTGGTAAAGTATTTGGTCTGCTTGGTGATTGATGAAGCTCACCGAGCCTTGGGAAATTACTCTTATTCTGTTGTTGTTCGTGAGGTCTCCTTTGTTCAGTTTTTGTTTTGTGTATTATTTATTTTTGAGTGTTTATATTTTAACTGGGAATTTCATGCGAACTTCGTAATATGTGATTTGCAGTTGATGGCAGTACAAGTGCAGCTCAGAATATTAGCTTTGACTGCTACCCCTGGATGTAAGTGGTTTGATTTTTCTTTAAGAACCAATTATAACTTGCTAGAGCCCTAACGAAATTCAATTACCAGCAAAACAACAGACTATTCAGCATGTAATTGACAACTTGCTTATATCGACTCTTGAGTACCGCAATGAGAGTGATCCTGATGTCAGCCCATATGTCCACAGTAGAAAAATAGAGTTGATTGAGGTATATATACTTGTGCATATATATTTTATTTCAACTTGTCTTTAGGAATCTGCTGCTGTCTTACTATTAAAAATGGCTTTATCAGGTTGCTATGGGAGAAGATGCTGTTGAGATAAGTGATTTGCTTTTGAATGTGATACGTACTTATGCTGTCAGACTCAATATAATGGGGATTCTCTTGAACAGAGACTATCAAACTGTATGTTTCTTCATGGAGCCAGTCCTTATAAGTTCCTTTCCCCTAAACGTTGACAGAAATTTAAAACCAATTTTTTTTTTTGGTTAATTCAAAAAATTTATTAAACCAAATGAAGGTATACAACCACGAAATGTGGGATAGGGCAAGGGCCTAAAATTACAAGCTCAAAACTAGAATAAATCACCTATACTATTACATCAAACAAACCACACAAAGTCAAACCCTACTCAATATAATTCAAAATAAGCCTTGTTTGAAATATTTGGAATGTGTTGTCCCAATTGAATTGAGTTCCTTGCCCTTCATATGCAATAGACAGTTGCACTAAAGCCTGATTTCCATCTGTCAGTGAGTTGAGAAGATGGGGATTGAGAGAGACCATTCAAAACTCCTTGCCAAGTTAAAAAAGTAGAAGGACACTGTAAGGCTCCAATATATTGAGACCAAACTGAACAAGAGAGTGGACGCATAAAGAATTAGTGTTCATGAGACTCTATGCTTGAATTGCAAAAATAGCAGGAAGTGGATGATGTAATACCCTATGTAGACAACTTATCAAGCGTATGCAACTTTTTGTTGATAGCTAGCCATAGAATAAAGCTATGCCTTGGGATAATGTGTTTATGCCACACTACTTTGAACCAGGGCACAAAGGAGCCTCTAGATTTAAGAGTTTGATGAGCACGCTTAATAGAGAATCTACCACTAGAGGAATTAGGCTGCAAGTATGTGGGTATATTAAGATTCCTCCAAAAAGAGGATTTCGAAAGGTTCCCAAGAGCGATTATCAATCAGACAACTAAGCCTTGCATTTAGAGGAAAACCGGATGATGCAATCTCCCTAGTGTTGAAGATACTGTCCAAGGGTCCTGTGGGAGCCAAAAGTCTGAACAAAGGGATATGGATAGTCCATTTCCTATTTTCCATCCAAAAAATTGTCAAGTTAGGCTTTTTAAATTCAAAAGTTTACCCTAAGTCCATGAGCAGATAGAAGGGTGTTTAATTAACCAGAAGCTCTTTCCTTTTAAGAAGATGGTGTGGACCCAATCTACCCAAATGACCCTTACACTACTACTATAGAGATGCCAAATGTGCTCCAATAGTGCTGCTTTATTCCAAATTTCAAGATTACGAATCCCAAGGCCACCTTCACTTAAAGGGGAACACACTTTTTCCCATCTCACTTTCGTTTTTGTAGCAATGTTTGGTCTTCCACTCTAAAGAAAATTTTTCATCAATTGTTCAATTCGTGCCACAACCTTTTTCGGGAGTAGAAAAATAGATGCCCAATATACTTGCATCGAAAAGATCACTGATTTTAAAAGTTGAAGTCTACCGGCATAATAAAGAAACTTGCTAGTCCAAGCTTCAAGGTGAACTGTGATTTTAGAGATTAACAAATCACAATCTTCCCTCCTTAATTTAGATGAAATAAGAGGAACACCTAGGTAACGTATAGGGAGAGTGCTTTCTTGAAAACTAAGAAAAGAAAGGGCTGTCTCCTCGATAGGCATATCAACATTCGAGAAGAAAACCTTGCTTTTTTCCGGATTTGCACTCAAGCCCGAAAGAAGTTGGAATTCACTCAATACCTCATGAACAGTTTGAATAGAAGGGAGGTTGCTTTTGCAAAAAACTAAAAGGTCATCCGCAAAACAAAGATAGGTGATTTTCTCTTTTTTGCATCGCCAATGGAAGGAGAAAGATGAACACTGAGACTTTCTCCTAAACATGCAAGATAAAACTTCCATTGCTAGTACAAAAAGGTAAGGTAAAAGAGGATCCTTTGGTGTAACCCTCTATGGCTTGAGATATAACCTCTAAATTCTCCATTTAAGTTGAAAGAGAATTTTGGTGTAGGGAAACATTATACCAACAAGTACTTGAAAGAAGGTGGATAACCCATGCACTCAAGAACTTTTTCAAGAAACTTCCAATTCAAGATATCATAAGCCTTTGAGATATAAATTGGTGGTGCATCTTGGAGAACCGTTATTAAGATGGTAGCCTTGGACTATCTCTTGAGCAATGAGAATATTATAAGAGATCTTCCTTCTAGAGGTATGGAGGCTGATTGTTCTCTCCCTACAAGAGAGCTTAAAACATGTTTGAGCCGAGAAGCAAGGACTTTTGAAATGGTTTTGTATAACACGTTACAGCAAGATATAGGCCTGAAGTCAGAGAGCCTTGAAGCATTTGGAACTTTGGGAACTAAAGAAATATTGTGCTATTTAGCTATTTTAGTAGATGACCGAATTGAAAAAATTCTTTGATAGCAACAATGACTTCTTGTCCAATAATTGGCCAAGCAACTTTGAAAAATTTGGCATTATATCCATCTGAGCCTAGAGCTTTACCATTTGGTTGGATGAAGATAGCATTTTTAATTTCTTCATCAGAGATTGGGGTCTCTAGGAAATTAATCTACGAGTCACTCAACTTCCAAGAAATCAAACTTTCCACATTGGAGAAATCGTGGCTATATTCTTGCCAACTAAACAACTTTGAAAAATAAGCAACAATTTCATTTTTGATTTCTTGATTGCTCATAGCCATGGAACCATCCTTCTGCTTTAAAGATTTAATTGAGCTTTGATTATGGTGTTGGACCATAGCTTTATGAAAAAAGGACGTCTTCTTATCTCCAAGTTTGAGCCATTTAATTTTTGATTTTTGTTTGAAGAAAGACTCTTCTGCACTTCTTAGTAAGTAATACTTTTGAAAAGCCTCATGTTCTCCTTGCAAGATGGATGTATCTCCTTGCCCAATTGATGATGGGATAAGAGAATCTTTAGGCTTGTAGGACTCAATTTGAGATATCAGAGAACCGTCTATTATTCAACTTCTTTAGCTCCACTTTGAGAAGCTTCAATTTTTGTACAACTTGATATAGTTTTGAACTTGTAATACTGGGTTTCCAAACTTGGGAAACTAAATTCATAAAATCAGCATCCTCCAACCAAAAATAAAAAAATTTGAAAGGGGACTTATGCCTTGTGGGGAAAAATCACCATAAACTATGGATAGTGAGTGGCTCAAGAGAACAGGTGGAAGAAAATTTGCTCCAGTATTTGGAAATTTAATAAACCACTCCTAGTTTACTAAGGCCCGATCTAATCTTTTGAGAATAGGATTTTCCAGTTGCTTGTTGGACCAAGAGTAGAGGCTTCCACTGAACCAAAGGTCTTCCAGTTCCGCATTATCCAAAAAACCCTTAAAATCTGTAATAGCTTGATTAAGTCTTCTATTTCCACCTAAGCTTTCTTGCATTGAACGGGTTGTGTTAAAATCTCCTAAAACAATCCAAGGAGAGCTTGCTGCAATCAAAGAAAGACCCAAAAGTTGTTCCCAAAGATCGTTTCTATCCAAAATAGAGTTAGAGGCATATAAAAAAGTGGCCAAGAAAATTATATTATCTCTAAGTTCTTGCAAGAGCAATGGCAAAATTGAGGATGCTCCTTTAGCACAATCACATCCCAAACATTAGAATCCCAACACAACCAAATACGGTTCCTAGCAAGGCTATTAATTGTGAATTTCCATCTATAATTGATAGTTTTTTTAATGAGAAGCTCATTTGAGTGGTCTACTCTAGTTTCAAGTAGCCCCTAGCAAAGAAATACCATTTTCAACACAAACCTTCCTTACATTGGCTGTTTTGATAGGATCACGAATTCTTCGAACATTCTAAGCCGCAAAATTCATGATTATACAAAAACAGAAGCTGTTGCGCTATGTGTAAGTGTGCTTCCTATGCTTGAAGAATCTTTTCTTCTTTTTTCCTAAGGAGCTCTTACTAGCAGCAGAACTTTTTCCATTGTCTAAGGAGATGCCAGTAGAGAAAACTCTTGGGCGAATTCTGTTACCCCTATCCCCTTCTACCAGCGTAGGTGTAGAAGTAACACCATCTTGTACATCAAGAGATCCCACTTCTTGCTGGTTATCCTCCATATCATTTAATTCTGGAGTTTTTGAAACATGAGAAGGCATAGGCTTGGTGCTTTGACAATGGTTAGGAATGTCCAAGCCTATCTTGGCTTCCTTGAGAACCTTTACCTCTTCTTCAACAATCCCCTGTCTATTGTCACACATAGGGGTGTTAGGTAGATTCTCTTGGCTGGGGGTTTCGTCAGGACAAACTGGTTTCTCGTCAGGACAAGCTGGTTTCTCGTCAGGACAAGCTGGTTTCTTTCCTTTCCTCTTGCCCCGTGGAGAAACAAGCCTTTCCTCATCTTGAGAAGCTGGTGTAGACAAGCAAAAATGCCCAAAAACTTTGCATTTGGTACAACAAGGAGGTAACCACTTATTCAATAGAAACAAAAGCATATTCACAATCGTCATTGACAATTTCAACTTGGTGAACTGGTTCATCTTTGGCGTCAATCTCGATGAGCACTCTAGCTGGATTAGCTCTCTCTCTTGATGCAGTAAGAGAGTTTGCTTGCAACGAGATTCCCATCCTACTGGCTAAATAGCTAATTCCTTCAGCATCAAGATATTCACATGGTATCTTTGATAATAAAACTCAAGCTGGTAAAATGGATGGTTGTGGTTTATTCAGGGGCATTCCTCTTATTCATTTCTGTATAACCAAATATCTTTGGGCAAAGTACCATGGTTTAGCAAGGATGCAATCTAGATTCGAAGATGAAGTTAAACGAAAATAGAAAAAACCATCCTTACTTTCCAAAACATTAATAATGCCATAATCCTTCCAAACTCTAAGTCCAATGGATTGCACCAAAGGAAAGGGGATCTTTTGGCTGTGGAAACACCCTACAAGGGTCGATTCCCAATATTTAGCTCCTTCTTCAACTAGAATCGAAGGAGGCTTTACTTTAGCCGTAGTGCCCTTAGCAATTGGAGGATAAAAAGGAAGCTTAAAAATTGAACTCTCTTTGTTTATAGTGGTGTTTGACCACAAACTTCAGCAAAAGATTTTTGCTTAGGGGAAAGAAGATTACTAGCTTCAACTTTGTCAAGGACACTGTTGAGATCCTCTATAGTAGAATTGCCAAAGGAAGGACCAAAGCAATCCAAGCCCAATCTAGAGAAAACATAAGTTTGTTTAGAACCTTCACAGCAGGGCCCTTTCTTTTTCGTCCAAACACAGAGGAGGATTGTGGATCCTCCCTATTTTGTGAAGGAGACGGGTCACCCATTGAGGAGCTGGCCCCAAGTGGACGAAGAACACCACCACCTCTCATCGGTGGTGAAAGGAAGAACATAGCCAACTGGAGAGGAGAGAGAAAAAGATGAAGCTAAAAGAAAAGAGACGAGAGAAAAAGGGGAGTAGAAAAGAAAGCCATGGTGAAGAGAGAGAAAAATAGAGGAGAGAGAAACGAGAAAGAGAAAAGCGGAGGGAAGAGAGGAGAGAGGATGGTCGAGGAAGAGAGAAAGAGGATGGGAATGGGGGAGGGAGAAAACGGAAGAAAAAGGAGAAGAGGGTGGGGAAGGGGTGGATTAGAGGAAAAAAAAAAAACGAGCGGAGAGAGAAACGAAGGGAGGAGAAGAAAGGGATGGAGAGAGAGAGAGAGATGGTCAGAGGCTAGGGAGGGCAGGAGGAGAGAGAGGGAGGACGGAGGCCAGGGAAGGACGAAGAGGAACAAGAACGAAAAAGAAAGAGGAAACCCTAAAGAAATTAGGGCGGATTTTTCTTATAGAAAGGAGAGAGCATTTTCTCTCTCTTCACTCGATTAAAGCAGGGAGAGTCTCTCATCAATAATTATCTAAATGCATCAGATTCAAATCAAGATTACATATAACAATCGCAAAGGATGGTATCTCATTTCACCTTCTAAAAGCCAACCACATCTTGTACTCCATTTAGATTCATCTGGCTTTTAAAGGTTGCCTTTGATTGTGTCCATGAATCTTAATGGGCTAATTGGCTAAATAATTGGAGTACTTTTTTACAAGCATACCTAATATCATGACAACAGGGCATCTAACAAAGCACATGGAAGCAATTACCAAAAATTAAGTAAATCATTTAGAAGCTGTTTAACTAGTCACGCTTCCTTTTCCAATATTTCTTATTATAATATTTGTTGACTGATAGTATCTTGCATCTTTTAATGTAAGAATGGAAACAATTGCTTAAAATTAAGTCTTTGTGCGGTGTATAATCATGTCATCTCTGACCTTGCAAAATATGTGATGCTGCATTGTTGCCATTCTATAATCACATAGATAAGGTGTAACTCCATATTAGTTTCTTTAACTACCCACTATCAATATATGATAATTTGTTCTAGGGGGCTTCCCTGAGCCTTTCATCAATTAAACTGTAAAATACATCAGATTCTTAAATTTTCAATCAGTCTTAATAGTAACTGGTGGGATTGTTTTGAGGGGTTATGTCATTGAGATATTAATTCACTATATCTATGTCATGTGGTGGAGATATTCTTTTGATCAAGTGTGTTTATCATGTGATCTAATGCATCTGTGACAATTGTCCACCCATTCTCTGCCAGTCATGCAGTGGCATTACCTTTATGTGCTGCACTTGCACCTTGAAATCTCAGCAGCATCAGCATAAAGAAACTCCTAGATGATAATGGGGATAGTCAAATAAGGATTGGGGTGGGTTTGGAATCTTAGTATTGTCAGCATAAAAGAATTTTCTGCACAATAAGGATTGAAGTGGGTTTGGGATCTTAATACTGTCAACATAAAATATTTTCTATACAATAATGACAATGAGATTAGTCAATCGGGGAATGGGATAATTTTGGAAATATAAGACTACCAAAGATGCAGATGTTCTTTTGAAGATGCTTATAGAATGGAAACCCCACCTAACTAAACGTTTCGAAATGCACCCTTAAGCCCGAGCCCACCTATATGGAGACAATTTAACTCATGCTTAGGGACTGCGTTCACACTAAGAAAGGTTTGAGTATAGTGTGTATTTGAAATGAAAAGAGTTGAAGCTTCGGCAAGCCAATCAATGAGTGGCTCAAGAAAAATTGTATGTTGTAGAAGCTTGGGAAAAGGAGATCAGAATTTCAATGGGCATGTGTTTTCTTTATCCCATCCTATCCTTTTGTGGAATGCCAGTAGCTTCAAATGGAAAAGTCGTAACTTTCTGGTTGACATTATTGTCAGAATGTAATCACATCATGTTTGGACCCAATTAGAAAAAAATAAAATGTATTTTTGACATGTTAATTCATATGTAAAAGCTAATTAAGAGTAATTTAGGGTATATACAAGCATGAGAGAGCTAATTTAGGGTAATGAAGAGTCTCTAATAAAAGCTAATTAATATCATATACTAATATATATATTTATATACCATAACATCCTCTCTCAATTTGGAATATAGATATTGATCATGTCTAACTTGTTACAGATATGATTGAGCCTAAACCCATTTAGAGCTTGAGTGAAACTAAGATATATATAATAACGTTCTCCTTCAAGTTGGGACATAGATATTAATTATGTCCAAATTGTTATAGATATGATTGACCCTAATCTCATTTAAAGTTTTAGTGAAAATATTCCGCCAACAGTTTTCCAGTCTCGATGTGCCTTGCAGAAATTAAATCTTGTTGTATCTTCTCATGAATGAAATGACAGTCGATTTCAATATATGCTTGGTTTATTTATGAAACATGGGTTCGATGGTTAGGTATGTTATCATCTATGCCTGTTTGTTTTGTCTTTTTTCTATTCTTTTGGTATCCTTTTGGCATTTGTTCAAACTATGTGTTTGCCATGAATATTGTTTCAAAAAGATGGAAATATAAATACATATACCTCTTACAAAATTAAACACCATCTCTGTAAGGGTGGACTTGTCTGCCTTTATTTAATTCATTTTTACAAAAAAATCCAATTGAGTTTTTTTTTTTTCCAAAAGCATAAAATATATTTTTAAACATTTTTTTTAAGAAATGCATGAATTTTCACTTTTTAATCTTATATTCCAGTCATCATCTTTATCTTAATTGTGAAACAAAAACAGATAAGATGGTTTTTCAAACATCAGATTTTAAATAGATACAAATTAAATCATGTGTGCTAGTTTGAAATCGAGAGGTAGAGAGAGACCTTACAATGAACTGTGAGTGGAAGATGTCATATTGAGCCTACCAGTATTGAATCTGAAAACTGAAAGCCAGTTTATTATGGTGAATACATTATCGATCCTGATTGGTTTATCATTCAAGGGTGGCGGCCATCTTGCAGATGTTTAAAAGGCAATTTTAAAGTATGTTAGGGGAAATGTGCTGTTGGAGCCTGGAGGTTGCCATCTCTGCTCTAATGCTGTATGGAGGCTCTTTTTCCTATTATAAGAATGTGCTTCTAGCTTCTGGTACTTTATAACTATGAATGGTTTATTTGTAATAACAGTTGCACAAAACCATTTCTCCGAAAAAGTGCAAGTACTGCTGCTGTTTCGTCCTGCAAGCTAAGTGATTTGGTAGTGTGTTTGACTCTCCTTTATTCAGTTATAGCGATGAGCTTTAGAGGACGTGTCTCTCTAGACATGAAAAGGAGTGTGAAATGTATATGTAAAACCACACGAATAACAGTAACCTTAAGTTTCTACATGTGTTGTTAATAATTCCTTTTACTAAGCAATCAATTGGAGTGCTTTTTTTTATCTTCTTATGCCTTATCTAGTCTTCTACTGTACTAGAATGATGGTTGCATACCCCTCTATATGCCATTTTATTCGTTCCCTGTGAAGTGGAGTTGATACCATCTGTAACTTTTTACAGTTAAGTCCATCAGATTTACTAAATTCGAGGGACAAATTCCGGCAAGCTCCTCCACCAGAGCTTCCTCAAACAAAATATGGAGAAGTTGAACGGTTCTTTGCTGTGCTAATTACTCTCTATCATATGCGCAAACTACTCTCAAGCCATGGAATAAAGCCTGCTTATGAGATGCTTCAAGAGAAGTTGCAACAAGGGTATGGTATTGCATGCTTATATTTCATCCTTTAAAAAACAAGGAAAAAAGGAGGAGGAGAGAAGTTGGGGTGGGGGGGATGGTGGTGTAGGAGGAAAGAAAAGAACACATCAGTAACCATAAGGTTACTGTGGCTTGGTATTGGCCTAGATTGTCTATAGTAACACTTACAGTATGCATCAATATGTGGTCTTGGATCTTGACACGTTTGAACAGGCTTGAAGATTGATGCTCTTATTGCAGGTCATTTGCTAATTTAATGGGCCGAAATGAAGACATCAACCGAGCTAAACTCTTGATGCAACATACATTGTCTCATGGCGCACCCAACCCAAAGTTGTCAAAAATGTTGGAAGTTCTGATGGATCATTTCAGTAAGTGGCTAATTTTCTTTTGAATCATTTTGTTCTTAATGCATGGTAATCTTTTGGTTCAAACATCCTTGTTGGGAGTATGAAGCGGTAGTTTAATATTGAAACATCTTCATGAATCTTTGACATTTCAAGGTCTCATGCTGTTTTTTGGCTTACTATTGTTTTCAATACATTCAGCAATTGAAGTGTGGGTTCTATACTTTTTTATAATGTATGGTTTCTTCAGTATGTGGTTGTTAGTCTCTGAATGTTTTAATGACAAAATCTTGCTTACCTTCCGATTAAAATATCGAACGTCAGATCCATAATTTTCACCGAAACTCAAATTTTACATCAAAAGATTCTGTTCTACTTATCATGGTACTTTTTATGAGTTTATGTCAAATATCAACAATTGTTCATTGTTGGTAAAGCTTTTATGCTTTTGATGGTTTTTCTATTACATTTTTTATTGAACACATGGATCTGTGAATGTGAATCAAACATCAAGGTCATTTGATTTTAGTTATTGACAAACATATAAGTAATTTGTTTGCTGGTGTGAACAGAATCTGTTATAGGATTGATTCGAACTTCTTCCTATTCTACCTATCTTGAAACTATGGCTTGGGCTCGCTAAAGAGAACCCAACGATCTCTTGTTGATAGAATTAATTTAGGGAAAACCAGTCTGATTTTTCTTTTATTCTCTTCAATAAATACCTTGCACCAAGATAGTTACATGACAGTTATTCCCTAATTTCTCTTTCTATTACAGTTGAACATCCACATTAACACATCATCCTAACATGTCACTTGGCTTATTTTCCTTATCTACTGACATGCGCACAAATCACACACAACCAACACTACAATTCTAACCGCAGCACATTACTACACACACACAGCTACAACATTAACCTACTTGACCAGAATAACAAACAATAATTAAAATAACACACAAACATCACTTGTAATATCGACACTAACTCCAGCTTCATTCTTTTCTCTCCCGACGCTTAATAACATGTTTAAAGGGAATGACTTCTTTCTTGAGTTTTGTAACATTACTCCCCCCCTTAAGAAGTGCATGACCTCATGCACAAATTTTGGATATTGTTGCATAATGTCCTGTGCTGGTCCCCATGAAGCATCTGCTAATGAGTAATCTTGCCAATGGATGAGGACTTTGAACTGGGAATGGTGCTTGCGAACATCAAGAACTGCTTGGGGTTGGGGTCTCACAGTGCCCTGCTGTATATTGGGCGCAATCGGTTGAGTTTTGTCCTTGCCTTCGAACTTCTTCAAGCAAGAGACATGAAACATGGGATGGCTTTTCATGCTTGAAGGCAGTTGTAATCTGTAAACATCCGTCCCTGCCTTGGAGTGAACCTGGAAAGGGCCAAAAATTTGGGCACAAGTTTCTGATTGCGCCTTTGACCTACGGTAATTTGTTGATATGGCTGTAGCTTCAAAAGTACCCAGTTGTCCACCTAGAAGTGTACCTCGTGATGCCTCTTATCTTATTGAGCCTTCATTTTATCTTGAGCTTGTAGTAATTTGAATTTGAGATCTTTCCAAATGAGATCTCTATCCAACAACTCTTTTTCAACAGCTTCGAGGTGAGCCTTTCCTGAACAATAATCAAGGAGTCGAGGAGGAGATCTTCCATAAACAATTTCTAAGGGAGTAGCCTTCAGGGTGGTATGAAAGCTAGTGTTATAGCAATATTCAGCCCAAGCTACCCAATCCACCCATTTCTGTGGTTGCTCGCTAGTAAAACATCTCAAGTACATCTTAATAGTGCAGTTAACCACTTCGGTTTGTCCATCATTTTGAGGATGATATGCTAGAGAGAAATTTAATTGTGTGCCACACAGTTGAATTATCTCTTTCCAAAAAGAACTTGTAAAGATAACATCCCTATCGCTCACTATAGATTCGGGTATGCCATGTAGTTTGACAATATTGTCAAAGAAGACTTTCGCTACTGACACAGCAGAATAGGGATGTCCTAGAGGAATGAAGTGCGCATATTTTGAAAATCTATCAACCACCACTAGTAACAAAGATTTCCCATGAGAGACCGGCAACCCTTCAATGAAATCCATTGAAATATCTGACCATGTTTGAGAGGGGATGTTAAGAGGTTGCAGTAGGCCCACTATTAAAAGGTGCTGCACCTTGTGCCTCTGACAAACTGAACAAGACTTCACAAACTCCTGGACTTGATGTTTCATTCATGACCAAAAGAAATCACAAGATATTCTATATAATGTCTTTTGATATCCCTAGTGGTTAGATGAATGAATGGCAACAATAACTGTATCGCAAAGGCTGGACTTTTCATCTAAATACACTTTGTTCTGATAGAGAATTAGGCCACCTGCACTGTCCATTTCGTATTCTTTTCGCCCTTCTCAATCTGCTCTTTCAACTGTTGCAACGTGGGAGATTGTTTGGTTTCATCTCGAATAAGATCAAAGAGATGTAAAGTCAGGACAGGAATTGCATAAAGATCCACATGGTCTTCCATTCTCCGGGAAAGAGCATCTGCTACTAAGTTCTCACATCCAGGTTTGTGTTCAATAGTGAAATCGAATCCCAATAATTTGCTAATCCAATGTTGTTGAGGACTAGTAGTTACTCTTTGTTCCAACAAAGACTTTAAGCTATAGTGATCTGTTTTTACAAAAAATTTCCTGCCCCAAAGGTAAGCTCTCCAATGACGTACAGCTTTGATCAACCGAATTAATTCCCTCTCATAGGTTGCCAATTTCATGTGTTGTTGTGCGAAAGGCCTACTGAAAAATGAAATGTGTTTACCTTCTTTTTGTAATACAGCTCCAACTCCTTTTCCCGAAGCATCACATTCAACAACAAATTCCAATGAGAAGTTAGGCAAAGCTAATACCGGTGTGGCTGACATTGCCTTCTTCAACCTCTCAAACACAGCTTCAGCTTCCACTGTCCAAACGAAATTATTTTTGCGAAGCATGTTAGTCAATGGTTGCCCAATCTTGCCATAATCCCTCACAATCGACGATAATAACCCATTAATCCCAAGAACCCTCGTAATGCTGTGATGGACATGGGTTTAGGCCAACTGATCATCACTTCAACCTTTTCCAGATCCGCTTGAACTTCAGAAATAAGTTGTCCCAAATAAGATACCTGTTTTTGTGCAAATAAGCACTTGGATTTCTTGAGAAATAGCTGCTGATCTTGAAGTATTCCAAACACTTTGTGGAGATGTTGCATGTGCTCCACCCATGTCTTACTATAGATCAAAATATCATCAAAGAAAACCAAGACAGATTTCCTTAACTACCCCTTAACGACTTCATTCATCAAGGCCTGAAATGTTGATGGGGTGTTTGTGAGGCCGAAAGGCATCACAAGAAACTCGAAATGTCCGTGGTGTGTGCGAAAAGCAGTTTCTTCAATGTCCGCCTCATGCATATGGACTTGATGATACCCTAAACACAAATCGAGCTTTGAGAAATAATGAACCCCATGTAATTCTTCCAATAATTCCTCAATAACCAGAATGGGAAACTTATCCTTCACCGTGTGATCATTAAGAGCTTGATAATCCACGCAAAAACATCATGTTTTGTCCGCTTTAAGGACAAGTAGCATTGGTGATGAATAGGGAGATTGACTAGGACAAATGATCCCTTCATTCAATATGTCCTCACATTGCTTCTCAATCTCATCCTTTTGTTGATGTGGATATCTATAGGGACGTACAAGAACAGGTGAAGTTCCTGGTTGTAGTCTAATGTGGTGATCGCATTCCCAAGATGGTGGCAACCCCTTTGGCTGTTGAAATAAGTGATCAAATTCCATCAGTAACACCTGTAGTTCTTTTTGCTGCTCTACAACATTGATGGCAGCCAATAATTGACTTGATTTTTCATCAGAATACCTTCCAAGAAAACCAAGTAATCGTTTATTCTGAATCGCATACTCATTGCACAGAAATCCCAATTGATGTTGCCAAGTGTCATTAACCAATTAACTCCAAGCACTACATCCACTCTCCCAAGTGATATGGTATAGAGATTAACCTAAAATTGATTCCCTGCAATCTCAAGTGGTACATCCTAACACAAACCATCACTGCAAATGTGTTCACCATTCGCCACCATTACTCTCATGTTTGTCCTCTTCGCCACTGGTAAAGCCAATCTCTCCACAGTACATGTATCTATAAAGCTGTAGGTACTCCCATAATCTACCAACACCAGTACCCTTTTTCTACTGATAACTCCTTGTAACTTCATGGTACGAGCTTGTCCTACACCCACCATAGCATGTAACGACACAGCAACTTCCTCTTCAATCTTCTGGGTTTCTGATTCCTCTTGTGGTCGATCATATTCACCTTCCGACTCCAGCCAAAACAACTTCTTACACTTATGCCCAGCCGTGAATCTCTCATCCCAATTATAACTTAGTCCCTTTTTTCTCCTCTCTTCCATCTCCTTCAGGGTTAACTTGCGCACAAAGGGGGTTTTCTTGTCTGCTGGTTCCGGATTAAACCTCTTCCTAGGAATTCCAATTTCCTCATGCAACGCTTGGTTACGCCTCTCGAAGATTCGAGCATAATTAACCGCCTATGTGAGATCCTTTGGATTTTGTATTCCCACGTCCAAAGAAATGTCCTCCTTCAATCCACTTAAGAACAATTTCACCTCTTGTTCAGTTGAAAGAGACAGTTCTTGGGCTGCTAATTGAACAACTTACTTCGATAGGCCTCCACCATTCCACTTTGCTTCAATTTGGCCAACTCGCCTAAAGGATTCATTCTCATGGGTGGACCAAATTGAATATTACACAACTCCTTAAATTCTTTCCATTTTGAATCGGGTTTGTCCTTGTTTATCTTCATTAACTACAATTGTGCCTCGCCTTCCATGTGAATGGCCACCAATTCCATTTTGTCCCTCTCTGACGTGTTTTGATGTCTAAAATAATGTTTGCACCTATTCCGCACCGTCAAACCTGGGGAAATCCAATTTTGCAAACCTAGGCACCCATGGACCTTTCTCCTTATCACTCATCATCCTCGAATTACCTTCTGTTCGCCCATCATTACTGCTGGAGGCTTCTTCCCTCATCTTGCCCTTCTGTTTCGCTACATTCTTGGATAATGATGCCAACTGTTGAGAAATTTCCTCCTCTTGCGCCCTATCTTGTTCGTACATCTGAAGGAATGCTTGAAATTGTTGTTGTAACTACTTGATATCATCTGCCATGTCTGGCTTTGATACCAAAGTGCTATAGGATCGATTTGAACTTCTTCCTTTTCTACCTATCTTGAAACTATGGCTTGGGCTCGCTAAAGAGAACCCAACGATCTCTTGTTGATAGAATTAATTTAGGGAAAACCAGTCTGATTTTTCTTTTATTCTCTCTTCAATAAATACCTCGCACCAAGATAGTTACATGCCAGTTATTCCCTATTTTCTTTTTCTATTACAATTGAACATCCACATTAACACATCATCCTAACATGCCACTTGGCTTATTTTCCTTATCTACCGACATGCGCACAAATCACACACAACCAACACTACAATTATAACCGCAGCACATTACCACACACACACAGCTACAACATTAACCTACTTGACCAGAATAACAAACAATAATTAAAATAACACACAAACATCACTTGTAATATCAACACTAACTCCAGCTTCATTCTTTTCTCTCCCGACGCTTAATAATATGTTTAAAGGGAATGACTTCTTTCTTGAGTTTTGTAACAGAATCCTTTTGCTTGTCCATGTGATGGTTTATTCTCTATTTGCAGAAAAGAATGATGCTCGAAATTCGAGGGTTATCATTTTTTCAAATTTTAGGGGCAGTGTCAGGTGAACCACAGTCTTTGCCAACATCTGTGTTATAAATTATTCGTCTGTTTATTCTTTTATTATGTTAAGAATGCTTTCTATGAAGTTGTAAATGTAACTAAGCAGCAAGTATTTGGCTCTAAATCATATTAGGGACATAATGGATGCATTGTCAAACCTTGGTGATACAATTAAAGCCGCACAGTTCATTGGCCAAAGTGCAGGTTTGTTCTTCAGTTTGTTGCTATAATGTTTGCTGTCTTCTTATCACAACACTGTAAGACTTTGTCTCATTACATAAGGTTCGGTATTTTTTATTTTGTTTCCTTATGCTTTGTAGTCTACCTCTTGCTTCTTCTGCTATATATTTTGGACCATGACCTAAGGTTAGGCACTTATTTCTTATGTTTCCTTTAATGTCTTTTCAGTCTACCTCTTCTTTTACATGGTCGATTATGGTAGACTTTTATGTGTATTAAGTTGACAACCACTAGTTCACAATAAATCACAAACAAGAACAAGCCTTTTTTTTTTTTTTTCCTTTTTTGCGATAAGAAAGCCATTAAAATTTGCAATTTAGGTTTAATGGTTAAAAGAATATGGACAACTTTCGGGTAGATATCTCACATCACAACGAATCGCACTATGCGTTTTCAATACGATGTTACTCATGAATTGAATAAATGATTTAGTTTTGTTAAAATTTCAAGGAAATCGATAATAACTAGGTTTAAGCAAGAATTCGATAAAAAATGCGAATTCTGATTAATTGTTGTAATGTGCCCAAAAAAAACTTCTAGAGTTGTATGGGAAAAAGGTCATTAGAAATTCATAAAAATTTAGAATAGCCCAAAACATATGACAAAGGTCTGAAGCTTGGCCTTAGTAAAATCATGCTTTGGCTCTAGTATAGTCCAAGGTATCCACTGAAGAGTCTGGAGTATTGCTTCAGGTCTCACGATTTTGGAGCTACTGATCATCAAAAGGTCTTTGAAGGTGTGGGAGTACTCTGCATCACCCGTGACTTTCTGAAGCCCACGATTGCTTGAATGCTCCAGATCTTTTGAAAGGTCCAAACCTGTCAACATTCTACAGGTCTACTTCCAGTTTACTCTTGTCAACTTCTTAGCTTGCTACTGAAAAACTCAAGCCTTTAAATGGCTTCAAACATGCTCTCCTATTAATATCCTTCGAGTTAAATTCTGCACAACACGTGCTTTTACACGATTTATATCACTTCTGACCTCCTAATCCTCATCATTGCCCTGGTGTTGTTGAAGATTCGCCTTCATATCATTCTGAACCTGTTCTTCGTTGTCTGGTACAGATGGTGATGAATTTAATATGTTAAAAGAAGCTTATACTCCATATTCAAACTTCCAAATTATAGGCATTGCCATTGATCTTCTTTAATGCCTTATTGGACCATCTACCCTTGTTACCAAATTCTATGCTCTAGCATGTAGAAAGCCTTCTTTTTGTGAGTTAATCTGTATCAAATCCCTGGTTTTTGAATAGTATCTACTTTATGCTGTTACTCTCTTACTCTTGTTGCTTGGTCAGTTGTTCAAAAACCTTTTCTTGTATTGTCTAAACTTGCTTTGTGTTGTAAACTCCACTCAAGCTCTCATCTCTAATGGGATTTGTATGGATCTAGGGCCTTTTTTGAAAATTAATCCCAAAATATTGTTTTTTTTTTAAAACATATTATGGAAATAAAGGACTAAAAATGCATTCACTGTGTGCATAAAAAAATTTCATTGAAGATGCATTTAGTGTGTGTGATCGCATTGTTTGCAATTTTTTTTTTGTAAATATTTTAATGGGTGCATTCAATGAATGCATCAAACTAGATGAGACGCATTCAATAAATGCATCTGTCTTTATATATATATATTTTTTAAATTAAGCCAGACTCATTCAGTGAATGCATCCGTGCTTGAAACCACTCTCTCTCTCCTTCTCCTCTACTTATTTCTCCACAAAAGCTCTCTAAAACTTGTCATCTTATTCTCCTAGCATTCACTATCACACTCTCTCTACTTCATCAAGCAATAGTCGCAATGTGTTGCTTAATCTTCAAATTTTCTGTTTTTTCAATAATTCAAACTCAATAACGCTAATGAATTGGAAATCATTCTAATGAATTGCTCACACTCAAGTGTTTTAACTGTTGACGGATTGGAAGCAAAGATCGAAGCTGCATTAAGACTTGATGAAAGCAGTAGTGGTGGAGGAGGTGGTTGTGGGGAGGATGATGGAGGTGATGGTGGTTACAATGGAGGTCCCATTTTTATATAAATTTATTTATATTATATTTCTGGTTGAAATTTTATATTGTGGAGTTGGCACCGAGGTTTGTCGCAGCACTCGTCTCTTTTTGGTGTTTGTTCGCTCATCAGTTATTTATTGTTCATGCTATTAAAATCTATAGCTTGTTCAATGGAAATGTTCTAGTTTAAATAAAAATGACATGGATGCATTCGGTGAATGTGTCCGATCTAGTTTAAATAAATAATAAAAAAAAAAGAGAGAAACACATTCACTGAATGGGTCTGTTGCAAATTGGGAAAAAAATAAAATACAAGTGGAAATTTTTAGTGAAAAAACTACAATCGACGTGAATGTGCACACCGAATGCATCTTCAGTGTAAATTTTTGGATGCACACAGTAAATGCGTTTTTAGTCTTTTATATCTTGAATATGTTTTTGATAAAAAAGTATTTTGCGTTAATTTTCAAAAAAGACCTTAGATGTGTGCAAAACCCATCTCTGATTGCAACTTTAGCTTATAGCACTGCACCCAAGGTCTTGTTGACCACTTTGGTTTGACCATGAGTTTGCAGATGGCATGAAGTACTAAACTCTAACTTGATCATGAATCTCTTTTATAAAATGCTGTAGAAAAAGCTTAAAATCTTCATGTCTCTATTGGAAATAATACTCTTAAGACTCCATAGAGTTACACTTTCTTGTAGAAACTAGTAGTAATTAAAGTATAGTCTGAATTATGGCATACGATAGAATCAGCCATTTTGCTAAAAACAATCCACTACCACCATGATTGAATCTCTCCCTTGCATAGTCTTAGGTAAACTAGAGACAAAATTCATTGACATAGCTTATTGGGTCTTTAGATGGAATAGGCAAATGGTATTTATAATCCTAATTATGTAGATCATGTCATTATACCACATATCTTGGCCTTCCATATACCACATCTGATATGATACCTAGGGTGCAGAAGCCTTTACTACAAGTCTATAGTAGGAAGCCTAAGAAATAAAAGTCTTATATTGTTTAGTTGTGTAAGTGAGGGATAGTGAGTTAGTAAAGCCAGCTGTACTTGTTATAAGGAGGGTTAGTTAGTTATGCTGAGCTGGCATTGTTAGGAAGTTAGTTACGGAAACAATATAAATAATAGAAGTGCTTATAGTAGAAGACAGAAAAAGAAAATACATACTTTGTAAGAGAATTGATCTTTTGATTAGAAAACTTGGAATTCGATTGTTTGAATCTATCAATTGGCGCCGTCTGTGGTTTTCTTTCTGAGCTATGACGCGGATGGAGACTCGTTTGGATTCGTTGGAGAAAGATATCAAGGATGTTGCGGAAGGATTACGAAGTAGCGTTTCCGAGTTTCAACAACAACTTCGTGACTCGAACGAGCGTGTTAGTGCTTTGGATGCTTCGATTGTGTCTATGCAATCGATGTTGCAGGAGGTGTTGCGTATTCACCGTGGATTATCGTCTGATCATGTATCGGTGGAGTCGCCTGTGGTCCGACAGTCGCGCGAACAGGACGAAGGTGTGAAAGGTAAATCTTCCAATTCTTCGTCTTTATTTGATGACGATGCTTATAAACGTCACGCGGAAAATGTTCTTCTTCCGGAGTTTGAAGGCTCGGATCCTGTTCATTGGATTACCCTAGCCGAACAGTACTTTGAGTTTCATCGTACTAGTCCGGAGCGCAAGGTTCCTCTCGTTTCTTTATTCATGCAAGGACGCTCCATTTACTGGTTTAAAATGTTGAAACGACGTGTGCCGTTGTTGGATTGGAATGGATTAAAGCGTGAGATGTTATTGCGTTATGGAAATCAGTCGGTGCTTAATCCGTACGAGAGTTTGTCTACTTTACGACAATCTGCTTCAATTGACACTTATATTGAGGAATTTGAAGCCATCACTTCTCAAGCTCCGGATATGACAGAGTTACAGCTCTTAGGATATTTCCTTGGCGGATTAAGGGAGGACATTTTACTTCGGGTTAAGACTTTTAAACCTTCTACTCTCGTTGAAGCAATGGAATTATCATTGAACATCGAGAAGGAATTTGCTTATGGTTTAATTGTTTCCTCTAATCTTCGTAAAGGTGAAACAGGGGATTTTGTTCGCTCAGATCTTGCTTCTTCAAGATTAGTGTCTTCTTATTTTCCTCGCTCTAGCTCTTATGTTCGGAATTCTTTTCATTCTACTCAGTCCATTCCTATTGCGAACAGTCGTGCAGCTTATCCTAGTAATGGTTATTCTTGGTCTGATAAAATACTTATATCGCGATTAATAATCTCGATATTGCGACCGTAGTCAAATTTTGAATCGCGATTCTTTCACGTGATTTTTGTATAAAATTGCATACCTTGTTTCTTAAACGCGATTTTGCAACTGGAATTTGGTAATTAATTTCATTCAAACGGTATATTAGAAATTATTTTGTATAGGGACCTTAGACATGTATTGGACTCGATATTATGTGAAGGCTAAGGTTTTCTATTGGTGGTCAGACTGTGAACATTTCAAACTGGTGCAAAATTATGTTTGTGATCATGTCCTAAGGCAAATTACAGTGAAATCGTCACTATTCAAGTCTTTGTTTTATTTTTATTCCTTCATTTTTCTGCCAAATTTACCCATTTTGTTTAAATGTTGAAGGATATTTAAAGTGAACCCATGATTTCATGAAATGTAACTGTTATATAGGGCCATTTATGAGAGAACTCTAGGTCTCAGAAACTGAACTATTGTAATTTTCTTGGAAAAGAATCTGCACCATTCTCCTTTCTTTTCTTTTCTGCATAAATTGACTTTACATGACCGATACAACAATGGTTACCTGTGAATAATCCACTGCCACTGCATGACAGACTGAACAAGCACACTAAACCACAATTGCTACATTTTGCTAAAGACAACCACACACAACATCTACAAACAGCACACATCCACAGCCCAGTCAATTGAAACAACAATGTTCACAGTCTGACCACCAATAGAAAACCTTAGCCTTCACATAATGTCTAACAACACTAATAATAATGTAGAGACAAAAAGGTACCTGATAAGTTGCAGCTCGTTAGGATTATCATTTTCTCCATTCAAGTTTTTTGGGCTTTAGTTTCATTCTACTGAAGCAAATGGTGGAATTGGTAGAACAATTGATGAGAATTTTTTTTTGGAGCGGTAGATTGGATGTTGCTGGTAAGTTAGGGTTTTGAATTGCAGCTGCCCAATTAAAACATATTTGGCATTTGTGTAGTGGTGGTTTTAGATAAATTTAAGAGATTAAATGCATTCAACCTTCTTAAAAGGTAAAAGTTTTTGGTCTATCAAATCCCCATCCTTATGTTCTTGGGGGATAATTTCTCATTTACTGATATGTTAGAAAAAAAAAAATTACGCAAAAATTAATTAGACAAAAAGAATTACATAAATACCAATTTTGTATTGTATATAATAGATGTGCTACAAGATTTTCAATGTCTTGCATTTAGTAAATGTGATATAATACAGTATTTATTGTTATATCTCATTTAATACATGTGACACCCATTCCAAATAGTATCGCATGTATTAAATACAATACTCACTTTTTCATTAGTTTCGCATTTATTACATGCGGCATACATTAAAAATACTATGTCGCATGTAATAAATGCGTTACTACATTGTTAATGTGGTAATTTTTTTGTATAATTAATATTTTTGTAATTTATTTTTAAAATAATCATAAACATGAATTTCACCTTGTTCTTGGACTGAGTGGGTATTATTAAAGGTGCAGTGTTCTATTTGGTCATTATTTAGCTAGACTGTTGGCAATGGCCTTTCTATTTCTTTGTGGATGGATTTTATTACCTCAAGGATCTCTTGACAATGGTGGCTGTGCGTCCGGTGGCGAGCTTCCTGGTTTTTGTTTTCGGAGAAGAGAGGAACACGACGATGTAATCAAATTTGAAATCCAACACCAGGAAAAGCAAATCCAGACATGAACCACCACGGAAAATTAGGGTTTGTGAAAATTAAGGTTTGTGTTTAGGGTTTGAATTTAGGATTTGCCACTCTATGGCTCTGATACTAGGTTAACAAAGAGAGCGAAAATATATTTTCTGATATTTCTTATTCATTTGATTGTACATACATAGAAATATATATATAAAGTTTTTGTGATTGTTAGTATACCTTACCTACCACTATATAATTTACATTGAATAGAAAATATAATACTAATAAATACAATATATAACTTAACACAATGCAAAGGAGATTACATCTTTACCTTTGAATGCGGGGGTTGCTTCTTGATAGAAGAGCATTTTATGGCTTTCCTCCTTGTTCATTTTGGGAAAATTTTGTTATACCATTATATATTTGCCCAAACCCTCTTATGGTAGATAAACTTGTACGGTAGCTTTTTCCTTGGGATAGCTTTCGGTCAAGAATGCATAGAGAGCTTCATGCCTAGCTAGTCCTTCACTTCTGTGGTAAAAAATAATGTGGAGTGGTAAATTTATCCCAAGACACAATTTTATCCTTTTGCTGACCATCAATCATAAATTACACTGGGGATTGGCCTTTCAACTTCTTGTTATTTTCGCTCTTCTAATATGGAATCACATGAGCATCTTTTAGAATGACATGATTTTTTCCCTTAACTGCTCCACTCTTTCTCTTCATGGAACATGGTGATCGATGGGGAAAAAATTATGTGATTACCAATAAAATTTGCACAAGTACAAACTATATAAAATTAATTACCAAAATATCGACGTAAAATCGCGTCTACTATATGCGATTATAATATTTACGTAAGAGTCGTTGGTGCAAGGTGTGACTTAGGAGTTCCTATTAAAAAACAATGTATCTGCATATGACCCACCATATGACATTTTCATATACTTGACTATGATGAGAAGAATTCAAAATTTTGACTGGAAAAATTAGGCTTCTAACATCTTCACATATGACGAGAAAAGTCCAAATTTTTTATTGAAAAGAAGAGAAGACAATAGCAAAAAGAAAAGGAGACGAGACAAGACATCACCAACACTTTGTTTGTGAGTGTAAAAGAAAAGAAAATAAAATGACAAAAGTAAAGCAAAGTAACGAAAGGACGAAAGGAATAGGAAAGTTAAATTTATGTATGCGTGAATTGCCGTTGAAAGATGCGATTCATTAAGAATAATGTGAGTTGCTTCTTTGAGATATGATTTAGCATTGTAAAACTGTTGATTGACGTGTAATATTATTATGCTAGCTGTAGGAATTGAATATTATGTCGACTAGGAATTGAATATTATGTTGACTAGGAATTAAATATTATGGTGACTGACATATGTGTAATATTATTATAGTTGTAGGAATTCAATATTAGATTAGGAGATTTTATTAGGATTTATTGTCTTTCCTAATATAGCAATCTTGTAATTGTATATAAACGCTATGCTATTATGTAAAAAATTATTACAAGAAGAAGTAGAGGAATAATAAGGATTATTTTCTACTCCTAAATTCTTCATGGTATCAGAGCATAAAACCACTTTTTAGGTCATAATTTTTTTTAAAACCCTTGAACGCCGTAAATTAGGTTTCCTTAGGTAAGGATTGAAGGTAGTCAACACCACCCATCCCAAAAGGTGTGCCACCAATTTCCGACCGACCCTTGTTTCTCCGACCATCGGAATCTGCGTGTGAGGTTGCTCTGTTGTCTTGATTGCTTGGGTTAACTTTTTCTTTCTTTCTTTTTTTTTTTTTTTGCATTATGGAAAGTGATAAGAGAATTGCATCCATAAATACTGATAATCCTTCACTGCAAATTAGCCCTGTCAAGCTTGATGGGAATAATTGCCTTGCTGGTCAAGGTCTTGTTTATTGTCTATCAAAGTTAAGGGAATGCAGGGTTATATTATCGGTGCTAAAGTCAAACCAGCAGCAATTGATCCATCATTCAATCTGTGGGATTATGAAAATTCATTGGTAATGGCATGGCTTTTCAATTCCATGTAGCCCCAAATTTCAAGGACATTCTTATTGCTTGACACAACAGTAAAAATATGGAATGTTGTTACTCTCACCCATTCACAAGTGGGAAATGATGCCCGGATTTATGAGATTCGAAACAAGGTTCATGCTTTGAAGCAAGAAGAGATGACAATCTCACAATATTTTTCCGAGTTGAATGGTTTGTGGTAAGAACTTGACTAGTATTAAGATTTTCAAGCTGATTGTACTGGAGATGCAGCAAATTTCAGAAATTGCTTGCAAAAGAAAAGGTCTATGATTTCTTGGCCGGATTGAACAATGAATTTGATCAGATCAGAGTTCATGTTCTGGGCAAGACTCCTTTTCCTTCTCTTGAGGAGGCATAATATTATATTTAGTAGGAAGAGAGTAGGCGCAGTGCCATGCTTTATATCCCACAAGTTGAAAAGTCTGGTTTGGTAGCAGCTAGTGATTCACCTGAGCAACTAAAGGTATATAGTTCTAATAAGGATCATTTACGATGTGATTATTGTGGGAGACCATGTCATACTAAAGAGACTTGCTGGAAGCTACATGGACGCCCAACGAGAGGTTGTGGAGGCAAACGAGTTAACTCTACTTGGGCAAATTTGTCTGAAACTATAGAGTCAACTCCTAATATGACTCCTTTTGACTTCTTCTCTCTTGATCAGATTCAACATCTCAAGGGTCTGATTTCTTATAAAGAATCCTTCTTCGGTGCCAAATCCAACTTTGTGCAATCAGGTAATGCTTTTTCTGCTACACTTGATACTAATTATTGGATTATTGATTTTGGTGTGAATAGACACATGACGGGCTTCTCGAAAAATCTTTTTGAATACTCACCATGTTTAAAAATGGACAATGTTTGAATAGCTGATGGTTCTTTTACCCCGGTATCTGGAACAGGTTCCTGTTTTCTGTACTCTACATATCAAACTATTCTCCGTGCTTAATGTCTCTCAATTTCTTGTCAATCTGTTATCTGTCAGTACACTTACAAAAAATCTCAACTGTAAAATTGAGTTTTTCCCTGATCATTGTGTCTTTGAGGATTTTCAAACAGGGAAGAGGATTGGCAATAGTAGATTGCACGATGGCTTATATATGTTGGATGGGAGTCAAGGTTCTAGTCTTTAGCAGGCTTTTTATAGAGAAAATAAGGATGTTAATCAGGAAATATTGCAGTGGCACAGGCATTTAGGACATCTCTCTTTTTTTGTTTTAAGCAAATTATTTCCTAGTTTGTTTTCAAAGACTCAGTTTGATTCATTATTCTGTGATGCTTGCGAATATGCAAAACATTCTCGAAACTCTTATCCTTTGAGTAATAATAAAAGCAAGTTTCCTTTCATGACTATTCACTCTGATGTTTGGAGCCCTACTCAGACTAATTCCTTGTTTGGTAGTAAATGGTTTGTCACTTTTATTGATTGTTGCACTAGGATGACTTGGGTATATCTACTTAAGGCTAAGAGTAATGTGTTTTCCTGCTTTTAGTCTTTTCATAAGATGGTTTGCGTTCAATTTGATGCTAAAATAAAGATTCTTAGGACTGATAATGGCATTGAATACATGAATGGAAGATTTGGTTCTTATTTGGAGTCACATGGGATAATTCATCAGACTAGTTGTCCTTATACAAGTGCACAAATAATGAGGTAGCTGAAAGGAAGAATAGGCATCTTTTGAAAGTTGCTAGGTCACTTATGTTTACCATGAATCTTCCTAAGCCTTACTGGGGGAAAGCAATTCTAGTTGTTGCATACCTTATCAATTGAATGCCTCTTAGAGCTCTTCACTACAAGAGTCTTTTAGAAACCTTAAAAGGACATAATACATAAACTGTTCCTCCAAAGGTATTTAGATGTGTTTGTTTTGTTCATACTAAGGATGCTGGGAAACTAGATCCACGAGTCCTTAGGTGTGTGTTTATTGGGTACTTATCGACACAAAAAGGTTACAGATGCTATCACCCTCCATCTAGGAAGTATTTTGTGAGTATGGATGTTACTTTCAGAGAAACTGAACCTTACTTCAGTCCAATCCCATCATCTCTTCAAGGGGACAATAATGCAAAGGAAGAGATGATACCTAGTTCTGTGATCCTTACTGATCTTACTCTAAGAGAAAGTGATGGTCAGAAGGAGACTATTATCTAGGGGGAGAAAATTGGGCGTTTAGATAAACCTGATTTGAAGAGGTATTCAAGAAGAGACAAAGACATGACAAAAGAAGCCATCGTGCAACCTACTCTGTGCTGCCAAGAATCATCCTCTTCTGATGAGTTATCTTTTGATGATTTAGATAAACCTATTTCTCAAAGGAAAGGTGCTAGGGCCTGTACTAAACATTTCATTTCTAATTTTGTTTCCTATGATTCTTTGTTTCATGCCTATAGAGCTTTTGCCTTGTCCATTTCGTTTGTTTCTATTCCACAGGATTGGAAGGAAGCACTGATGATCCGAAATGAAAAGGAGCGATGATTGAAGAAATGAAAGCCTTGACTAAGAATGAGACCTGGGAGATTGTTATCCCTCCACCTGAAAAGAAACTGATAGGCTGCAAATGGGCGTTCACTGTAAAACACAAAACTGATGGATCAGTTGACAGGTTTAAAGCTAGATTGGTGGCTAAAGGATTCACTCAAACCTATAGGATAGACTACCAGGAAACTTTTGCTCCAGTAGCTAAAATGAACACCATCAGAATCTTGTTATCATGTGCAGCCAACCTTGAATGGGATATATAGCAATTTGATGTGAAAAATGCCTTTTTACATGGAAATTTAGAAGAAGAAGTGTACATGGAGATCCTTCTTGGATTTGATAATGAAACAACACATGGGAAAGTATGCAGACTGAAAAAGTCTTTGTATAGATTAAAGCAATCTCCCAGAGCATGGTTCAACAGGTTCAGCAAAACCATAATCTCTTTCGGCTATCAATAGAGCAATGCAGATCATACTCTATTTATTAAACATAACGAGAGTAAAGTTACTATTCTCATAGTTTATATTGAATATAGTAATGACAGGAGATGATAAAGAGGAGATGGCTCGATTGAAGAAACTTTTGGCCTAGGAATTTGAAATCAAGGATTAGGAAAACTGCAATATTTCCTAGGAATTGAAGTTACTAGATCAAAGAAAGGTATCTTTATTTCTCAGAGAAAATATATTTGGATCTCTTAGAAGAAACTGGCATGTTGGGTTGTAAACCAGTAGAATCTCCTATTGAAAACAACCACAAGCTGCAGACTGAAGTTGGTGATTCAGTTGATTTAGGGAGATACCAGAGATTGGTGGGAAGATCAATATATCTCTCACACACTAGACCAGACATTGCATATGCAGTCTGTCTAGTGAGTCAGTTTATGCATGATTCACGAGAATCACACATGCAAGCGGTATTTCGCATCTTGAGTTACCTAAAGTCTACTTCAGGAAAAAGATTGTTGTTCGCTAAGCATGGTCACCTTTAGATAGAAGGCTTTACAGATGCAGATTGGGCTGGATCTCCAAGTGACAGAAGGTTCACCACTGGTTACTGCACACTTGTAGGAGGAAACCTAGTAACATGGAGGAGCAAGAAACAAAATGTAGTTGCTTGATGAAGTGCTGAAGCAGAATATAGATTTATGGCTCAAGGGATTTGTGAGCTTCTGTGGTTGTAGAAGATATTAAAAGAATTAAATCTGTTAAGCAAAAAAACACTATCTTTGTATTGTGGCAACAAAGCTGCTATTAGTATAGCACAAAATCTGGTTCAACATGATCGAGCCAAGTATATAGAGATTGATCGACACTTCATCAAAGAGAAATTGAATGATGGTGTCTTGAGCTTACATCATGTCACATCTGATAAGCAACTGGCTGACATGTTCACTAAAGGGTTATATCACATGACCTATCATACTTTAGTTTACAAGTTGGGCATGTGTGATGTCTATGATCCAACTTGAGGAGGGGTGCTGATTGACATAGGGGCAATCTAATTAGAAAAAATTATTTCTCTACTATGTGTGAAGCATTTGCTGAGCTTCGAAGAGAATAATTGGGGAATAAAGTAATAATGCAGTCCCTTAAGTCCAAAAAAAAAAAAATAATAATAATGCAATCCCTCAAATACTGAAGTTCAAATTCCAACATCAGCTTTAGCTACAAGAACAAAACACACTCAGTCTAAGGAAAAAAATTGTGTGACTATTGCCTTTAGCTATTTTATACTTAAGAAAATTATTGGAGTCTTCATGAAAAGCCAGCAGGTTGGGAGAGTCCAAAAGGCAAAAGAGGATTAAAAAGATGGTTCGAGTGGCTAAAGATCAAATGAAAGTTGCCTAACCTAATGATGGGTAAAGTAATAGAATTTCTAATTCCTTAGCTGCCATGGCAAAAAAAGGTGATGTATACTATATTGTTCCTTAGCATTTTTAGTTGATTGTGAATGGATGTTGATACCAGGGCCACAGATTACATGATGATTTTAGGAGGAGTTTGATAGTGTCTGAAAGTTATGACTTGAAACTAAAGAATGGGCAGTTTATGGTAGTGTTTCTTTTGCTTAAGGGAAAGGAAAAGTCTGGTTATCAAATTCCTCTCATAAATCTACTCTTCATATGCCCTAGTTGTGGTACATTCTTTTATTAGTTAGCAAATTGATTGAAGATATGAATTGCAAAATGATCAATTCTCTTCATTCATATAATTTCTAGGGCCTAAATCGGGTAAAATGATTGGCAGTGATAGGAAACGTCATGGCATTTACTACTTCTTGAAAATAGAAGAGTCAATGAAGTTGGAACCCAATTTGTCGTCTTTGTGTGTTTTTTCTAATTTTAGCGTTATGTTGTGGCACGAGAGATTAAGATATTTGAGTTTTTCTTATTGAAGAAAAGAGTTTCTTTTATTGTGAATCATGTACTTCGGCTGAACTTCCTAGAAGTCAGTATTCACTGCAATTTCACAAAGCTTCCGAGCACTCTCATCTTATACATGGATATATTTTGATCCTGCTAGAATTCCTAATTTATTAGGAGCAATGTGGTTCATTGCATTCATTGATGATCATACAAGAATCACTTGCATTTACCTCACGAAAGAAAAGTTTGAAACTTGTACACTTTTTTAAAGATCTTTCAACAGTGCGTAATAATTCTCAAATGTGTTAAACACATATGCACATGAACAAAGGATAATTTACCAGAGTTCTTATGCTTATATTCCACAACAAAATAGAGTATGGAAAGAAAAACAACATTTACTTGGAGTTTGCTCGCTCTCTCATGTTTTGTGGTTCGACACCTAATTTAATTTTGGGGGAAGCCATTTTAACATTTGTCTATCTCATTAAACAGACTTTGATCAAAACCTTTAAATTTCAGAATTCCTTCGATGTGTTGTCAAAGTCTTTTTTCTATGTTCAATTGTTTAACTTGTTAAGGATTTTTAGGGATGTGGTGTCTGTGCATGACTCATCTTAACATACAGTTAAGTTTGATGAACATGCAGCAAGATGTGTATTTGTGGCTTATTATCCTAGTTAGATAGGGTACAAGTACCGCTACTCTTCCATAAGGAAATTTGTTGTCTTGTGTTTAGAACATTAATCTTGGTATTCAAGTAAGACTATTCAAGAAGAAATATCAAAGGATGTAAGTGGGGATCCTTTGATTTCCTTGCCCATTTGCGAGTCTCAGCTGATTCTTGTTTATTCTCCTTCATACAAATCCCGAGTCCAAAGGACCTAAAGAAACTGGGATGTGTGCATATACCAAAAGAAACAAAGCTTGTTTCACAAATATGCCACTAGACAACTTGAAGAGGGGAATTGGATCCTAGTGAGGAAGGAGGTATGGAAGGGAAAGTAGTGAAAGAGAGGCAAAGACAAAGGGGGAATGAATGTTGATTTGAGTGGCGCTAATAATGATTTATTGGTTACACTTCGTAAAGGTAAACACTGTACCAAGTATTGTATTCTAGATTATCTTGTGTACTCAAATTGTCTTGAAGACTTATCATTTTCACTGCGAAGATAAATACCTTGAAATATTGTTGAGGCGTTGAAAGGTGGGAGTGGAAGTAGGAGCTTTTGTACCGATCTAATGCTTTTTTTAGAAGTTAATTTGAAAATACTGTTTTTTTAAAACATATTCCTAAAGTAAGGGGCTAGACACACATTCAGTGTATGCGTCCGAAAAATTACGCTAAAGACGTACACATTGAATGCGTTCGTGTCAATTTCACTTTTTCTTAATGCGCCCATTTGTACGTTTCTTTCTCTTTTTTTTTTTAAATTGAACTGAAGGCATTCAGTGAATGCGTCTATTTTATTTTATTTTTTTAAAGTATGGACAGACTTTTGTTGATGAAATTTTCTTAGACATATCATCTCCTGATTGTGCCTCCACTTGATCAATAAATTTGGCTTTTTTGATTACTGAAGAACAGGTTGCTCTGTGAATGCTTGTTTCAACAATTTCAGGAATTTCTAGAAGGATCCATGAAGCCCTTTTGGATTTTAAGCTGGCCATTTTCATCAAAGTCTCATAGGTCTAAGATTAGGAGTTCTTGTCAAAGCTTTATTATTAGAAGAAGATGACTTCACCTTTGGGTTGCTCACTACGCTCTCACTCCCATCCTTACCGCAATCTTCTTGAAAAAAAAAAATAAAACGGGCACATTCATTGAATGTGTCTAGTTCAATTTAAAAAAAAATGAAAATTAGAATGCGCCCGTTTATTTTATTTTATTTTTTAAAGAAAAATACAAATGGGTGCATTCACTAAATGTGCCTAAAAAAAAAAAAAAGTGAAATCGCTGTGAATGCATTTAGTGTGTGCGTCTTTAGTGTAATTTTTCGGATGTATACACTGAATGCGTTTCTAGTCCCTTATTTCAGGAATATGTTAAAAAAAAACAGTATTTTGGGATTAATTTTTAAAAAAAGCATTAAATCCGTACCCTAGAAAAATGTTATCATAGAAGAAATGCAACGATTTAATGGATAATGAAATTTGGGAATTAGTTTACTTGCCTATAAGCAAAAATCATGAGGGAACAAATCAGTGTTCTTAGTGAAAAAAAAGGATGATGGTACTAGTGAAAGGTTTTAAGGTTCATTTGGTAACTTAGGGTTATACACAAATATGTGGGGTTGATTATGAAAAACATTTGCATCTGCTGCTAAGTTAAACCCTATAAGGGTGCTTCTCTCATTAGCAGTGAATTTAGACGAACCATTACATCATCTAGATATGAAGAATAAATTTCTAAATGGAGAACTTAAAAAGGTAATCTACATGAAAATTCCTCTTGGTTTTGAAACTTCAGATTTGATAAGTAAGGTATGTAAGTTAAAAAGAAATTGCTTGGTTCATGAGGTTTAAGTTTACTTTACTTTGGTTAGGGTACACATAATGTGAAGCTGAAAACACTTGTTTATCAAGGGAGACATAAAAGGAAGGGATGCAATTTTAATCGCTTGTCTGGATGGATACTAATGACAGGTGATGATGAGGTGGAGATAGATGCTATGGGAAACGAATTGGGAAATTTATGATGTGTTTTGGTAAATGAGATGGCAAAAAGTTCTCAAGGATTCCTTACATCTTAACAAAAATATATATTGGATTGACTTGAAGAAACTAGCAAAAATTTTGAAGTTGATCAGGACGTAATTTTAACCTCTCTATTGTGCTTGGAGTAGGATGGTCATGGGTATCTCAAATTATTATCCTACATTTATCTCTCTCTCAAATATCTTGCTTGTATAACTTTGAGTAGGTGTAGTAGATATCTCTTGCAATTTTGACAAAGCTTTTGAATATTTTTGGGGGAAGGAAGGTAGTTAATGGGGAGATGGAAACTCTGAGATTGATGTATCTCTAGTGCCAGACTTCTCTCGATATGATGTTGGCTAAATTCCTTGATGATGTCACTGTCTTTCCAACTTCTTGCTTGGATTCTTGAAAGAATGTTTTCTAGTGATGCTTGTGCTAAGAAGAAGAATAAGAAGGGTAGACAATGGTATAGGTCCTACAGCGTCAACTTGTGATGTTTTCTAGTTATTTCACTAAATTGTTGAGTGATTTATTCTTGTTTTATACCATCTATTGGTGTTTTGACTTTTGGGACTGCTGTTGCTTCAGTGGCTTTATGCTATTGCTTTTGTATCACCCTTGAGAGTGTCTTGACTGTCTTCTCTTTTGAAATTCTTCCCTTTTTCTTGTACTACTACATTTTTATAAATGAAAAATAAAAAAAATCTAATTTGATCCCAAAAGGAAGAAAACATTCATTAATTTAGTTACTTTACACATGCACATGATTTATTCAATCAGGGCTATAGAATTTTGTTGGGCCTGCTTTCCATTGAATATTTCAGATCTTATGGATTTTCAATCATTGAGATCCCATTTATTCATGTATTAGGTGTTCCCTAGCTGTCTCACATGTATATATACTGCACCTATGTCAGGCATAGGACAGTTCACCCGATTTTCAGAAAATTATCTTTCATGCTTGCAGGAAAAACAGCAAAGGGTCAATCTCAGAAGGTTCAGCAGGTAGTTTTGGAGGTATGTGTAAAATATTACTCGTTTCTTTGCATTATTTTGTTTTCTCTCATAGAAAAGTACGGATATTATAGTTGATCTAAGTTGTGCAGTGTGATGTGAGTCCATTTTCTGTTTTACATTTAGCTTTATTAGCACTACTTTTAGATGCAACAGATAATAAGAGGTTGGGGTAATAAATGGAAGTCGGTGTTGCTTCCGGTGCCCCCGCTCCTTGGCGCCCCCCACCCTCCTTCCCACCCACCAAAACAACCGCCATGCTAGAGATGGCTACATATTGGGCTTCTCTTGTATGTCTTTTGAGTGAATGTCAGTATTTTTTTCCCCTCAATATTCTTCATGAGAATGAGTTCCAGTCGATCTTAAATGGACCAGATCAACTCCAAAAAACGGGTGATAATAAGGAAAAATCAGTGTGTATGCCCGAAACCATTTTAAAGTTTGGTTCCCTAGATGAATCCAACTCATCTTTCCTAAATTCCCAAAATTTCTAGAATTCTTTTTCATCACTGAGTGATTTCCACTCTCTTTAAATTACTCAAATCAGTTTAATGAAGTAAATTTGTGCTAGTGATTTGATTCCGTGAAATTGGTGATTCATGGAAAAGGAAAGTTGAGCTATTTAACTAGGTTAGTAGTGGCTCCAGATTAAAATTCAGATGAATATGGTTTGTGGAACATTGAGAACTCCATGGTCATGGCATGGTTTAATTAATTCCATGGAACCAAAGATATGTGGAATTCTATTTGTTTCGCAAATTTGCTAAAGAAATCTAGGATAATGTCCAAGAAATCTACTCATACTTGTCATATTCCTCCTCACAATTTGAACTTCATGTTGTATTAGATTTTTAATGATGCTCAAGGCCGATTTGCTATTGCTATAAATCATTGACTCTTCAACATATATATTGGGATCCTTTAACAATCTTTGGAGCCATATAACTTCACAGATTCCTTGAGCTATAACTGTAAAATTTGCTTTAGCTCTACTTCTAGCCACAACAGGCCGTTTCTTACTTCGCCATCATGTTACATGGTTACCCCATAACTTTATAAATATCTTAATGTTGATTTTCCATTAATGGTATCTCTTCGCCAATTTGCATAAAAAAAATGCCTTGATTTTTCTACTTTCAAATTTTTTAATAAACAAACAGTTTCCTTGAGTTCCCTTCAAGTATTTTAAGATGTGGTTTACACTATCCATGTGATGTTTGGTGGGTGCATGCATTGCTTGACTAATCAAAGCTTATAGAGTAGACTAGATCTGGTTGGGACAAGGAAAAATATATAACCTTCCAACTAGTCTCTGGATCTTCTTGTCTACTGGAGTATCATCTTTAGGTGCATGATTTTTCCAATTTTGAGTAATGGTGTACTTTAGGGTTTACATCCTAATTTACTAGTTTCTTTCAGTAAGTTCAGAATATAATTCGTTTGGCCAATAAATATTCCTTCCTTACTTCTAGCCACTTCCATTCCAAGAAAGAATTTCAAATTCCCAAGCTCTTTAGTCTAAAATTCTTGTTTGATTTTCGTTTTCAGCTGAGAAATTCCACTATGATCATCACCTGTAATTATAATATCCTCCACATAGATAATTAATACAAATCCCAACCCATATCTATTTTTCTTCATGAATAGAGTCTGTGCAGCCTGACTTTACGTATATCCTAATTGAGTCAAAATGTTTCTGAATGCCTTAAGGCATTGCTTCAATATACAATGATTCATTCAATTTGCACAGCTTCCCACTCATTTTGTAGAGTGTTCATGGTTCAGTTAATTGGTCTATAGTCCTATTTTTCGAATCTAACCATAATGATCAGTTTTTTAATATTCCAATCCTTAACCGGTTTATTATATAAGCGATTAATTGCTTTCTTCCGTTAATTTTTTCGGCTTTTGGTTTTTAACCATTTAGCGTAATGGTTTTAACAAATCAAATTGATAATTTTAACAAATCTTATTTTTTAGCCTTTATCATGGAGTTTTTCTTTAAATTATTATATATATTACAAGATTTAAAAAAAAAGGGAAAATCAAATTGAGGAAAATGGGAAAAAAACAAGTCTTTTGGATATATTATCAACAAAATCAAATCAAATCAATTATCACATTAATTCCCAACAAACATAAGACAAAACATAGTATTTTAATCAAAATCCAAGAAATATTGACATGTAAATTATATGTATATGTAAATTATATACAAAATATATTTATAAATATTAAAATGGTTAATCGTCAACCGTTGGTTTTTTGTGGTTACAAACCCAAACTGAAATCGAAAATAGGAAAAAATAAAAACTGTAATCCTAAATCAAAACCAATCTATTCATCATATTTTTTGAATTGGTTTTCTAGTTTCGATTCGGTTTTATTGGTTTTTTTTGCGTACCCCTACTTATTTTAGCTAGTGCAAATCCATGTGGAATTTGTATATAGATTTCTTCTTCTAAATCTCCATTTAGAAATGCATTCTTTACATCTAATTGATACAGGGGCTAATCTAAGTTGGTAGCAAGAGATAAGATTACTTGAATGGAATTTAACTTCGTCATAGGAGAAAAAGTCTCTTCATAATCTATATCATAGGGTTGGGTATAAACCCGAGCAATTAAACGTGCCTTAAACCTTTTTACACTTCCATCTGATTTGTATTTTATAAAAACCCATTTGCTTCCAACAATCTTCTTCCCAAGAGGAAGATCTACAATATCTCATGTATTATTTTGTATGAAGCATGCAACTCATCAAATACAACCTCCTTCCATTTTAGTTTCTCTAAAGCTTCTTGTACATTTTAGGAATTTTTTCCTCATCAACTCGGGCAAGACAATCCCTACCATTAGAAGAGAGTCTTGAGTAATTCACATACCTTGATATGAGATATTTTGTACATGCCCTTTTTCCTTTCCTCACAACAATTGGCAAGTCATCTTCTTCTTGAGACTCATTCATGACTTAAGGTCGGACCTCTTATCTTCGAAGGAGGTGCTTGCTAGGGAGGCTTGGGTCATCTTCAATACACTTTGACAACACCATGAGAATCAATAGTGTTTATTTGCTTGGTAGGTGAAACTGACTTTAAGTATCAAAAGGTTCAGATTTATCATCAGAAGATTCAAATAAAATAACAGAGGGTTCTGACTTGGTTTTAGAGGATTCTGCCTTGGTATTTGAGGGTTCCGACTCATCCTTAGAGGGTTTTGACTTTTCAAAAGGTTATGCCCTAATAACAGATGGTTTTGATTAACATTATAGAGGTAGCAAATCAGAAGTCAAATAAGACTAGCTCTTCCACCTCCCCTTAGATGTGTCTTTTGAAATAAGGTTGTTTTTCAAAGAAGATAACATTAGCTAACTGTCATATCTTGAGGGTACCCTAGATGTGATAATTTGCCGTATAAAGCATAAAAACCTAAGAATAACTCCCCTATCACGCTTAAGCTTTACATACTATGCACAAGGCATCTTCACAACGAAGGAAACACCAGAGGAGTAACACAATTCATAATGATAACAATTATAGCATGCAAGAGAACTAAACATAAGATAGATGGTCATGCATCTTAGATGCATTCTCGTGCTAAAATCCACAAGGTCTGGAAGTATTATAGTCTTCCAGGATCTACAAAACATAAAATGTCTCCATGATTACATTAAACTAGACTTCAAAAGGAATAGAGTATCTAAGAGTTCATTGATTTCTTCCAAAAGCTCTAGAACTCCAAAAGTTAGTACCTACAACATGCTATTCTTCGAATATAGCCATAGGTATTCTTGTATCAAAAGAAATCCATAGGGGATAAGCTAACCACAACTTAGTGAGAAAATCTCTTTATACGTACTCATCAACCATAAACAAGCAAGTTGATTAACTACGCATATGCAATGTTAATGTATTAAGCTTGTGAGATAAACAGATATATATGGTCACTCGAAAACCACATATGGAACGAGAGTTACGCCCTCCGTGACAAGGGTTGAGAATTGATAAAAATGTTTTTATGACCTTACTATTAGTCCCTAGGCACTCACTCATAACGAACAATGACGGTGAGGCTCCTTTAGGAGGCTATACTCCTGAATGGTTTTAGAATTTCATATTGAAGAGGGGTTTGTACATGTGCGCATTTTGTACGGTTTGCAATCCCCTTTGGTCCTTTACATAGGTGTATTAGCCTTCTGCAAATGTGACTTGATAGATGCTATGCATGTTCGGTTTATTATATCAAGTTGAATATAGTTAAAGCAATATTAAGGGTGATCATTGAATATAGTTAAGGCAATATTAAAGATGATCAAACAATTATCACATACACATAAGCCAAATAATAACGACAACAACAACAATCACTTAAACGACCATTCATTGGTTTCGATATACTTAGCATCTGTTCTCACACAATCATGCATACATATGCATGTCCCATGAATCCCCATTCATGTCTATTTTATCTTATACCTATTTTAATGCCATTAAATACAAACACACAATAAGAATACGTAAGAGATAACTTGGCCATTAGAGTACACCCTTAATTAAAATAATCCTTGGGGAAGGTGGGGTTGTCTTCCTCGCCACTTGAATAATGGGAAAACCTGAAATAAGTCTCTTGTTCTAAACTTCTCCTAAACTTCTATTTCTAAGAATCCTATTTTGGCTATATTTTTCGGTTATGTAAGTTAAGACATTAAAATGGCTATAACTTGATCATTTTAACTCTGATTTTCTCGTATGAGTAGTTGATTTTTATCTACTTTGAATGTTCATTCTATTTTTAATTTTATCTTAGTCATAGGAGGTCATCAAGGCTTTAGGTCAGTAGGGGTTAGATTGCTTCCACAATTGTTTTATCTTCGTTTCGGTATTTTTCTAAGGTTTAAAGCCTATGGGGCCTTCTAATGTGCATATTCTTATTCCTATATGCAATTATAAATGTGGTACAAAAAATAAAGTATCAATTACTCATGGTTTTGGTGATGTGAAAAACGATCTTCTTAGAGGAGTTTTTGAAGTATACCTAAACAATTGAGAAGGAAATCAAAATTTTTTTGGTGTAATCAACCTCACGACTTTTCAAACGAGTAAATCGAAATAGGAAAAATGAAGTTCCACACCTTAATCATTATATTTGCCATTTTAAGAGAAATTTAGGAACAAAGGTTTTATTTTGATTAATCATTTTCAAAAGTTGGAACTCAAGTTTTTCTAAGGGGAAAATTTAAAGTTTCATATTCTTGCGTCCACTCCTTGTGTCATGGCATTTTTAGAAAATAAAGGTGTTGTTTCAAGCTTTTTTTTTTTAACTAAAAATGATTTTCCATGTATCATAATCATATTTTCGAAAAGATTTTACATAACAAAGAATTATCATAATTAGAAGGCTCATAACAACTTGAACTTCTCACTTTTGTGTTAGGCACTCTAAACAAGTAAAAGAATATTGTAATGATCTTATGGTCATCATCTTGTTCTTACTTTTTGTTTTAGAGACTTTTGGCCATTATGGCACTTTGGCCAAAAGTCGAAAAATCATAATATAATTATCAAGAACATCACCATGAGCATATTATTATGTGAATGAGAAATAAAATGGTCTCTTGACCAACTAAACGTAAATATAAAATATAAAATATAAAACAACATAAAGGAAAATGAGGGTTTTAGATTTGGGACAAGACTCTTGAGACTTTGAAATGGATAAGTCTCCATAAGACTTGAATATGGACAAGTCTGAGACTAGAATTTAGGATTGGTCTTATATTTAAGACTTGAAGTGAACAAGTCTTCTAGATTTTGATTTAGGACAAGTCTTATGAATTATAATAAATTGCATGTAAAAAAAATTGAATTACATGTTAGATTAGAAAAGTTAGATTAGTGAGCTTTTATGTTCTAAGGTTGTATACATGCATATACATATAGATACTTATATAGAGAGTTAGGTTTGTATACATAAAGTAAACAAGAACAGGAACTTAAAGTATAACATGAAACAAGTTTGTTGTTTACACGAAAAAAAAGTAAGGATGTAGTGAGAGAAATCCCTCTTCCTTCTCTCTTGCCCCCTTGTCTCCTCCTTTTCCTTTGTCCTTCTCCTCCCCGTTGGCCCCTCTCCTTCCGTCTCTTCCCACCCTTCCCTTCCCCTCTTTCTCGTCCCCCTACTTGTCCCTTCTCCCCTTTCTTGTCACCCACCTCCACCTTACTCGGCGCAACCTTTTTTATCTAGCTTGTTTGACCCCTAAACACAAAACCCAAGCCTACGCACGTTACCCTAGCCGTTTCCAACCTTTTTTCTCTAAACTGTAGTCGTCTCCGAATGTTATCTCGTAACCCTAGCCGTATCTGACCTTTATACACGTATCCTTTGGCCGTTCTGTCTCTAAATCTTGTATCTCTAGGCCGCTTTGACCCTATAACACGTAACCCTACCCCGACCCAGTCTTAAATCTTTAAACCCTACCCCGTCCCAACCCTTATCCTCTAAACCCTAGTTGTCCCTTACCTATTTCTCTCAACCCTTGGCCGTCCCGCCCCTTTTTTCCTATTTTCTTGTGAATCTTTGGTTTGTTCTAGCCATGAAGACCTTCTTTCGCAGAAAAAGAAGGGTGTTCTTCCATGAGTTTGCCTCTCAAGCCTTGTCGGGTGAGGTTTCGGGTGGTTCTTGCCGAAGTTTCAAGATGTCTCGGCCCGAATTTGGCAAATCTGTTCTCTTGGAGGTGTTTCAAGAAGTGACCTTAAGTTGTTACATGTTGCTAATAAGAGTAACAGGCACAAAGTGAATGTGGGTAAGTCAGTTGAGTTATGTTATGATTCCTCTCAAAAGGAAGATGCGAACAAATCTGAGGAAGTTGATAGTCGGGTTGGTGTTCGCCTTAAAGGAGTCTCCCAAGTGCAGTCTTGTTCTAAACCAATTGCCTCCTATGTGGAGGTGGTTTTCGGCTAGAAAAATCGGGCAATATTAATTGGGGAAGTGTCTATGGTAAAGGAGGACAACCCGAAAATCAATGTGGCTTTAAATTATTGGGTCTGTTTGGATTGTCTGTTTTTCATCTGTATCTGTATCTTTTTTTAAAATGATATGTTAATTCCTTTTTCATTTTATTTTAATATTGTTTCTAGATGCAGTAGTCATTAAGTGGTTAATGTAATAAATAGAGTGTAAAAAGAGTAAATAATATTATAGTTGATCTAAGTTGTGTTGTCTGGTGCAATAATCCCTTTTTCATTTTATTTTAATATTGTTTCTAGATGCAGTAGGCAATAAGTGCTTAATGTAATAAATGGAGTTTGGTGTTACCTGGCTCCCCTAACCAGGTTTGAGATGCCAATAAATTGGGCTTCTCATGTATGTCTTATGAATGAACGTGAGCATTTTTCGTGTCAAAAAGTCCTCATCTCTATATTTCAGATGTTAGAAGGCTGATTGTTTAAGGTTGACCCTGTAATGCATTCTTTTCTTCTTTTCCCTGTATTGGTCTAATTTACAGAAGTTTCGGAGTGGTGGATATAATGTTATTGTGGCCACATCAATTGGTGAGGAGGGTCTTGACATCATGGAAGTTGATCTAGTAATATGTTTTGATGCAAATATATCTCCTCTGAGGATGGTACAACGTATGGGAAGAACTGGAAGGAAGCATGATGGACGTGTTGATATCCATACCTTATTATTATCGTTACAGTTGTTATTGTCGAGCTTTTCATTTTATTATCATGTAATCTGGATCATTTAAAAAAGGGGAATAAAAAAACTTCAAAAGCCATGAATTATTTTTATGTTAATGAATTGTTTATCCATCTTTTCCTTGACGAGTTTCACTGGTATTAGCTTGTCAAGGGTCAGAGCTGAGGGGTTACGTGCGAAAACAAGCTAGTAGCAAAGCTATAAGGAAGCTCATGAAAAATGGGGGAACTGCTAGCTTTAATTTCCATTCCAGTCCTCGAATGGTGGCTTGTCTGGACTGATTTGTAGCCAGTTGTATGTTGTGCTCGTATCTATTCTTAGTCTATGTATTCCTCTTTTTGTAGGTTCCACATGCTTTCAGACCGGATGTTCAGTTTGTTGAGCTGGCAATTGACAAATTTGTTCCTCGTGGAAAGAAAATGAAAGATGATCAAGCTGCTGAGACATCTATTATGACAGACAGCCTAACAGTTGGAGAGACTGATTTAATTTTTAAGTATTTTCGCAAATCTGAAAATATGTGGAGGCCTTCGCTTATTGCCTTCCCTCACTTTCAAACATTTGCATCTAGAGTGCATAACATTATGCATTCATGCCAAACTGGAATGTTGATTGACATGATGCAATGTTTGCAAGGACTGCAGTTTGATAGAGATGAGGACAATATTTTCATCAAGGTTTTCTAGTTGTTTTCTCTTGAAAATTATTTTTTAATTGAAGGAACTTTGTTTGTCAACTTCCTATGCTTTGTATTTGGTACAGGATGAAATTGCGCCTTTTGAGCAAGTGGATGTTTGCTTGAATGAAAAGAATGATCATGACAAAACAGGTATTGGCATTTGTAGTTAGAGGGGTTACACTGCTGTAACTAGGTTTGTCACTTCTGATAGCTGCTGAATTTCATTTTGTTGTCTTCTAATTCATAATTAAATTTAAGTCTTGCATTGTTATCTGTTAGAATAGATACAGTTGGATTAGATAGTTGTCTAATCATGGTTTTATATGGAAAAGATAGACCACTTTTGGCATTTGATTTTATTATTTATGCTAATCATAAATATATATATTAATGTTGTAGATTAGTGCAGTAGTTGTGTTCCTTTGTTGAGTTAGTGTTGCAGGTTAATCGATGTTGGTGCAATGGTATCTGATACAGCCAATCTTTTTTGAGTAGTCTATAAATAGGTTTTCTAATGTATAACTCAGTGTGATTCCAGGACTATTTTATATGGTATTGAAGAGACCTTTTGGGATTGGTGCTAAGTTTACTCCAAAAATTTCTGGTTTTAGTACCCACATATCACTGGAATTCCTTGAGTGGCCTATATTGCCAGTAAGCTTCCAAAATGTTGAATCTTATCTCAAGCGACTTAAGTTTCACATGCATTGTGGGAAAAGAAGTAGAAATAATTTATAAGGCAGATTGGGAAGTTGAGTGAACAATAAGTAGGAATTTTGGGTCAAGTGGATGAAAAATTCTCTTTAGTCACTTGTTAGCTTGGTTATTACCTATCATTAGGCTGGAGCATTACAAATAGTATTAGAGTAGTTCAATAGTTGGGGAGGGAGCTGAGTGCCACAATATGGGTGTCATATTATGAGCCTGTAGTGGTCACCTCTAGTAAGTTTCTTGCATGGTGTTGCCTTGGTCATATGTAATGATTATGATATCACTGGAATTCCTTGAGTGGCCTTTATTGCCAACAAGCTTCCAAAATGTCAAATCTTATCTTAAGCGACTTAAGTTTCACGTGCTTTGTGGGAAAAAAAGTAGAAATGGTTTATAAGACAAATTGGGAATCCGAGTTAACATTAAGTAGGAATTTTGGATCAAGTGAATGAAAAATCCTCTTTAGTCACTCGTTAGCTTGGTTATTACCTTTCATTAGGATGGATCATTACAAATAGTATTAGAGTAGTTCATTAGTTAGGGAAGGAGTTGGGTGCCACATGGGGCTGTATACAAGTCGAGTTGCTTGCAAACTACTTAAGATCGGTTCGCTTCTGGCTTGACTTGAGCTTGATTAGTAAACAAGCAGAACTTGAATTTCAATTCAGGTTTGTGAGGTGGTGTGTGAACTAGCTCGTTAGCATATTTTTAAGTTCCATATTTATAATATATTAATATATAATTAAAACAATAAAAATTAATTTCTATTTAATATACATGTGTTATATTTAGCAATTCTTATATATTATCTTTAGGTTTGAAAAAATGGAAAATTGGTCATCTAAACGAGTCAAGCTCGAGATTAAATTTCAAGCTCAATAGGCTTGAGCTTAAAATAAAGCTTGTTAAGCTAAATGTACCGAACTCGATAAATTTTAAACGAGTCGAACCCGAACTTTCAAAATCTTGGTTTGACTCGACTTATTTGTATCCCTAGTGTGACAATATAAGTGTCAGATTATGAGCTTGTAGTGGTCACCTCTAGTAAGTTTCTTGCGTGGTGGTGCCTTAGTCAAATGTAATGATAATGATGTCATTGGAATTCCTTGAGTGGCCTTTATTGCTAGTAAGTTTCTAAAAAATCGAATCTTATCTCAAGTGACTTAAGTTTCACCTACATTGTGGGAAAATTAGTAGAAATGGTTTATTAACACTAAGTAGGAATTTTGGGTCTAAGGGGATGAGAAATCCTCTTTAGTCACTTGTTAGCTTGTTATTACCTTTATTAGGCTGGAGCATTACAATTAGTATTATAGTATTTCACTAGTTGAGGAAGGAGCTGGGTGCCACAATATGGGTATTGTATTATGAGCCTACAATGGCTACCTCTAGTAAGTTTCTTGTGTAGTGTTTGCCTTGGTCATACATAATGATATTGATGAGACGTTGCATGTTTGTGGGGGGAGTTTAAGATATCTCAAATGATTAAATTTACACATCAATTGTGGGAGAAAAGTAATAGTGGTTTATAAAGATAAGGTAGTGCCAAGATAGTGAATATGATACCAAATCATACTAACTAGGATCTTTTGGATGGTGTCGATGTATCCAATCACTTGTCGGCTTAGCTATTAATTATTGTTTGGAAAGGGCATTACTAGACTACCAAAACTAGACCCTCACTGGTAAGATTAAGGATAAAGGATGGATGTTGCTTGGATCATTCTTGTGGTGATTTTATCTTGGTTGAAGATATGAACATTGTTACCCTTACTTTGCATTTTGTGCACCATCTGGGGTCAACATGGAGCGACCTCACTACAAGCTTCTTCGATATAGCTTCTAACTACTGAGCTTATGATCTCAACATTTTTATCTTTTATAACTCCTTTAAGACTTCCCATCTTATAGGTTTTGAAACTCGTGGCTTGAAATTTGCTATTGATCATTTGCAGAGCTGCTGACTTTCTGGGGTATTTCTGGACTTCTTCAGATCTCCTAGTGATTCCACTCTAAAATTCTGAACTTGCTTTGGTTTTCACAATTTTTCATTCTGCTTTCTGTTTATTTCCTCTTCTTGGGTTCTTGTGGACAAATAAATAGGTAGATCCTTGTCCCATTTAATTTAACAACATCTTCTCTTAAGGGAGTAACTCATTCAAAAGCTGCCATGCATGTGACCTATTTATAATGTGTTACTCCCTCAATGGAAGGTGGTGTTAAAAATAGATAGATCAGGAGTTACCTTCATTTTACTCCTTATTTTGATTTACTGTTTTTGCATACAAATTCATATATGTTCTGTTATTATAACATTCTTGGAGATTCCAAAATTTTCTCATTTTTCTGATGATGAAAAAACAAATAGATCTTACAAATATTTTTCAAAATGTTCATATAGGGATCTAGGGTTCTTGTATGCTTTGGGTATTTACTTATCCCCTTTTCGTTTTGACAGAACAATTTCTTTCCTGCCTTTTTTTTTTTTTTCCCCGTTTTGTTTTTTGTCTTACTTGCAACCCAGCTTTATGAATTCTTCTTGTAAAACCATTTTCTTTCTTTGTTCATTCAATCATTGGGCAAATTGGATACAATTTCTCTTCCCTCTTTTTGTTCATTCATTCTAGAAGACTCAAGATTATTTTCTCTTCCTTTTTGTCATCATCAAACAAGATAACTTTTACTTTAACAAATTTATATACTAGGAGGATAAATGATTGACTTATAAGGGGAAACCTCTATATTGACTATTTGATATTTTATTTTATGCATGATCTTAAAACCATATCATGATAAAATCATTCGATTTTTATCACGCTTAAGTTTAATAGCTATTGCTTATGAATTCTAATATGGACTAGTTGATTTTGATTCATTGGGTGATACAACAAATTCAGTTGTACTGTCACCATATGATGAAGCTCTTTTAAGTTTTATTAATCACAAGAAAAACACTAGCTCTTAAATTTTTTTCAATAATCAATTTGACCCTCCTCAATTGTTTGAATGAGAGCACCACCATGAAATAAAAAACATCCCATGTTTACCTCAAACGCTTCTTACAATAAAAATTATCTTTTCAAAACCAAACATGGTTGCCATTTTAATTCAAATGGAGAGAAATTAATGTATTTTTTTTTCTTTTGGATTTGATTTGTCGAGACCGATGGGATTCGAACCCACAGTTTCCATCTTGACAGGGCGATGCTCTGACCAATTGAACAACAATCTTAGGGAAATGAAAGAGTAAATTATAAATATAATTATGATTGTATTTAAATTTTAATACCGTTCTATTTAGATTAGAATTGCCATGTTATTATTGTTATAACACAATGTGAAATATGATATTAATATCCCCATAAACAGGCACCTTTTGAGAGTGACATAGTGCTTGACCAGGACATTTCTATAGTGAACCATGGTACGGAAAAGTTTGATGTGACCACTCATTGTATTGGGTGGTGTGTCAACCCTTCAAAAGTACTTTTCATAAAGTTATTTTCCTTTCTAGCTCTTTCCCTGTACCTGAAGGTAAAATTGCCTAATCTGATGTTGCTTTATCCGGTGAGAACCAAAAATCTATTAGTGAGTCAACTGTGCAAACTATGGCTACGATTGCAGAGGACATTTTTTCTGCAAGGAGAAACAGGACAAAGAGGCCCATGAAGTTTAGAATAGAGAAGAAATAGATAATATAGGCTATAATATTTTGAACCCGTTGATTTCTCATTTATATGAATCTTGAGATACATAGAATTACATAAATATCCCTAGCTAAAAAGAAAAAGATTGCTAATATCTAATTAGCTTACTCCTAAAATCAAGAATGCATTAATTTATATAATCATATCCTAAAATAGAAGATTAGATCCTAAAATCGAGGCCTAATCAATATGATTACAGCAGTCAACACTTCCCCTCGATGTAGTTTATGTATATCTGGCATATCCATCCAAATAACCTATTACATAAGCTCTTTGTAAATACATCAACTAATTGACTCTTTGAACTTATATAGCTAAGTCTAAGACTTTCATCATCTAGTGTTTTTTTTTTTCATATTATAAAGAATTGATCTATCTCAATATGTTTTGTATGACGATGATGAACTAGATTATGAGTAATATTAATAGCTGCCAGACTTTTCTTGAGAAGATATATATCTTGTATTAACCTTTTAAGCCATGAAAGTTCAAATACTTGTGCCATAGCTTTATATTCTACTTTTGCACTTGATCTAGCAAAATATTCTCTTTTTTTTTTTTTTTTTTACCTCCAAGTGACTAGGTTTACACTAATAAAGGCACAATAGCCAGTCATAGATCTTCCATTATTAGAAGATCCCACCCAATCAAAATCAATGTATGCTTCAATTCTCAAATGGCCGTTATTCAGGTAGAGTATTCTTTTACCAGGACTAGATTTAAGATATCTCAAAATTCGAAAAAAACAATATCAAGATGTATAGTGCGAGGGCTGTGCATAAATTTACTGTACTTACTGCATAGATGACATCAAGTCGTGTATGAGAGATGAATCAACCTCTTAACCAATCTTTGGTATTGATTAATGTCAACCAATTCTCCAGTATTTTCCTTTAGTCTATGATTAGCTTCAATGGAGGTATCAATAGGTTTACAAACCAACATTCCTGTTTCCTTTGGTAAGTCAAGAACATTTTTTCTTTGGGAAAGTGGTTTATGATCCTTCTCCTCTCAAGCCTAGAGTTGATGTATTCTAGGATTATCAATCTTCCATAAGAGTAGGGGATTAAATTCTGAGTCAAATCTCCACGATCAGTTTTATCAGTGAGTGAACGGCTATGGCAGAATACCATTATTGGTTATTTTTTAGGGTGATGTTATCCTTTCTCTTGGTTTAAAAGCTACCATAGCCTCTTAGGGAAACAACTGGGCTGCTTGCAGTCTATGGCAATGGGTGTTGAATTTCTTTTTCTATTTCTTCATTGAAGACTCCCTCTTGAATGTTTTCTGAGAACCTTGATATTTTGGTTATCGTTTACTGGTTCTTGAAAGGTGGAGGCCAAGCATGTGTCTTTCTAGGTCATAACCTACGAAAATGTCAATTTGGGTGAAGCTAGGATGTACCTTTGGAATATTTACATAAGAATGCTATCAAGAATGTGTCCAATGCTCTTGGGTATCCTCTCCAAGCTGGTGTGATGGCAACTATTGATGGAAGAGTATTGTATGTGAGAGCCTCCATTGAGATAGGTGTGTAGGATACTTTCCCTGAATGGTTTGAAATGGAGTGTTTTGACGGGTTTATCACTATTGTAAGTGTCGAGTATCATTAGTTGCCCCTACATGCACCCACTGTTTTATTTTTGATCATAATGTGATCTCTTCTCCCCTGAAAATCCATTGGACAACATAAGGGAAGAGCGAGGTGAGAAATAAAAGGTGGGAAATGTGTCTGGTCAACCTCTTTCCCAGGAAGCAAAGCCATGCAATCAAGAAAGGTATTGTAATAAAAAATATTTTGTTGATACTGCTTCTAAAGTTCTTGCCCTTGCAAGGCAAGGGTAAAGTGAAGGCAATCTTGTGAGTCTTCTGAATCTGTCAGCTCCCTTGTTGTGTTCGAGAACTTTGGTAAACCTCTTAATATGTTTGAAGATTCTCCTTCTCAACTTTCTTTCTGAGGCTTTCTAGACTAGGGTATCCTTGGTGACTGTCTCTCTTCAACCCCATTCTTTGACTTCCAATTGGAGAGAACGTCCTTGATTGCTCAAGGCTTTTTTTTTTGGGTTGCTGCTGCTGCTGCTTATTGTACGGGAAAAATTGTATTTTCTTTTTAAAAAAAATCTCAAAATCCAAATTTTTGAAAAATAATCTCAACTTTATGACATTTGAAATCGTGTCTTGGAGATGTAATTTCATTTTACTTAGAATTCGTGTCTTGAGAATATGTTATGTTAGTTGCTTGGGATGTTAGAGGATTGAATGAGCCTCACGAATGTAAAGAAATTCAAAGAGCATGCCTAGAGCATAAACTTACCCTAATGGGTCCCTTGGAGATGGTAGTCAAAGCTGTGAATTTCTGTTGTTTGTCTCATCTCTTTCTTTTGTGTCACCTGGAAGCTCACCGAAGTGGTTGTATACGGGTTACCTAGGATCTTAACTTTTGGGATGTTCAAGTTTTTGCTTCTCTAGAGCAGGTTATGCACCACATTTGTACTCTTTTGGAGCTTTGACTAACTTGCTTAGTTTCCTTTGCTTATGGGTCAAACAGTGAGACTTTGAGGGAAAATTTGTTGAAGGAGCTTTTGTTGATCAATGCAAAATGTTAAGAGACCCTTGAAGGGATTTAATAAATCTCAGCAGAATTGAGGAAATACCTGGAGGAAATGAATGTTTAACCAAAGAGAGAAAATAGAATGGAATAGAAAGACAAATACTTGCTAAATGAACGCTAAAGATGTGGGTGAAGAATGCAAAACTTCAATTTCGACTAAAAGTTGGGTTGAAGTAACTGGGATGCAGAGTGGGTGTGGGTATGACCTAGAGAGTAGTGTATTAATCTGTTGAAATGGGGAAGACATGGAGTTATTACACCCAGGTAATGTGCAGGACTGATTTGCAATTTACACATGAAAAAATGCACTGTTTTGCTAAAGCCAAAAAAACACAAAACATAGGATCAAGATCAAGTTGTGCTTACTTTAGCATGTTAGAGGCTGTGCTTTCTTTGAATTTAATGACAGATCGGGGGCCAAAGTGAAATTGCATGTTTGGCTACAATTTTGCTACGGTTTTTATGAGTACTTTCTTGCAAACTGTCTTTTAAAATATAACTTTGAAAACTACTGTATTTTCACCTGATTCTTGAATAAAAAATGCTTGGAATTTAGTCTCGATTTTCTTCAGTTATTACGAGGACTATTATTTCTTTCAGGTTTGCTAGTGGTTAGTATTATATGATATCTGTACCATAGTATCTAATGCCTTTTTTTTTTCTTTTTTTTTAGGTTTTTGGTATGTGATCAGTATCTTAGATCTCTATTAATTTTATTTGTATGCTGGATTTCTAATGAAAAATAAAATCCTCTTATTTGAAAATTATATATATTATTGCATGTGTTGGAATTTGTCAAAATCTAAGCACTTGTTTAATTTCTTTCGAGAATCATACCTACTACTTATTTGGGCTTGAAATCAGTTGATTTCTTTTTATCCAAGGGTTTGTTCTCATAATTTCATAGGGTACAATTTCAGTGTTCCAAAATTTTTAGTCCACGAAATGAAAATTTACTGTGAATCCAATTGAAAATAATGGTATCAGGGGACTCTGCAATATACCTGGATACCTTTTCTGGAAAAAGCTCTGCTTTCAATCTTTATTTTGGCATTTTAGATGTTTCTGACATGTCGGCAGTATGGGGTCTGTGATTGCTAGTGCCCTTGGTAACTATGATCGGCTTTATTCCAAAATTTCTATCTGAAGTTAGCATTTGAGTCTTGATTATGCTTCATTATATTCATTTTATTTTTAACAGCTCTAATCTGGAATTGTATTCTATTAGAATGAGCGAATATATATAATTATCCTTTGCAGATATGTCAAATACCAATTCTGATTCTGAAAGAGTTGTACTAAAGAATGTGTCAAAAACTGAAGGACTGCCACCTACTGTCGTTACTGCAGAGACTTCTAGCCAACCCAGTCCCACTGACCCGAAGCCCACCTCTCACACATACCTATTTGGTTTGGATTTTGTATCAGTTGATGCTCATGGCAATGTTTTGATCCTATCAGTCCCTTCATTCCCATCTATAGGCTTTTCTGCCAAGCAAGGTGCAAGCAGCAAACAATGTCCAAATTTTTTAAACCAGCTCTTTTTTGATGCATCTCTGGAAAAATTTGAAGAATTGGAAGAGGAAGCACCCATGCTGCAAAATTCTTCTCATGAAGAAGGAATGAAGTGTGAATCTGTCTCAACATTTAGATTGTGCAAAGCTGGTGATAAACGACGAGAGCCGGTGGCACTAGTTGAGCGTCTTGGTACAAATAGCTTAGGTGAATTTTCCTTGAAAGGATTGGTTCATCCTGGAAGAGTGCCTGAAGTTCTTAAGGCCGATGACTCAACAATTCTGGAAGATGGATTAAACAATTGTCTCATGGACATAGAGCTTAGCCCCCGGCTTACAAATTACATTGCAAGTGGAGTTGTCCCAGAGTCTCCAGTAAATGGTAGTGCCATCTCTCTACCATCTATTTGAGCTTAATGTGAAATCATGACTTATGTAAATTGACAAGTAGCTGATGTGGTGGAAGGCATGAAATTCCAGGACGATCGAGTGAAAAAAGAAGTGAAAAACAGAAACAGGAAGTGCCAATTACTGAAAGAGTTGAATGTGAGGGAGATATCAATGAAGTCGGTGAGGTTGGATGTGCCTTTTCCTCTCCAATTCATCCTTCATCATTAGAAGATATTATGAAGAGCAACTCTAGCAATAATTGGTATTTGAGTCCCCCTTGCATTTCGGGAAGCATCAAACAAAGACAGAAGCTTAAAAGGCTGCGGAGATATGGAGATTGCTCAACTAATGCAAAAGATATGGGCAATAAGGATAATCCAATTCCAGCTGTCAGGTCATCAAAACATGCTCAGGCTTCATCGAATAACTTGACTGAAAAGGGCTCTGAACAAGGTAAGTTAATTTCATTTGATGTGTCTTTTTTACTAGTAGGAAGAGAGATTTCACATGTGGGAGTAATGATTGTACTGTCCATATATTTGTACAATTCTATAGATATGAGAAAGGTTGCCATTAGAGATGACCATGATTGATAATTTTTGGAATTAAGTCTGATGGTAACAATAATAGAGACGTTATTAAATGATGTGCGAGTATAGTGGGGCAGAGGGCGGGTATAGTGTGTACAATGGCTATGAGAGGGGGAGTGTGTGGATCGAAGGAAGAGAGAGCAGTGAATGTGTAGCGGGTTGTTTGGTCAGGTAAGGGTTAGGCGTAGTGTAAGAGGTAAAGGATTGAATGAGGATCGGGGTGAAGAGTGTCGGTGGGGAAGGTGCAGATGGGGTTTGTAGCGGATAGGTGATAGCAGAAGGGTGAGCCATGGTGGGGTTGGGGACTGTAGGGTTTGTAGAAAACTCCATATTTGATGGTGCCGAAGGAACGAAGTTTGACAAGGAGGGTGGTATGAAAAAGAAAGAAATCTGTGAAGATGAAGATGACTGGAACGCAACGATGAGGATGATTGAACTGTGACTGTGGTATCCAATGAACGGTAAAGGAAAGAAAAATAATCAATAATTTTGGTTGGGGTTTTACCTGGTGTTCTTATACCACTAACATAATAGGAAAGAGTGTTTGCATTAATGATAATTGTTACGTACTACATGTATAATGCAGAAATATATTTATATACACCCACACACACACGAAATAAGATTAGTTATAGAAAAAAGACTAGAAAGACCCCATATAAAACATAAAATATAGACAATAATACTCTCTTCACCATGTAGGAACCGATAACCATCCCATCTTGGAGTAGACGTCCCTGTAATCCAATTGAATAAAAAATCCACTTCTGCATCAACATTTAAAAATCTGTGATCCAAGCAAAGATCCAAAGCATGTTCCAAAGCTTCTAGTTCAATAAGCCCTATAGATACCTTTTCTATTTCCTTGCTAAAAGCAAATAGCAAAGTTCCATTTTCGTATTACAAGAGTCCTCCAATTTGTGCTTCAGTTGAAGTCAAACTGCTGTCAGAGTTGAGTTTCAAACTATTATCTGAGGGTGGAAACCATTGTGCCAAATGAATGGCCTTTTATACTGAAGAACAAGTTGCTGATGTTAAATGAATCTTCAAAGTGAGTTATTCATGATTTCTTTACTTCTCACTATTTCTGAAATGGGTTATTCACTTCACGAAGAAAGGTCTTTTGCCTCTATAGTTATCTTTACCCAAAGTTTTTGACTGCAACGTATTCTTAAGCTTAGACACACCATTATGTCATGTACTCAACATGAATTTCAACAAAATGTTTGGTATGTCATCTTCTGCAGTTTGATTAGTCAAAATTAGATTCTGAAGTTAAAATATAATTAGAAAAACTACACTTTACCTCAAAATATTTAGTTCCTTTACTAAGTTTAAGCAACTTTATCGGTTCAGCCTGGATAGAAAAGTGTTTCTCTTTCAGTTGTCAATTCAATTTAATCATCTCAATGTGCTTAGCGTTCTCCACTTCTCACTATTGCTGAAATGAGTTATTCACTTCACAACGAAAGGTTTTAGGGTTCTCCACAAAGAAAGGTCTTTCGCCTCTAGTTACCTCTGTGCAAATTTTTTGACTGTTTAAGCTTAGACACACCATTATGTCATGGACTCAACACGAGTTTCAACAAAATGTTTGGTACATCATCTTCTGCGGTTTGATTAGTCAAAATTAGATTCTAAAGTTATATAATTAGGAAAACTACGCTTTAGCTCAAAATGTTTAGTGCCTTGACAAGTCTAAGCAATTTTATCAGTTTATCCTGGATAGAAAGTTGATTTTCTTTCAGTTGTCAATTCAGTTTCATCATCTCAATTTGCTTGGCGTTTTTCATATAGGTCGAAGGAAGAGAGCAACTAATGCAAGAGCCTATATCGAGGAAGAAGCTGAGTAAGTTTCATTCAGTTTGATAAGTTCCAGTTTGGTTTGATTCATTTACTATGCTGATCATCTGGCCATGCTGTTATTAGAGATTCAAGTTCTCCGATCCATATTTTCATGGTTTTTCTATTTGTTTGATCTCAGTGTGTCATCGGGAGCTGATATATCCGAGGATGAAGAGGATAATTATAACATTAGTTTGTGTGATGATAGTTTCATAGATGATAGGGTAAATCCAACAGAAGCAAGTTCTCTAGATGCAGCTGGTACCGTAGACATGATGGCAATATACAGGTATAGAAACTTTTCTCAGTGCACGTGCATGTGATGTTGTTGGAATAGACTCTAGAGCCATAACTTGGTTGATAATTCGTCCATCTTGGAAATACCTTCATCACAGGAGTTTTGTTGTTAAACCCATCTTTTCTTAGTTGGGAAATAGTTGTGGTGATTACGGCTATATTAATAATGTAGTCATCATTTATGGCTATAATCTGCAAGCACTGGCTGAATAGACATTATTTATTTGGCATCTGCCTTCAGAATGCAGGAAATATATCAGTAATTCAATACTCTACGAGGGATAATATGGTTACTCAGAGCAATAAGCTTTTTAACACATGCACAAATTTTTGTCCTCACATTTTAATTATTAATCTAAGTCAACTTTGACCATTTTGGTTCTTTATTTTTCTTTCTTTTTATCTTGCACGAATAGCTATTGTATTAGCTAACCTAACACTATTTGGTGCGTAAAAAGTCCTAAACTTCACACAATCTTTGATTAAGTTCTAATGCTTTAAAAAGTGTTTGTTTGGTCATAAATCCTTTCTTTATCGTGTGACTTTGTGTGAAGAAGATAAACAATCCGGAAGGATTAAAACCTTGCATTTTAAAATGGTTTATGACTAACTAAGTCGACACTCAAGATCCTTAGGACCCAATCCTGAAGAATGTGTAAAGGCTCAAATTTTTCAATAGCTATCGTTCTTGATATGCAATGCTGTTTTGTTAGTCTTCATTTTGACTCATCAATCAGTCAAGTATTTGGACATTGCTCCTCATTTGGAAGATTTTTGCTGCTATCCATTTCTATAAACAGGCGGTCTTTGCTTAGTCAGTCACCAGTTGGGGGGAGGCCAAGCTGTGTTAGCTCTCCTTGTGTGGATCCTCTCAGCTCAGCTAGAAGGATAAGTGGAAGTGAAAGCTATACAGCTGGGACATCTGATTCTTTCCATGTGCCTCAAGCTAAGACTATTGATCAATCTGCAGAGAGAAATTCCAGGTCCTTCCTTAAAGAGACAATGGGCGTTTCAGAAGTCATGCGTTCTGCCATAGAGGAAAATGAAGCAGAGAGCAAAAGGAGAAAGATGTTGGAAGGAGCTTCTGTTCCCACCATTAACTTAGAAAGGGAATTCCTACTTGAAGCAAATGTTACAAATGAAGAAATACCCCGTGAACATCCTGTTGAGGAACAATGCCATATTGATGTTTCATCTGATGATCAATTCTATGATGGCCTTGATCTTGAAGAAGTGGAAGCTCAGGCCACAATGCTTCTTAAGAACAGTTCACAATTTTACAAGCAGACACACCAGGTGACTCCTAAATTAGATTCCTACAATGTCAATTGTCATAGCTCTCCATCATTTGATCTTGGGATTTGACGTACTGCAAAAAAATAAAAAATAAAAGAAAGAAAGAAAAATGAAGGACTTAAAGAGTTCACAATGGAAACAATCCATTGTTTCTCATTGGGCTTATTGCTTTAACTTTTTGAGAGCAACACCGATGTATGTTATTCTGTGCAGTGTAATTAATGTAAGGTAAAACAAAAGCGAAAATTTTATAGTGTCTAATCTTCTATATTCACCTATTATATACAACATGAAATTAAATATTTATGTTTGAAATATTTTGCCAGCAAATGGTCAGTGTACAGTTTTCTTTTCCCTACTGCTGACTTCATCTTTCAGATTTTTTCCAATTGTATATATGACTTGTTAGCTTTTATGATCAGCTGGAGCTATCATGTCAAACTGTAAAAAATGTTGGAAGTTATTTGAACAAAGTGACAGTTAAGCATGTAATAGCACTTGCTTAATTCTTTTACTATACTTCATCTTACTTCATCTTGCGCTCCTCCATAGACAAAAGGCTTCTCCCAGCGAAATTGGTCGTGAGATTGCTTTCCCTCGATGAGACGGCATCCTAGGGCTCATCAAAGCCCTGGATATAACATTATGATGTTGCAAACTTAGCCGGCTGTTTTGCTCGTGGATCTCGTCCTTAAATATTGATGTTGCAAGCTAAATATCACGTTCCAAATCGACTCCACCCTTGACGATCACTAAACATCGTTAAGCTAAATGCACTTAGCGTATTGTCACGCGTCTTGATTGTCAAGGGCGCTAAACATCGTGTTGGCAGGAATTTGGACTGGCTGAGGGTCCTTGGTGAATGGGGCTCAATATTAACCGTTGCTAACGACCAGCCTGTCGCAGCTTTGTCGACACATTGACCATTGGAAATAAGATTTCCATGAAATGGATATTTGCAGTGCATGCCAATAATCAAAAGCTCTTCATATGCTCCATACTCGTGAATCTGATCAATCACATCCTCTTGAACCCAATAACAAATATTGAACTTGTGTGATTGCACATCCCGTAAATTACATTCACTACATACAACTCTTGATCCCGGCAATTGGTCATTTGCTACCTTCACACCACTATCTATATTACTTTCTACTTTATCCTCTGCTTCACTTAGTCTTTGCTCCCAACATCTAAGGATGCATCTATTGGGTCTTTGCTTCCAACATCTAAGGATGCATCTATTGGGTCTTGGCATGGGTTTGGACATTATTTTGAATCCTATTGAGTTTTGAACTTTTGACTCCATTATCTGTTTTAGATATGTTTTGATGGGAAAAACTGGCCTGTAGTAATAATAATAATAATAATAATAATAATAATAATATTAACCATATCATCATCTAATCCACATTCTCTTATGTGATCCCGCGAACCATAGGTATATCAAACCTAAGTCCCAAACGATCAACAATGGAATTCACACCCAAGAATTGTCTAGAAATGGATAAAAACGAATTCGACCCCAATTGAACCTATCAATTGAAATCAAATCCAAATATGAAATGGAGCTTGACTCTAATTACACCTGTTAATTAGAACCAAAGCTATCAAATGAATTGTTCTTATCTCAAGGATAAAAAAAAAAAATCTCTCAAATGGAGAAAACAAGTTCTTATCACAAGAACAAGGAAAGCCCTCACTCTAGATGGTTGTATTCAATAATTGTCTAAAAACTTCTATCTTCAAACAAGGAACAAAGACTATATAAAAATATACAAAGGAAACCATAAAGACATAAAAGAATAAAAAAAATTCATAAACTATAAGTTGCCAACTTAACTACAAAGGTTGGTGTCTTTGACTATATACGTTGACGGTTTTGGCAACGGCTTTAAAAATTTCAATTCTGTACATGTTTAAGGTTGGCATAAAGCCGGTAGTGTAAGTAGGGTACGCTGGCAGCATTGGATGGCTAGAGCTGGGCAAATGGGCTAAATAGGCCGAGCCAGCCCGACCCACGGGCTAATGGGCCAAGAAATCTTAGCCCATTTAATAAACGGGTCATAATTTTTTGGCCTTAGCCCAACCCTCTTTGGACCACAGGTAAAATGGGGCCGACCCTCTTACTATGGTTAATCATTACATTTATATAATATACTAAAAATAATTTTACATATTATTTTATAGAAGAATATATATATATATATATGCACATTCTACATAATATGACTCAATTTTTTTTTTTTATTTCACTTAATTTCTTCATTTAGATTCATTGTAATTTTGGTTTAGCTTGAAAACTTTTTTTTGTTTGAATGAAATCATATTGGTTCTAGTTAGGTTAGTTTATGATTTGATTTTTTATATTTTAAATACACATCAAAGTAAAATGTGATGTATGTATAATGCATAATTATGAGCTTTGAAAATTTTCGAAAATGTTGATGACTTGCCCAAGGTTGGTTCTCCTTCGTTTTTTTTTTTTTTTTGGCTCTTCGTTTCTCAATTCTTGCAAGGAGAAAGTTGACATTTCTTGAACTTGACTCGACTTTCACAACTTAACTCCACAACGAAACACCCCTACTCCTATGATTAGTAGTAGAGCTTGGACGGCAGCTACAACACTATGGTAAAACAAACTGCGATGGTGGATGGCAGGTTAAAGACATAAGATTTTGGTGGGGGTGTTTGTATCTATCTGTGTCCTCTCTTCTATTGCTTCATGTAGGTAGTGTACTGTTACCGTGAAAAGAAATAACAAATTTCTTTGGCCCAAAGGTTAAATGGGTCAGGCTTTTTTAGCCTGCTTTTAAATGAGCTAAAAAAGCTGGCCCTAGCTTGCTTTTTTAAACAGGTAAATGGCCACCCATGAGCCATGGCACGTTTGCATAGCTCTAGGCAAAGCTGATGGCTTTGGATCGGCGTTAAACTCTCCCGATGACCTTTGATCCCCATCATTACCTCCTTCTTCGAAAATATTTGTTCTCGAATCTTAGCATTCGATTGGAATTGAGCATCTCCTCTTGGACGCAATCTTCTCAAAGGAGGTGATTCACCTTTAACACTTTTAAATTCTTGCAACAAAAAAGAATCTACAGTAGGTAGAAAAATTTTCATATCATTAGTGTTAAAAGACTTCTCTTTGTGCAATGGTACAAATAATTTCCTTGCAAACAAAGATTTCTTAAGCTTACTTTTCTTCTCTCTCTTATTCTTTGCTTTTTCATCTCTCAAATTCTTTTGCTTTTCACTCCCCTCATGATTTTTCACTCTTTTGTTTTTCTTTTCTTTTACACTCACACTCACACTCTTTTGCTCTTGATTATATTTTACCTCACTCACTTTTGAGTGATCATGAGCCTCCAACATCCACCTTTGATCTTCATAAGCTTGACTTGGAGTTAAAAGTGTAAGCGTCAACACCCTTCAAAACAAAAAGAACACACATTGTGAAAGCCATCATATTTAACCTTTCTATCATATTGCCATGGCCTCCCCAACATAATATGTCCCACATGCATACGCGTCACATCACAAAGAACCACATCTTTGTAGCTACCAATGGAAAAAGTCACCAACACATATTTTGTAACCTTGATCTCTCCACATGCACTGAACCATTGTAGCTTATATGGTTTAAGATGCTTAGAAGTAAGCAACTTCAATGTATCAACCAACAATGTATTGACAACATTAGTATAGCTACCACTATCAATGATCATGCTACATACCTGATCATTCACACGACACCTAGTATGAAAAATATTGTCCTTTGCACTTCAGCTTCCTCTTTCACCTATTCACTTGATGCTCTTTTCACTACTGCTACTAATTTTTCCTTCATAGGTTCTTCAATATCACTAACATCTTCCAATGGTAGCATATCATCATAATTGGAACTAATACTTTCTATATCTTTATTGTCCTTAACTATCATAATCCTTTTGTTTGGACATTGAGAAGCCACATGTCCATGTCCTTTACATTTAAAACCAACAATGTCACGTGATATAGTAGATGGTTTTTTGTATCATTTGGTACTAGAGCACAGGATTTCTAAGAATCCATATCCACTTTGATCAAAGGTAACTCGAATCATTCGTTTTTTTTTTGTTTCCTTTGTGGGGTTTTGGGAGTTGTCTGATCTGGTTGATTGTTTGCTATCAGGATTTTATTTTATTTTATTTTTCTTTGTGATAAAAAAAGGGGACATTCGTGCAATTTTTTTTTTTTTTGTGTCTTTTAGGGTTTTTGTGAAAGTTGTGATTTTTTAGATTTTTTTGTTTAGGAGTCAAATACGAGTGAATGATGATAAACCTATCTTTCATGAAAGATGTTTGGTGAATAACAAGGTATGTAGTTTGACAATTGATAGTGAGAGTTCTATAAATATTGGTAGTACCTTTTTTGTGGAAGAGTTAGGTATGGAAACTTTGGAGCTTAGAGCACCACACAAAATACATGATGATTGTGGAGAATTTATGGTGATTGAGTAGGTTCGGATTGCTTTGTCCATTGGAAAATATCATGATGAAGTTTTATGTGATGTAGTTCCAATATAAACTTGTCATATTTTATTGGGGACCATGGAAGTCTAACAGGAAAGCCAAGTATGATAGATGCAAGGATCACTATTCTTTGGTTTTCAACCAAAAGCGAGTGAATTTAGTACCACTCGATCCATGGGAAGCTATTGAAGATTAGATGAGGATTCCAAGGCAATTTAGGAAAAGAGAAAAGAAAAGATTGCTCTTGAAAAGATTGAGAGTCAAGAAAAGAATAAGCAAGATGAAAAGCATGAGAGTCTAGAAAATAGTGTGAGTAAGGAAAAAAGTGATAAAAACATACTGGTGAGTAATGAGAGAAAACAATTTAAGTGTGAAACACTTGTTGATAAAACAAGTGAGGATTTTTTTTTTTCCTACTAATGAGATTAACTATTCTTTTCCTATTGAGATTGTTTCATGACTGTAGGAATCTAAATATTTTGTCCTTAGAAAATTTTAGATGCAACAGAGTATCAAATTGATGTCATTCCTAGCAAACCAGCCTATAGATGTGATCTGGTAGAGTCCAAGAACGAAGGTTCGATGACAAATCTTTTCAAAGAAGGAGGGAATGATGCCAACTGATAGCATCATCATTGGAACTGACCAAGTTTAAGATCAACAATCCATTTCAAAGATTTGGAGGCTTGTTGAGTGGAGTTCTAATGACTAAAACGTGAGTCAAGCGAGTTAAGTAAGTCTATAAAGTAGTTTGAGATATGAGAGATTGAAGAATTTCAATTATTGGAGTGATTAGACCTGGACAACGCCATCCTATATTGGAGAACAGTCAGCCTTGATTTAAAATTCAATCGTACTTTGGAGATTTGCACGTATGCCGGCCTCAAGGCCGCTGGCCTTCATGGTAAAGCCACTGGCTTTTGTAGTTCGGAAATTAATTCCAGCTTCATCTTTCCATTTGTAGGCCACTAGTGTTGTTTAAAAACCGCTAGCCTATGTTTTGTCGGCAGCTTTGGAATTTTAGTTGTCTTTTCATATTTCTTTGGTTACTTTTCATATTTCCTTATTTTAATTGTTTAGTAGCTTAGTTTTGAGGCTAATAATAGCCTATATAAACATATGAGATATCTTATGATGAATGAAATTTGAGAGTTTTCTCTTTGAAATTCTTGAGTGAATTTCGTTTTGAACTTATTGGGAGTTTCCCGTGGAGTTCAACCGCCCTTTGACTTGTCAATCGATTTGCCATCACCGGTTGTGGCATCTACGACTATACTAAGGTTCTTGTCTCCATATAAGCAGCGAGTCGTGGTTCCACCAGGTTTCTTAGATTGATCCTAGGATTTTGTTTTCGATTTCAATAACAGGTTTTGTTTACAGGTTGGTGTGGTTTGTTTTCATTTTCATATCATTCTCTCATCTTCATTCTTCTATCACAAAGAATCATATAATTCCAAAATTCATGCTCTATAGTTTGTAATGTGGGGAAGGAGATGACTTCATATGTATATATATACATGCATATATATGCACATATTACTTAATATATATAGTTGGAAATTAACATGTGGCAACAGGTTGGGTAGGTCATAGGTATCACAAAATTCTTATTTGGATGAGTCATGTGTATAGTGAAGGACCTAAAAAAAAAAAAAAACTAGGATTTTAACCAACTTTTGAGATAACTATAATATATTAAGGTGAATTCAAGTTTTATTTTTTTCTCGTGATCTAATTTCAATATAGGAGTCCTTGTAAAATATATATATACACATATTGATATGGACTTTCCAATCTCAAACACTCAAATTAAAATTAAAACCATATTCTTACTGTGTGACTAATTCTAAACAAGTGTAAGTATTGATTGTAATATCAGTGAAAGTACAGGGGTCATTCCACCAAGACCTATAACTACTAGTACTCACCCTAATTCTACTATTTAGCTGGTTTAATGGGAGTGACAAGAATAAGAATTAATATTTAATTAATTAAATAACCCTAGAATAAAGGATATCACACTTTCAAAAATATATATCAATCACAAAACATACCCCTAATCTTGATTCATCACTAATCCTATTTCCAATACCTTATAAAACATTCATTAATCAATTGTTTAAGTTCTTGAACTACAAGAATCCCTAGTTTCATCAATTTTTCCTTCAAGACAATCTAATTCTAACCCTATATGTCTAATGGAAATTTCTTTGTCATTAGATGCATATAAAATTGTATTAAAGTTAATGATTCCTAGAGTAAATCTTTATGCAGAAAACTCATGCAATATATGTCTAGACCTATATTCAAACCTCTCTATATATAGATCTATTCTATTAGATGAAATCTCTTTCTATCTAAAAAAATCAATCATGGAATCAATTATGGCCACAAATTAAGCACAAGAACTAGTAAATATGAATAGACTCAAGAATCATAAACTTTCATTAACGAAATAATCCAATCCCTATATTAGAGTTAGGATTCCTCAAGACCTAAGGTAAAAAGATTTATTTTTCCATATAGATATCATTAAAATGACAAAAATAAGGAGAAATAGATAGAAATCATAATTGCAACACTTAAAGATGAATTTTTGCGATCTCCGATAAGTTCTAGCATATCTCCACTTGAAAGCACCTATTTTTCTCTCTATGGTTCGTAAAAAGGATCAAGAATATGAAAAAGACGAGTTAAGATTGATATTTATAGGAAAGGGTCAAGCTTCTCCTGTATAATCATCCTATAAGGCCGTGTTCGAGGCTGTATATGATGTAAAATGGCGAAACAATGTGATTCCTAGCTCTGCACGACCCCGAGCATAGCATGAGCAGACAGGTCGTGCCCTTCAATAATCACTTTTATCCACTTTTAATCCTCTACACAAGCTTGCTACACGGCTTATGTAACTTCGTTATGTACTTTAAAAATGCTTACTGGTCACTTTTCGCCCTCTACACTAGTGTTCTACATAACTTGTGTAGAATTGTCAGACATGCTATAAATCTTCCATTTGCCTATTTCTTCATTAAAACCTCACTTGACTCATCCAAAAGGCTTCATTAAGCTTAATATCTTCCTTTATCCCTAAAATTAACATTTTAACTAAATAAATATCCTTTTCTTTACTAATTCATGTAAAATCAATATAATATCATATAAAAATAATGTGAATAATAATGGTCTTTTGAAACTCATCACATATATATGGGATAATGTCACGAATGGCACCTAAAGTTTAGCAAAATATGCAATTAGGTATCTGAACTTTGAAATTGATCAATTTAGTATCTGAAAAATTTTGAAATTGATCAATTTAGTACCTAAAAGAACTTAAAGGAGGTATTGTTGTCGTACAAGAAAAGTTCTTTCAAGTATTGATTGATTTCAAAATTCAGGTCTAAATTGATTAATTTCAAAGTTTGGATACTTAATTGGTAAGGTTAGATAGATTATAGGCTTCACAAAATTCTTATTGGGATGAGTCATGTGTAATAACCCAAAATTGTACAACTATATATATATATATATATATATATCTTTAAATAAGTAATGTGAAATTTATGGAAATGTTTTAAAAGAAATCACAAACAAAAAAAAATCACTCATAATTTTTTACGTTTTAAAAAAATATTACAATGCAAATAATCTAACTGATGATTAAAAATGTAAATGAATAACAATAAAATTCCATAGTTTTATGTAATCAACAACGGATAATAATACAACCACATAATGAGATAATATAATTTCAACTTTATTAAGATAATGGTGATTTGGACAAATATCCAAAGAGCATAAATGAGACATCTTGATTTCAATCTTGTCAAGATGATCACGATAACGAAAATAATAGAACATAATACTTTTAATAATTAAAAGAATGTGAATACTGTATATTTTGTATGCACATTGCTATATATATTCAGATAAGAATGGAAAAGTGAGTCTACAACCTTCATTTGTTGAGTTTGTTGTGTTGTGTGAGTTGTGTGGTGTCCTTACATGTTATCTTAGGTCTAGAAACGAGTGGAGTCGAGTCAAGTCCAGTTGTGTTGTCAGTTGTCTTTTTTAGGTTTGAGTCTTCTTCAAAAATCAAGTAATGAAGGTTGAAATCACTAAACTAATTTTTATTTTTTTATATATGCTATATTGCATGAAATATCACTCATATGGAATTAATGAAACGTTGAAAAGTTTCAAACTGCTAAATCAAGAAATAAATGATGAATAATAAATATTTAAGAAAGAAGAGATTAAACACAAACAATAGTAAATGCTAATACATTTCCTGGAAATAAAAATAGTAAGAAATATCAAATAATGTGATAAAAGATCAAAATAATGTAACCATAATACCTTTAATAGATAAGCGCAATAAATATGAATATTGAACAAATGAACAAAAATTTCTTTAAGAAATGAAAAATGATAACAAAGCTTGAATTAAAACTTAATCTAGAAATTGAACTTGGATAATCTAATTAAACCAGGTAAAGTGATTAATTAGATAAAATCAAACAGCTTGACATAAACCAATTAATAAATAAATTAACTTGGATTTGAGATTTCAAATAACTCCTTCATTTTAGCCAATTGCCTTAAGTGTCATTTTAAATTAACAAACTTCATTATCTTTTATAAACTTCAACTAAAATTCTTTTCTTTTAATTCTAAATCTCTAAACCTTTAAAAAAATTCAATTTCAATGTTTAATAAATTTGTAAACTTCAAACTTTAGCTTATTTCATAAATTGATTCATCCAATTCTTCAAAATTATCAAATTGGATCCTTTTTCTTTTAAATTAAAAATCACCTAAATTTCCTAAATTCATTTACCAAAATTTATAAACTGTCCTAAATTAGCTATTTTAACCTATAATTTTATTTTCTTAATCCCCACAAATTGTGAGTTCAAATGCATATTTAAAAATATTAATTTTAGACTTGAACTCAAACTAAATATTAAGTTTCCGCAAAATTAAATTCTAATCTTGATTTTCAATTCAAGCTATTAATTTATATGTTATACGTCTTGAAATTATCTTCCAATTATTTTCAGTACTTAAGAAAATCATTTGGAAAGTTTAAACTGAACCCTTTTGGTACGAACTAGTATTGCTCTGATGCCAAATGAGATGAACTAGACCAACCTATGATCAAACCCGTAATCTAAATTGGAAATAAATCCAAGAACCATCTAAGAATCGATGGAAATCACGACCCGTTGCTTGTAATGAAGAAAGAACTTTGGTATAAAAGTGAAGACATCACAATCGATGATGGAAAGCAGATTGATAAGCTGGTGAATGCCATGAGAAACCCTGATAAGTTCAAACTAATTCTATCAGAATTCAAAGAGAAATACTCTCAAATTTCATTCAACATAAACTATGAAATGTTTACAACCAAATACGTCTATATAAACTAAAGAAAGGAAACCTAAAAGACATAATCATAAAAGTTGGCGACCTATATTACAAATTGGGTGGCCTACAATTAAAACAAGAAACTAAAACAATTTTATGAATGAAGAAGGCCACCAGCTTATCTATTTATGCCGGCAGTGTTGACATGAAGGTAGGTAGCATTAATGCTAGCGTATGACTCTAAAGCTTTAAGCCCGGCTGCTTTCCATCCTAGGTCGGCGGTATACAGCTTCATCAGCTTCAACACTTGAAAATCTTTAATCTCTTGTATCTCAAACTACTTTATAGGCTTTTTTGGTTCGCTTGACTCGTGTTTTAATCATTAGGACTCCAGTCAACAGGCCTCCAATTCTTTGAAATAGATTGTTGAAGTTAAACTTGGTCGGCTCTAATGTTGATGTTATCAAATCCTCATCATTCCCTCCTTCTTGGAAAAGATTTTTCCTCGAATTTTCTTTCTTTGACTCTTCCAGATTGCATCTATGTGTTGATTTGCTAGAAATGAAAACAATTTGATGAGCTATTCCATCTGCAATTTCTTGGAACAGTTCTTTAGATTCCTGCAATATTGAAACATCCATACTAGGCATAGAAAATTCATTAGTGGAAAAACAAATATCCTCATTGTTTTTATCAATATCACTCTCTAGTGTTTGTGTCATACTCTAATTTTTTTCTCTCATTGCTCACCAGTGTGTTTTGGTCATTTTTCTCCATAGTCTCGCTCCTTTCTTCACTTTCAATCTTTTCTAGAGCAATATTTTCTTTGGGTCTTTGTTTTGCTCTCGCATTTTCTCTTAGTTGTTCACTCTCCCTATGTTTTGAATTTATAAGCATTGTCATTGATGCACTCCAACACTTGGAATGGCCCATCTCCTCTATGTTGTAACTTGGATTTTCTTTGAACTATAAATCTTTCCTTTCTCAAATGAGCCCAAACCCAATCTTCGGGCTCAAAAATAACTTTGACTCGACCCTTGTTGGCTTGTTTGACATTATGCTCATTTTTCTTCTCAACGTTAGCTTTAACCTTTGCTTGCAAATCTCTAACAAAATTTTCCTTTTTCTTTCCATCAAGATCAACAAATTCATTAGTAGGCAAAGGAAGAATATTTAAGGGAGTTAAAGGATTACACTCATAGACATTCTCAAATGGAGAATAAGATATGGTCAAATTCACAGCTCGATTATATGTAAACTCAATATATGGCAAAAAATTGTTCCCATTGTTTTAAATTCTTTTAAATTACAACACGCAACAAAGTATCAATAGTCCTATTTACTACTTTAGTTTTCTCCTCAGTTTGTGGATGTGCAATAGTAGAAAATAAAAATTTAGTTCCCAGTCAATTCCATAAAGTACACCAAAAATGACTTAAACTTATCACTCACAATTGTTCTTGGCATTCCATGCAAATGCACCACTTCTTTGAAAAACAGATCAGCAATATGAGTTGCATCATTAATTTTAGAACAAGCGATGAAATAAGCCATCTTACTAAATCTATCGACAACAACAAATATGCTATCTTTTCCATTTTGAGATCTAGGTAACCCAAGATAAAATCCATGGAAATATCAGTCCAGGTTTGATTAGGCATATGTAAAAGAGTATATTGTCCATGTGGCATCACTTTGGATTTAGCTTGTTTACATATAATACATTTTTCACAAAGAGCTTGCACATCAAATTTCATGTTAGGCCAATAAAAATGTTATTGTAACACATCCAAAATCTTTTTAATGCTAAAATGACCCATTAATCCACCTCCATGTGTTTCCCTAATAAGCAATTCACGCAATGAACATTTGGGAACACAAAGCTTATTCTTTTTAAACAAATGCCCCTCATGCCTATAAAAATTAGCAAAGGCATGCTTAGACCAAGCGCTCTAAAATTGGCTAAAATCAACATCAGCAGCATACAAATCCTTAATATACTCAAATCCAAGCAATTTTGTATGTAAATAAGTTAAAAGCACATACCTTCTTGATAATGCATCAGCCGCTATATTTTCTTTGCCTTGCTTGTACTTGATCACATAAGGAAATGTCTCAATAAACTCTAACTACTTGGCATGTCTTCTATTCACCCTACCCTAAGACTTCAAATACTTCAAGCTCTCATGGTCCAAATGAATGATGAAATCCTTTGGCCATAGATAGTGTTGCCATGTCCGCAATATCCTCACCAACACATACAATTCTTCATCATACGTCGGACAGTTCAATGCTGCACCATCGAGCTTCTTGCTAAAGTAAGCAATCGGCTTAGAGTCCTACATCAAAACACCACCAATACCTTTTCTTGGCGCATCACACTCAATTTCAAAAACTTTATCAAAATTGGGCAGAACATGCCAAGGAGTGTTGGTCAACTTATCTTTCAAAGTGTTAAAAGCCTTTTCATGCTTTTCAGTCCATTTAAACTCCACGTTTTTTTTAACAAGATCATTTAAAGGAGTTGCTATAAAACTAAAATCTCTTACAAATCTCCTATAAAAGCTTGCTAAACTATGAAAACTTTTAACTTCATTTGCATTTCTAGGTCTTGACTGCTTCCTAATAGCCTTCACCTTATCTTCATGCACAGAAATTCCATTTGCACTCACAACAAATCCAAGGAAAATAATAGATTCCATGCAAAAAGTACATTTCTTTAAATTGGCATATAATCTATTTTCCCTTAAGACATTAAAAACATCATGCAAATGCTGAACATGTTCATCCGAATCCTTGTTGTAAACTAGAATACCATCAAAGGAAAAAACAACAAATTTTCCAATGAAAGCATGTAGAACATGATTCATCAATCTCATAAAGGTGCTAGGTGCATTTGACAAAATGGCATTACCAACCACTCATAAAGACCATATTTAGTTTTAAAAGCGATTTTCCACTCATCTCCCTCTTTCATACGAATTTGGTAATATCCATTTTTCATATCAATCTTAAAAAACAAACAAGCACCATACAATTCATCAAGCATATCATCAAGTATAGGTATTAGATATCTATACTTTGCCGTAATCTTGTTGATTTCTCGACAATCTACACACATGCGCCGCGTTTCATCTTTCTTTAGCACTACAATAATAGGGACTGAACATGAACTTAGGCTCTCTCTCATAAACCATTTTCCTATCAATTCATCAACTTCCCTTTGTATATCTTTTGTCTCTTCAGGATTTGCTTGATATGCTGGCTTATTGGGAATTAAAGCTTCAGGAAGGAAGTTTATTTGATTCTCAATACCTCTCAAAGTGGGCAATTCGCTTGGAAAATCTTCAAGAAACAAATCATCGAATTCCTACAACAAAGACACAACCACATTAGGAATAGAATTGTTAAGCTCGTCAGTAGAAAAATAAACATCCTTGTACATAAGTACAAGTAGTTGCTGTATCAAATTCATAACACTCTTAACCTCACTTGTTTTAGCAATGCCACTCACTCGTGTTTGACACTCATTGCTCACTATTGTGTGTTTGTCATTCTTTTTCTCACTTCTCTCTTGATTAGTCAAGTGTTTATCTCTCACTTTAAATTCTTTTGTTGTTCTCAATTGATCTTCACAAGCCTCCCATGGCTTTAAAGGTGTTAGAATCACAAGCTTCTAGTTCAACATGAAAGAATAATGGCCATCATTTCTAACCTTCCTATTGAATTGCCATGGCCGCCCTAACAAAATATGTCTAGCCTGCATTGGCACCACATCACATAGAACTTCATCATTGTACTTGCCAATTGAAAATGCAACCAAAACCTGCTTAGGCATCTTGACTTACCTACAATCACTTAACCATTGCGGGCATCTCATGCCTTAAAGTCTTCAAATTCAGTGTATTTACTAACAAGGTACTTGCCACATTCCTGCAACTTCCACTATCAATTATCAAACTACATACCTTGTTGTTGACATGACACCTGGTGTGAAAAATATGCTCACACTGTACGTACCTCATCACTATGATCCTTAAGCTGAATATTGAGAGTTCACCTAGTAACTAGAAATTCACCCTTCACTAGCCCTTTATACTCAACATCACTATAGTCTTCTAATGGTAGCATGTCATTATCACTGGAACTCGTACTCTCCACATCACTATTTTCACGAATAACCATTGTTTTACGATTTAGACATTGGGAAGCAATATGTCCATGTCCTTGGCACCTGAAACATCTAATATCACGTGACTTAGAAGATGATTTAGTTTTCGATTTACCTTTTGAAGATGAAACTGGATCTTTGTTCTTCTTATCTTCTTTAGATTTTGAAGTTTCTTTGTAGTCCTTCCATTTTGATTTCCAAGAAGATTTAGAAGATGAACCATAACTCGATTTATCCTTAAACTTCAGTTGCTTCTCAACTTTAATAGCTTTATGTAACAACTCTTCCATGTCCACATAGTGCTGTAAGTCTACAATATCAGTAGTATCTTTGTTCAATCCACATAATGAATCTAGCCATTGTAGCTTCTGGATCTTCCTCCACTTTAGCCTTAATCATGGCTACTTCCATTTCTTTATAATAATCATCCACACTCATAGAACCCTAAGTCAAACTTTGCAACTTTCTGCACAAGTCTCTGTGATAGTAACTAAGAATATATCTCTTTCTCATTACAACTTTTATTTCCTCCCATTTTCTAATAGTCTATTCACCATACCTACACCGATAAATCACCAATTGATCCCACCAGATACTGGCATAGTCTATGAACTTCACTACAGCTTACTTGACTTTCTCTTCAGAGTAATTAGTGCAATCAAATATGTGCTCCACTTTTCTTTCCCATTCCAGGTATAATTATGGATCATTCATTCCCTGGTGTAAACCCTAGTTTTCCTAGTAACCAAGTAGACTCCGGGAACCAGAGACTAAAACCCTAAACCGGATTAGCTTAAGCTTGAGAGAGAAACCTAAGAACCCTGGATCTAACTTTCCTTCGATTTCAAACTAAAGAACTTTTGTAAAATAATTTAATATGGAATATTGTTCTAAAGTATATTTCAAACCATAAGAAGATCTGACTTCGAAAAATTTTCTATTATGAGCCTTCCCAAGATCCATCACGGAAAAGTGGGCCTCGAGACTCGAAATTCAAAAAATATTTCGTAATACTCTTTAAAACTAAAATTTAATAAGGATTTCAAAAATATAAATTTTATAATTTTTCGGTTTATAAAAATTACAAATATAGCCATTTTCTCGTATTTTCTTTACTACCGGTAAATTAATTGTCTTGATTACTATTCACTACCATTCACAAGTACAAGCCCATGCCCTACTCACACTCACAAACCATACCTATTCTTACATTTTTACAACTAAACCATACCTTATTATATCACCTTCCTTACAATTAATTTTCCAATGCATTTCATTACACATTTTAATTTGAAAAATTTTACAAAAATTATTTTCTCTCCCTCTCTTCTCTCCTGCGGTTGGCGCATACCCCTCCTCTCTTACCTTCATTTGTGTTTTTTTTAGTTAATTTATTAAGCCATTAACCCTAATTTACTTCCATATATATATATATATCCATTTATACTCTCTCTCCTCATTTTTACTCTTTCATTTTTTTAATTCAAGTAAAACCCTCTCTTTTTCTCTCCTTGGTGCCATGACCCCTAGCACACACACACACACACACACTCACACAAGCTTATTTTTCTTCTTCATTCTCCTCTTGATTCAAGCTTTAGATGATGGATGTTTAACCTTTCTACCACTAAACCTTGTAATGGCAAGACCATTCGTGAGTATTTTCATATGTAAGTCCCCATAACCTCTTGCTAGGGATAAGAAAATATTACTATATGAATATCAAACCATCACAAGAGTAGATCTTGTATTTGAACATATTTTTGTATGATGATATTCATGTTCATGCATATAGTAGTAGAGTAAAGTAAAGATCTTGCAAAAAAAAAAAAAAAAAAAATCTATTTTTATGTTTTCAAATTTCATTTCATGCATCCTAAAGGATAGATCTAGCATTTAAATGTTCATATTATACTTGACATTCATGATCTTATGGATATTTTGTGTTTTGGTGCATTTATGATCATAAAGACCTTTGTCTTTTGTATATAAATGTTGTAGTTGTAGATCCTTAAGTAGATGAGACAAGGAACTCAAAAAGGAAATTTATTTATTTGAAATGATCAAATGTAAATTCGGATGATTTCAAGACCATGCTTTAAAAACCCTTTTATCAACCCAAAAACTTGTGTTTTATATAAAAAATGAAGAGTATAGGTAGTAGATGTCATCAAGTGATGATTTTTATAGGTTAAGATGGGATTTGCTAAGAAAAATATGTAAAACAAGGAGTAGAAATAAAGTAGGAAATTTTGAGTTGCTTGTCATTTTAAGAAATTCATAATAAAGGAGTAATGGCATGAAAACACTTACTTTCCAAACTCAAAATAGAAGTTTTATTAAAGCAATGAAGTCCTTAAGGGATAGGTATAATAGAGCCTTAAATTTTAAAGTATTAAATAAGTTTTTCTCAAAGAAATCACTCAAAAACTAATTATATAAAAATTCGGATTTAGGAATAGCCCCTATTTGAAAACATGTTTACAAAGTATAAAATGAGGATTTTTATGAAAAAATGAAGGCCTTAAGGAATAGATATGATAAAGACTCAATTTTAGCAAGGATAACTAGATTTTCCTAAGAAATAATTCCAAAACAAAAGAGAATGATCAAGGTCATGAAGCTAGTCTTCTTAAGAGTAAGTATTCATGGAGTTTTACAAATAAGAGTTTCTAAAATTTTCTTTTAGTGAATATCGTCAAGAGCATGCATACATCAAGCTCATAACATGCCATTCGTGATAGGAAATCTTCAATATTGCATGTATAGTTGATCTATATTGTAGAAACATTACAAACATTCACAAAACTACTTTTCAGAATTGGATTTCGCTATTGATCAGAATGTTTCGAGACCCAAATGTTTTCAAAACTTGGAAATAATATTATAATTAGATAGATCTTTCGAAGTAGATAGAAATCGATATATAATTTACGAAATTCCAAGTTAAAATGACCAAGTTACGGCCGTTTTAATTTGGGACTTCCACAAATGACGAGAATTACGAAATTACTAGTTTTGCTTAATAGTTTGGTTTAGTTAAGTGATGAAATACTCATTAGGATATTTCTTCTTTTTTAGGTGACCCCGAGATTGACAATTCCCTTCCATCGGACTATTATTACTAGAGGACCAGTGTTCCAATGGCTGAGTGAGTATTTCTTTCCGATTCCATTTATTGTGTGTGATTGTAATGATAGTTGCATTAGATTTTAGGCAAAGATAAATGGATACATATGGTGGGGATAAATGGGAATTATGCATGTCTGCTGATGATATGAGAAATTGAAAATAAGAATATCGAGGCTGAGTGATTAACTAATGGATGTATTGATTGTTTGCAATTATTGATTGATCACTTAAGGAATTGGCATAATCGACTATTCGGAATTGATAAGTAATATGGACTCATTCATATCACAAATGGGGATAGAGGATTAGCATTGGTTGGTTGCCCATGATCCAAAAATGGAGTAAAAGTTGGTTAATCGTAATCCATAAACGAAATAATAAGTTGGTTAATCGTGATCCACAAACGAAATTATAAGTTGGTTGACCGTGATCCAAAAATGACATACTTTAGTACTACCGCAGTATTCGTTAATCTGCTAATCCAGAATGGAGGGCGAAATTCTATTGACATATGATTTCCAGCTAGTCATATGTCTGTTGATTACCATATGTTTGATGCATATCACTTGCCTGATTAATCACTTGCTTGTATGATGTTTTATGAATGTAATCTTGGAAGTTCTTACTCACTAAGCTAGTGTAGCTTATGTCCCTACAATTTTTATTTGTTGCAGCACTCGTTTATCTAGCTTAGACAGAGGCACCCTACAGCTCAAGTACAGGAGCTAGGCATTTCCTTTAGAAGTTATATTCATTTTTGTTTAGACTTCCGCAGGAAATCGAAAGACTCTGGATGACTGTAATAGACCTCTTAACAATATTCTTTTGCGGGGGAATGCCCCTTAGTATTTGTAACTAATTATTTGTGTTTTGATTTATATTCTAATGCTATTGAATGTCGATTTAAACTCTTTATCTCCATCGGTTCAAGTATTCTATTGTCGTAAAGGTACGCCTTACATTTATACAAGACTCCCGTAGGATTAAGAGAGTAATTCGTGGGTCTTATATAGCATGTGACGGATTGTTACGTTTAGGATACCCTATGGGGTGTGACACCTGGAAAGAAGGAATTTTCATCTTGATACTGCTTAGATTACTATCATGCTTCGGTGCTTTTCCTTTTCTCCTCATGGAACTACCATCTTTAGAATTGAAATCTTCTCTTTCCTCTTCAACAGAAGGCTTCTTTTTAGAAGGTCTACATTTGCTAGGAGATTGTCATGCCCAGAATGGTACCCTAAACGTGGCAGTCCACCGCCACACATAATATTAAAGCTGATGAATAACAACCTTAATCATGCAAGAGCTTGATATTACGTTCAAGGCGTGCTTCCAAGATAGTAGGAGACTCAAAGAGGTATTATATTTAAGCAGGCAATAAAAGCATGCAAGAATTTATAAGATAATCATGTAATAATCATTAAGTTCAAAAGTTTTACAACTTCTTAGGGGCATTCCCCTATTCTTAAAGTCTTATTATTCTAAGCCAACTTAAAAACATACATAAATATATCAAAAACCTGCTATAGAGATTTTTCTTAGAAGTCTACACCCAATAGCTAAATATGCAAACTTCTTCCAAAAAATCCTAGTAACTTTGACTCGGACCTGACAAAAGGGGCTCCTTGGTGCCAACCATAAGTAATCAAACTATAATAAAAAGCTATAGAGGTATAAGAAAAACTAACTTAGTAAGATAACTCCTTTCTTCAAAACATTCCCATAAATCATACAAGTATTTAAAACAATCATATGTGTATGCAACAATCACATAAGCAATCAAAATATACACGATTAACTAGAAACTATGTATAGCATGGATTTTATGCCCTCCATGTTGGGGGTTGGGTGGTTACCGACCCATTCAACCATCAATATTTCCAGACTTACAGGTTCCTACTTGCCATGTAGACTTTCCGATTACTACTAGCCACCACTACAACTCCTCGTTTCCCAAAACGAAGAATAGTAGCAAAAAATATATGTGACTCACAATATATCATGCATGAATCGTTTTTAGTATTGTTTTATCCAATTATTGTTAATTTCGAGTTAAAGGTGACCAAAACAATATCCATCATACCTTTGCAAGAGAACATAAATTATTCATCAAACCTTCTTTTGATATACTTAGCTTCTTATTCACCAATCACTTCATTCAACATGCTTCTAATTCACACACAACATTTATTCTTTTATCTTTCCTTAGTTTCTAGTGGCACTACTTACAAGCACATTCAAGAAAATATAATAAGTAAGGGATTAACTTACTCCATGGCAATCGCTACTAGTTGAAGTAGTCCTTCGAGAAAGCAATATCGCTTTGGATATTTGAAAGAAATACCCGAGTCTTTTCGAAGAATCAGGTATGAATTTTAAGTTTTGAGGACAAAACTTTCTTTAAGGGGGTAGGTTGTAAACCCTTGAAATTTTGATTTATTTTAAGCTTAATCTTAGAATTAAAAGTCAATCAAAAACCCTAAAGGTTAATAAAAGACTAGTACAAACCCTATAATTTAAATCCGGCAATCCCGTATTCTTTAGCCTCAGAAAACAAAGTTGAGATAATTAGTGATAATAGTTCGTAATAATATAAGGAAAAGCGAAGATATCAAATTTGCGAATTTCGAGTGTCCTTCAGACCCAAACAGGATTAGCTCTCGAAAAGTGTGTCCCGGAGCTCGGAATAGTAAAAATATTCCGATAACACCATTAGGACAAAGTTAACACAAGGATTTCAAAAATACCTGTTTTGTAATTTTTCGGTAATTAAAAATTATAGATATTGCATTTATACACATATTTTCTTTACTATCGGTACATTATTAATCTTATTACTATTCATTGTCCTATACTACTATTCATTACTATTAATCTATTTCTACTTTATCTTACAACCTATTCTTACTACCTATATATCTATTTTTTTCTACTTTTTTCATTTCCAATACACCTTCACATCAACCATACTTCACATCTTTATTACTTTTTATTACAAAATAACAAATAAAATAAATTCCACTCCTCCCTCCCTCTCTCTCTCTCTCTCTCTAAGGTCGGCACCACCTTCCTCTCTCTTCCATCAATTATTTTTCTTTTTCAATTTATTTTATTACATCTAATTTCCACTCCAAAATTTCTATAAATACCCAATTTCCTTTCACTTCTTTCACACCATATTTACATATAACAAAACTCTGTCAAATTCACTCCACAAACACTCTCCACAAAAATTTTTCTCTACCAAAACTCTCTTTCACCAATCACTCACAAAAACTCTCCTCTACACACAAACCATCTACTATTTTCTACTATTCACATAATACCCCATTCATCTACCACCTTCATACTACATAAACACTTTAGGTAAAATTTCTATTCTTATTTTATTTACTCATGTCATATAACTAGCATGACTATGGTATTGTTTTGAAACTCATATGAGTAGTAAAAGCAACAATATGTTCATGTTTTGTTCTTGTACATGAAATTCCAATTTTACTATGTTGTTATTATGCTTATATATATGTTGATTATTAATGATATTATTGTTGTTATTATACTCTAATCTAACTCTATATATATCATTAAGTATATGTATATCTATATATTTTTAGAGCCTCATGCTTTCTAACTATCTTTAACTTGCCATTATTATTGTTTTTTCTTTTCTTTTTCTTTTTCTCTTTTTAGGACTAGTTTATTCTTAGTCCCGGGTTGCCTTGATGAGGCTAAGGCTCCCAATACTTGATAGGGTTACCTTGATGAAGCTAAGGTTTCCAATACTTGATATATTAACTTACTTATTATGTCTTTCTTATATTTTCATATTCTCATACTACATATTCATATCCATGCATGAACATATTGATGTTGTCTCACAAGATTTTCTTAAATTAAAAAAGAAATTATGAGTTCTTTTCCAAAATGAATTTTGTCATGTAAGAAATGATTTTTTCCCATAAAGACTTAGGAATTTATCTTAGCAAATCTTTTTCAAAAATTTAAAGGAGTTCATCGTAAGTTTTTAATAACCAAAGAACATAGGAATTTTTAGATAATACATAAAATAGATATATCATACATACACTTTACAAAACCATAAAGTTCTAAAGTAATTAAAATTTCAAATTCTTGTTTGACGAAAGTTTTACTAAACTTCATTAAGAAAATTTCACCAATACTCTAGAATATGGAGGAATAGACTAGTGTGACAAATCACCAAGAATATTTCTTTTATAAGGATAAAATGATCTTAACGAATAAAGTTAGTAAACAACTTAGGAAATCATTTTAATTAAATGAAATAAACTTTAGGAAAGGTTAAGAAAATGTAAAGCTTGATAAATTTTAACTACTCTCAAATAGTATTTAGAAACTACCCTCTCAACCTCTAGAAATTAAGTTACAAGAAACCTAGAAAGACAAAAATCACTTTTTTAAAAAAAATTGGAAAGACTAAGGAAATAGAATTAAAAAGGGGAAAATAATCACTTAAAATAATTTAAGGAATTTTCCAACAAGCTAAGTGGAAATTTTCAAAGTTTTGCTTTTTCAATTTCTAGAAAGTATTGCTTTTACAAAAATCATGGTTGGATAACTTCATTAAATTCATGCATATGATATGAGTCAATATATATATATATATATATATATATTCTAAAGGTTTTTCCAACTATAATAATATCTATATTTTGGTACAAGTATTTTTAGATAAAAAAAAAGTTTACAAATTTAAGTTTTGAAAACTAGAATTTTCGTGGTAAAACTATACCCTATGGTTTCGGGACCCAAATGACTTTGTATGATAAGAATAAACTTAGAAACGGATAGATCTTTTTGAATAGGTAGAAAAACGGTATATTATATGCAAAATTCCAAGTTAAAATGAGCAAGTTATTGCCATTTAAAGTTGGAATGTCCACCTATACGAATTTTACCCCAATTAGAAAATAGAGTTAAAAGTTTTGGCTAGAAATTCCATGGAATACTCATTTTGGGTATTTTCTTTGTTTAGGAACAGAGGAGGAAGACGTATACTACGCCGAAGACTACTTCGACTAAGAGAGTATCGTCATGGCCAAGTGAGTCTACTTCTCTTATTTTTCATACTCATGCTTGTGCTTGAAAATTAGTTACACTAGATTTAAGAAAAGATAAAATTGAAGATTCATGTGTTTATAACATGTTGAAAGAATATTAAGCATATCGAGCTACGCATTGTTTGTAATAAATTGTATGTTTATTAGCATGTTGAAGTGTCTAAAATTGGTTGGTCACTTGCAAGAAATTGAAAAATAATGGCTAAACTCTAAATAAAAGTTGATACATGCACTTCATAAGTTGAGTCACATTGCATTCGCTATTGTACAATTGGTGGGATAAGTGTATGATATTGGTGGTAGGCATAACTGGTATATTATGTATGTGGCAAGTAGGAGCCAGTAAAAACTATATAAATTGATGGCTAGTAGACGTCGGTAATAAACACATGTTTTTTATGATGAATAGGAGCCGGTAAGATCTATAAAAATGATTTTTTTTTTAAAGAAGTGATGGCCGTAGTGGGCTGGAATACCTAAACCCGAATGAATGGTGTAATTCATTCAACATATGATTCCCGAAAAATCATATGTCTTATATGCTCACATGCTTGTTGCATTACATTTGCTTGTCTAATAAACTTAGTTGTTATTTTGTTTTAAGTATGATTATTGAGATTATTCTCACTAATCTCGTAAAGCTTACGCCCCTGTAGATATTTGTATTCATAGGAACACCTGTTCTTGTACCTGAGGTCTCCCCATATCCGCGTAAGTTTTCTTTTCGGAGCTTTTGAAGGAAATCTACTTGAAGGATTGGACTAAAATTCCTTTAAAATCTTTTGATGTAGCATTTAAGTTATTGTAAAGACTATTAAGTATTTCGATCCTTGGAGTTTTAGCGGGGGTATGCTCTTAAGAATCATGTAATAGACTTTTGATTATTATTATTATGATCTATTTTTATTTCTAGATTCTTGTATGTTCAATATTACTTGCTTAGACTACACTTCCCAAAAGCGTCTCCTATTATCGTGTTAGATACCTTACATGTAATACCGCGACTTTCATGTGACTAAGGTAGTCATTCTTAAGTTTTGATATTATATGTGGCGGACTGCCACATTTAGGGTACCTTTCGGGGCATGACAGTCACGAATCAGAGAAGTATAGATTTACCACGAAAATTCCTCTTTAAAAACAATTTTCCCTATCCTTCCTTCACTGAACGCTTGTTAAGCAAAACTTAAATATGTATATATTTGAAAAGAATTCCTTTGGTACATACATAGACTCATAGTTTATGCATGATGCCATAGGTATTGTCTCATTTAATTAATTTCCATAAAATAACCTTTCCTAAGTTTTGAAAAATTGGACTAGTTAAACTTTTCTTTATGTGGTTGAAATAACTTATAAATTCTTGGGTGATCATAATTTAGTATTCTATATTTTTATTTTTAGTTTATCAAAAGTGACTTGGAATAAAGTTTGGTCTTTTAAAGTTATCTACCAATTTTATTTCTAGGAATTGAAAAATAGAGTTTCAAAAGTTTTCTTTAGTAGTACTTAATGAGTTTACTCTTTGAAAATTTATTTTCTTAGATTGTTGACAAATTTCATTTTACTAAGTGGGTTTTTTTTTTAAGACTTGTAAGTTGATTTTCTTGAAAACTTTTTTAGCTGTTAGTTTAGAAAGTTGGTAAAAATAGTGTCAAGTTATCATCTTTACATCAAGATTTCCATGTTGTCATTTGAAAGGAAAGTATCTTAGACTTTGAAGAATTTTCTTTACCAGTAGTTTGAAATTTCGTGGTGGGCTTGTATAAATTTTTGAAAGGAATTTGTTGAAAACATCCTTCTAAGTCTTGATGAAAAATATTTATTAAGTGATAAAATTTTAAGAGTTTAGTCTTTCATAAAAAGATCTCTTTTTATTTGGACAACAAATTATTAGCTATGCATGAATATGATTATGTAGTTTATAAAAAGACAAGAATGTCACAAGATAAGATAATAAAGAATATAAGAAACAAATAAGCATAATAATAATTGTCAAGTATTGGGAGCCTTAGCTTCATCAAAGCTTTTCAGAACTAAGAATAGACTAGTCCCAAAAGAAAACATAAATTGTTTTAACTTGATGAGGACAAGTCTGAGACTAGAAAGACTAGTCTTAAAATAACATGAAAGTAAATAAATTGCAAGGAAGGTAAATAAATTACAATGAAAATAAATAATTGCAATAACAAGTGAGCTTATATGCTCTAAAAGATATCTATAACTACATAGATATATTTAGTTAGATATATCTATATATTTTTGAACAATATAAAAGAAAAATAGATTTATGAATAGAACAAAGTATGAAATATTATTGCTTTCCTAACATTCATAGGTTCAGAAAACACACACTATATGCATACTAAGCAAATGGACATAAAGAAAGCTTTGATTATTACCTATAGAAGAAGAAGAAAGTAGAGAGAACTTTAGGAGAACTTTTGGAGAGATTTTGGGATAGTAATGGTAGTATAAGAAAGGTGTGAAGGAAATGGAAGAAAGTGATAGTATTTATAGGAAAAAGTGGAGGAAAATTTGTGTTAATTAAATAAGTAAAAATTAAAATATTTATAAGGGAAAGAGAGAGGGGGCGGCGCCTATTAGAGAGAGAGAGAGAGAGAGAGAGAGATTTTAATTTTTTTGTATTTTTGTAATTGAAAAGTGAGATGTGAGAGATGTAAAGTTGTATGAGAAATAAAAATTGTAAGAAAATAGGTATATAGGTTGTAAGAATAGGTTGTAAGGAAAAGTAGAGAATAGTAATGAATAGTAAACAAGAAAATTAAATTACCGGTAGTAATAAAAATATGCGTAAAAAAGCTATATATAATATTTTTAGTTATCGAAAAATTCTAAAACCGTTATATTATAAATTATCATATAATTACGAGTCTAACGGTATTATCAGAATATTTTTGCCATTCCATGAATCCGGACTCTAATATTGAAAACTGCTCTCGTTCGGGTACAAAATGAATTTAATTTTCCTTAATCTAATCTTTTTATGTTCCGCTATATGACTACGGACCATAATTCATGATTATCTTGATTTTATTGTTGTAGGGTTAAGAGCGCGGGAGTGCTGGATCTAAACACATTGTTTTGACTTGTATGGCTATAAGGGTTTTTGTTTGATTTTCGGTCGATGAAGGTTAATAAAACTATTAAAAAATCTAAAGGCTTACAGGGATTCTAAATCATCCAATCTCATATTCATCCTCCTTAATTCATCTCGCATAGACTTCATGATCAATTTCATATCCACATCAGAATTTTCATCACCACTACTCATGATTTATAACCTGCAAAAAAAAAAAAAAAAGAAAAAGAATCTAAACGAAAGACAAAATGTTGGTCCTCAAACACTCCCTTATGTGTGTACTTTCTAAGATGTGAAAACTCTCGTATTTCACTTGAATTGGTCTTTCTCGATATTGATCTCAACACTCTTGTCTTTTACCACTCACTTTCTTTTGTAAGTTCTTAATCAGAACTTGATCAATGATTTCAACACATAAAAAACTAAGGCAAATCAAATTTCAATAACTCAAATCCCAAAGACAAACAAATAGGATCAAGAATCAAGAGACAAAACACAAGAATTGATATATGAGATGATCTTTCAAGAGAACACTAATAGTCGTAATCAAGAACAACAAGAATCTCAAAGGTATCCAGAATATCAATCGCCAATTTTTTTTTAATACATATTTTTCTTCTTCTTTTTTTTTTTTTCACGAATTCCTTTTCTTTTTTTTTTTTTTTACCATGAATTTTCTTTCTTTGTTTTTGTCGGATTAAGAATGAACAAATCAAAACACAAAGAAATATAGGATTGTGGGACAAGAAGGATAGATAGAAAAACTAATGAGGATCAAGTAGCATCAACTCCAAAGGAAACAACTAAACTCAAAGATTTGTTGCTAGATATTGGAGGACCGATGAATAGAGCAAGAGCAAAGCAGATGAAATGAAGCTCTACATGGATTGATTATGGAAATCCAAAAGAATGAACCTCTCTAAAAAGACTCCAACACAAGAAACAAGATTGTCAATTTGTTGGAATCAACTTCATAATTCAAAGGCTGTCATCTTACTCTACAGAATCGTCAGCCTTCTTTTCTAATATGTGCCCTACCTGCAACGCTTCTAGCTTTGGCAAGTAAGACGCCGACGTCTGCGTTTAGGTCTCCAACGTAGGATTGGCTTACAAAGTGACCAGCAGCGAAATTATTAAAGCTATTGTGAAAGCCACTTGTGTTCATTATAAAGGTCACTTGCGTAGAGTCGGCTTACATTTGATTTAAAGTGTCTTTTCTAATTTCTTCTTATTTTCTTTGTTTGTTTGTTTTCTAAGGCTATTTTGAAGCTTATATGAACCCTCGTATGGATGCTTGATGGATGATTAGTTGAATACATAATTTTGAGAGTTTTCTTCTGTTGTGAGGATTTTCTCTTGGTTCTTGAAAAGGAACTAAATTTGGTTTCTTCAGCATTGAAGCTTAGGGAAATCTACTTTGATAACTTAGGTTTCAATCAATAGGTCTAGTTGGGGTCTAGTTCCACTATTTGATAATGTTAGTTCTAATCGAAAGGTTCGATTAGGGTCATGGTCCTATCGCTTGCTTTAAGGCGAGCATAGGGTTTTAATCCATTGTCGAGATCTGGGCCTTAGGTTTTGTATACCTAGGGTTCTTGTTTCGCATCATTTGGTATCAAAGCTTTGGCTCCTTGAATGGGTAATTCTATCCTTTTGAATTTTCTTGTTTAATCCATCTTTGTTTTTCTTTTCTTCTTGTCCCAAAATCCTATCTTTCTTGTGTTTTGTCTCTTGATTCTTGATCCTATTTGTTTGTCTTTGGGATTTGAGTTATTGAAATCTAATTTGCCTTAGTTTTTTTATGTGTTGAAATCATTGATCAAGTTTTGATCAAGAACTTACAAAAGAAAGTGAGTGGCAAAAGGCAAGAGTGTATGAGATCATATCTTAGAGAGTACACACATGAGGGAGTATGTAAGGGCTAACATTTTTTGTTTAGATTCTTTTCTTTTTGCAGGTTGTAAATCATGAGTAGTGGTGATGAAAAGTCTGATGTGGATATGAAATTACTCATGAAGTCTATGCAAGATGAATTAAGGAGGATGAATATAAGATTGGATGATTTAGAATAACCTAGCAAATGTAGACCTTCTAAGAAGAAGTCTTTTATTGAAGATGAAAGAGAATATTTCAATTCTGAAGATGGTAGTTCCATGAGGAGAAAAGGAAAAGCACTGAATCATGATAGTAATCTAAGCAATATCAAGATGAAAATTCCTTCTTTCCGGGGAATGAATGATCCATAATTATACCTGGGATGGGAAAGAAAAGCGGAGCACATATTTGATTGCCACAATTACTCTGAAGAGAAGAAAGTCAAGTAAGTTGTAGTGAAGTTCACAGACTATGCCAGTATCTGGTGGGATCAATTGGTGATTTATCGGTGTAGGTATGGTGAACAGCCTATTAGAAAATGGGAGGAAATAAAAGTTGTAATGAGAAAGAGATATATTCTTAGTTACTATCACAGAGACTTGTGCAGAAAGTTGCAAAGTTTGACTAAGGGTTCTATGAGTGTGGATGATTATTATAAAGAAATGGAAGTAGCCATGATTAGGGCTAAAGTGGAGGAAGATCCAGAAGCTACAATGGCTAGATTCATCATGTGGATTGAACAAAGATACTACTGATATTGTAGAATTACAACACTATGTGGACATGGAAGAGTTGTCACATAAAGCTATTAAAGTTGAGAAGTAGTTGAAGTCTAAGGATAAATCGAGTTATGGTTCATCTTCTAAATCTTCTTGGAAATCAAAGTGGAAGGACTACAAAGCAACTTCAAAATCTAAAGAAGATAAGAAGAACAAAGATCCAGTTTCATCTTCAAAAGGTAAATCGGAAACTAAATCATCTTCTAAGTCATGTGATATTAGATGTTTCAGGTGCTAAGGATATGAACATATTGCTTCCTAATGTATAAACAATAAAACAATGGTTATTCGTGAAAATAGAGATGTGGAGAGTACTAGTTCCAGTGATAATGACATGCTACTATTAGAAGTATAGTGATGTTGAGTATAAAGGGCTAGTGAAGGGTGAATTTCTAGTTACTAGGTGAACTCTCAATATTCAGCCTAAGGATCATAGTAATGAGGTATAGCGTGAGCATATTTTTCACACCAGGTGTCATGTCAACAACAAGGTATGTAGTTTGATAATTGATAGTGGAAGTTGCACGAATGTGGCAAGTACCTTGTTAGTAGATAAGCTAAATTTGAAGACTTCAAGGCATGAACGCCCCTTAAATTGCAGTGGTTGAGTGATGTAGGGGAGTCAAGGTGACTAGGCAGGTTTTGGTTGCATTTTCAATTGGCAAGTATAATAATGAAGTTCTATGCGATGTGGTACCAATGCAGGCTAGTCACATTTTGTTAGGGCGACCATGGCAATTCGATAGGAAGGTTAGACATGATGGCCATTATTCTTTCATTTTGAACTAGAAGCTTGTGATCCTAACACCTTTAAAGCCATGGGAGGCTTGTGAAGACAGGAGTGATGTCATGCCCCGAAAGGTATCCTAAACGTGGCAGTCCGCCGTACACAATATTAAAGCCTAAGAATGACCACCTCAGTCACGCGAAGGCTTCCATACTATGTACAAGGCGTCTAACACATGGAGGAGACTCATCGCAGTAATGCATTTTATGTTGATACAACTTGGGAACAATGTAAAGGAAATTCAATTTACTATACTTCAAATACAAAGCACTATACTTCGAAATTCAAATCATTAAACTTCAATTACATTCATCCATAGACTTCCTTACATAACTATTACAAGGCAAATCATAAAACCTAGCTGATAACTTCAACATTCTCATTTCTTGTCGGAATCCCGAAGCCATTCCCGGCTCCAACCAATTTGGTCACTTTGCATTCTTGAAATAACTTGTTCATTTAAACAACTATTGGGGTATAAGCTACACTAGCTCGGTGAGAATTCTCTTAATTCGGTACCATAACAAACAAGTTATAATCAGTCATATGCTATGCATGAACAAATACGTGAGCAAGCAATTATGCATGGGTATCTGGAACCCACACACAGAACGGATTTACGCCCTCCGTATCTTGGGTTAGGAATGGTATTGAGTCTACACGACCGCATCTAGTCCCCAAGCCCTCGGCTCTTAGCACTCGACTCGGCTAGGCTCATCCAAGAATGCATCCACATGTGCCTTAGTACCCCTGAATGAGCTCTGGCACCGGGTTCGTTATCCAAACGAGTCATCCACGGACCATCCGATCGACCTGCGTAGGAGTAGCATGCTACCAAATGCAATATGTCCAATGCGATGCATGAACAATTTAATTTTTGCTTAGGTCAAAAATATTTATACATTCTTAAGAGTGACCAATCAATATCACACATATAACAGAAATAATATGAACGGTGCAGTTATCCAATCAAATCGTGGTTTCGACATGCTTTAGTATTCTTTGGCATACATTCATCACAATCTCATCATATCTCCCATCCCCATTCATATCGATTTTTATCTTGTTCCTATAATTCTAATGCAACTAACTACAAGCACAATCAAGGTAACAAAACAAGGAGAAAACTCACTCGGCCATTGGATCACTGGTCTTCTAGTAAATAATAATTCGGTAGCAGGGAATCATCGAATTCGGGATCACTTAAAAAGGAAGAAATACTCTAATAAGTATTTCAACTCAAACTAATCCAACGACTTCATACGAACTATCAAATTCGTAATTCGCGTCCTAAGCGGGAATTCCAACTTAAAACGGCCATAACTTGGTCATTTTAACTCGGAATCTCGCAAATTATATATCGATTTCTATCTACTTCGAAAGATCTATCTATTTCTAATATTATTTTCAAGTTTTGAAAACTTTGAAGCTTCGAAAAGTTCGGATCAGATTAGGGCAGTAACATTTCAATCGAAAAATAGTTTTGTAATGTTTGTAATGTTCCTACTATATAAATTAGCTATACATGCAATATGAGTGATTTCCTAACATGAATGACATGAGATGAGCTTAATGTATGCATGATCTTGATGATTTTGCTAAAAAGAAATTTTATAACTTTTTATTTTGCAAGACCATAATAACAACTTACTTATAAAAAATCTAGTCTTCTAACTTTGATTGTTTCCATTTGTTTTGGATTTGTTACTTAAGAAAATATAATTATTTTTGTCAAAATTGAGTCTTCATTATATATATTACTTATGACCTTCATTTCTACATAAAAATTCCATTTTACACTTTGTAGGCATGTTTTCAAGTGGGGTTGATTCCAAAATCCGAATTTTACAAAAATTAGTTTTTGAGTTATTCTTTTAAGTGAAAATCATTTGATAATTAGAAAATTAGGGCTCAATCATACATAACCACTAAGGACTTCATTCTTACACAAAAATTTGCATTTTACACTTGGCAAATATGTTTTCCAATATGATTTACTCAAAAATCCGAATTTTAGAAAATCCACTTTTTGAATGATTCCTTTGGGAAAAACTTGTTTAATGCATTAAAATTCAAGACTTTATGGTACCTATTACTTAAGGACTCCATTCATTACATAAAACCTTTATTTTGAGCTTGGATAATAGGTGTTTTCATGGGCATCATCCAAAATTACGAATTTCACAAATTGACTACTAACTCAAAATTTTCCATCTTGATTCTACTTCTTGTTTTACACATTAATCTCATCAAAACTCATTTGACTTATAAAAATCACTACTTAATGATATCTATTACCTATACCTTTCATTTTTCACATAAAGCATGAGTTTTGGAGTTGATAAATGGGTTTTAAAAATTGGTCTTGGTTGGGATCCGAATTTAGAAAATTTATTTTTGGTCATAACTTTTGATAAAATTTATCTAAGCTTATGAAAATCCATTCCTTACATATCATATCTTAAGAGCCTTTCATTTCTTAAATAAAAACTTCATTTTTGAGTTTGAAAACATGTTTTTAAAATATGCCTTGGCCAAAATCCGAAAATAAGATTTTTATTTTGAAAATAACTTTTGAAAATCACATTAGATTCTTGTAAAAAGAAGTCTTGATGATATACATATATTAAGCCTTCATTTTCTTAAGTAAAAATTACATTTTGACACTTGGAAAGTGGTTTTTAAATATGGGTCTTGCCAAAATACGAATTTCACTATTTTTGTTCAAGTTCAATCTAAGATCTACACATAATATGAACATATCTAAATGAAACCCATGAAATAAACTTTAAACTCATAGATCTACTTTACTTATCAAAATCATCATTTATGTTGTCTATACCCTAAGCCCTTCATTTTAAATGAAAAATACACATTTTGAAGTTGAAAAATCACTTTTCTAAATATGGTTCCATTTTCATCCGAATTTTCAAAAGTTGTTTTTGTTGAAAATAAAATAGATCTTGAGTTTCCTACAACTTTCCTACCATCATCATGCTATTACAAGTCATCCATGAACATAAAACAAAGTCTAATGCATTTATGAACTCCAAAACACTAGATCTAGTCTTCTAAACTAGTTTTAAATGCATGAATCACTAAGATAGACATGTGGATGCTAGATCTATGCATAAATCATAAGAAATAACAAAAATAACAACTTAAATAACAAGATCTATGGCATAAACAAAAATTAAAGCTACAAAAAGTTAGATCTACAATATATATCAACTTTAAACAAGAAAATAATTGAAATACAAGATAATAAAAGTAGAGAAAAGGAGTGTTTCGTTTTTGGCATCATCATCCTAAGCTTTTAAGCTTATGGAAGGTCATTTGATGGATGAAACCTTCATTACACTTTACCTATATCATCTATGGAGCTTTGGGAAGAAGATTTGCTTAGAAATCTTTAAAAATATGAGTGGGAGCTCATGGAAGAAGAAGGGGGCAGCAAGGTTCCTTGTAAGAACAAGAGAGAAAGGAGAAAGAAAGAGAGGAAAAAGAGAGGAAAAGAGAGAGTGTTTCAAAAAGGAAATGAAAGGAAGTAATAAAGAGGCATTAAATGGAGATAGAATTGTATTAAATGAAAGGGAAAAAAATAAAACAAGAGCAGCAATATTAAGAGGGCTGCATGTGAATCTTGGGGGGAGGAGAGAGAGGGTTTTGTTGAATTTTGACTTGAAATTAATTTGTGTAATAAATGTGTATGTGTAGCTTCTTTAAGAAGGAGTAAATTTATTTATTTTAGTCAAAATAGGAGTAATTAAAGGACAATGGCAGCCATAAAGAGGGTCAAAATCTGCCATGAAGTGTGGGTTAATGTGTAAAAAGATTGAAGTGAAAAGGAAGTGATATGTGTAAGGTGTACTTGAAGGTATAGGTTGTAAAAGTACTTTCTTAATAAAATAAATTAAAATAAAATAAAATTAGAAAATTTATTCCAAATATTTGTAGCAGATTTTTAATAATTAAAATTAAATAATTATTTGAATTATTTTAGTATTTTAACAAATATGTTATCGGTATGATAAAATACGCGAATATGGGCTATAAATGATATTTTTATAACCCGAAAAATTCTAAAAAATTATTTTATGAAAATAAAAATATTTTTAAAATATTTTTCAATTATTAAATTAATTTATTTTATTTTTAGTATCGGGTCTTAAACAGAATCTGATCCCGTAAAGACCCGAAACGAACTAAATTTTAGAAAAACAAAATTTTCTATAACATATAAAATATTATCTAAAAATATAAGGCTTTATAAAAATAATAAAATTTTGTGATGAAATAAAAATGAATAGTGCAAAAGACTAATCAATTACCGGTAATAATGGAAATACGATAAAAAGGTTATAACTGTAACTTTTATAACCCAAAAATTATATAACTGATATATTTAGAAATCTTATGAAATTACGAGTCTAACGGTACTATTGGTATATTTTTTATATCTTGAGCCCCGGGACACGCTTTTCGAAGTCTATATCCGAATGGGTTCGAAATAGGTCAAAAATTTACCAATATGATATTTTTAAACAAACTTATATTACTATGAGCTATTCTACATATTTAAACTACATCTCGGCTACTAGGGCTAGGGGCGCTAGATTGTCGGACTTAAGCTATTGTATTCCGCTTAGGGTTTCCGAGTGATTTTCCGATCTAGATCCTTGCCAATTTGAAAACTAATATTTTATGTTTATACAACGTATTTACTTTGAGAAATTTATTTTACATTTCATTTTTGTAAGTATTTAATATCTCTTAATGTTTTCGGAATTCTTGAATTGAGTTATATTTTCGTAAGTCAATCGTTATTTGCTTTTTAATAATTTGTTTTTGGGCTTTGTATTACCCGTTTTTATAAGTCGGAGTTAAATATGGAATTTTTCGTACGTAGTGGTTTTGAATTTGAAGACCACTGAGTTCTTATTTTATTTTTAAGGATTTTCATTTTCTCATGATTAAGAAATTTTTTGGATTCATTCATGATTTAGGACTTGTAGAAATTCGGTTTTAATTTGGAGTGATTTTTAGAGTTTATTTTCAAAGTTCATCGTAGAATTATTTACTGAAATTTTCCGGGGCTTAAGTGAGAGATAAACACTTAAGTGATCAAGACAAGAGTGAGAAAAAGAGTGACAAACACACACTAGTGAGCAATGAGTGTGAAACACAAGTGATTAACATTGCTGAAAAGAGTGAGGTTGAGAGTTTTATGCATTCAAGATAACAATTACTTGTACTTATGTACAAGGATGTTTACTTTTCTACTGACGAGCTTAACCAATCTATTCTTAGTGTAGTTGTGTCTTTGTTGCAAGAATTTGATGATTTGTTTCCTGAAGAGATACCAAGTGGATTGCCCCCTTTGAGAGGCATTGAGCATCAAATAGACTTCCTTCCTGGAGCTTCAATTCCCAATAAGCCAGCATATTGAGCAAATCCTAAAGAGACAAAATAGATGCAAAGGCAAGTTGATGAATTGATAGGAAAAGGTTTCGTGAGAGAGAGCTTAAGTCCATGTTTAGTCCCTATTATTTTGGCGCAAAGAAAGATGGAACATGGTGCATGTATGTGAATTATCTAAAAGTCAACAAGATCATGGTAAAATATAGGCACCTTGATATGAACTACGCCAATTGATGCCGAAACCCAATACCAATATGCTTGGATTCAATCCCAAGATCATCCTGTTCGTATGGAAACCTTGACCCATTGCTTATAAGAAGCAAGAACCTTAGTATAATTCGTAGACACCACAATCGAAGAATAAAATTCGATTAATAAGTTAAATTGAATGCCACATAATAGATCCAATAAGTTCAGAAAAGTTCAGTCTAGAACTTAAGAGAAATCCCTCAAATTTGTGTACTCAAAGTTATGTTCCAAAAACAATCAAAAGATTACATATATAGACATAAGGAAACCTAAAAGACTCTAAAAACATTGTTTCATAGGAAGACAACGGCCTAAAATTACATAGGAGGCCTTTAAAAAAAAAAGGAAAAATTCACGTTCTGATCATAATATACACTGGTAGTCTGCTGGTGGCATACATGGGTAACACTGGCAGTGTAGACAAGGAACACTACCAGTGTTCAAGACGGCCTTAATGAAAACACTACTAATCACTTTTCAACAAAGCGTACGCTGGCAGAGTAGATATTGAAAGCCGGCGATGTAGAAGTGTAGGCGAGCATCATTGGAGACGGCCTTAAAGAATTCAATTATGTTCCCCTTTGACACCGCTGCAAGGCCAATGGTATAGATCTGTAGGGTAGGCGACGTAGGACTTTGAATTGGCCATATTGAGCTGACTTTGATTTCGACCAGTTCATCCATCATTTTGATCCATTCCCAAGATGACTTTGATGATGTTGATTAGTTTAAGTTCATCCTTGGTAGTGTGCACATGGATCTCCTTATCTAGAACTTCTTAAGTCAATCCATTGAGTGCATCCTTGAATCTCTTAGCTCGAGTCCTTATAGCTGGTCCAGATGACATCTAATGGGTCTACTATCCATCTTCTAGCCATGTCCCCATCACGTCTTATACTTAGACTCGATGATATGCTTGATGAATTGCATGGTGCATGTTTGTTTTCTAAAGTTGACTTGAAAAATGGGTATTACCAAATTCGCATGAAAGAGGGAGATGAATGGAAAACCGCTTTCAAAACTAAGTATGGCTTATATGAGTGGATGGTTATGCCATTTGTATTATCTAATGCACCTAGCACGTTTATGAGATTGATAAAAAATGTTTTGTGTGCTTTCATTGGAAAATCTGTTGTTGTTTACTTTGATGATATTCTAGTTTACAAAAAGGATGATGTTTTCAATCTCTTAAGGGAAAATAGATTGTATGCCAATTTAAAGAAATGTACCTTTTGCATGGAATCTATTATTTTCCTTGGATTTGTTGTGAGTGCAAATGGAATTTTTGTGGATGAAGATAAGGTGAAGGCTATTAGGAAATGGCCAATGCCTAGAAATGCAAATGAAGTTAGAAGTTTTCATGGTTTATCAAGCTTTTATAGGAGATTTGTAAGAGATTTTAGTTCTATAGCAGCTCCTTTAAATGATCTTGTTAAAAAGAATGTGGAGTTTAAAAGGACTGAAAAGCATGAAAAGGCTTTTAACACTTTGAAAGATAAGTTGACCAATGCCCCTTGGCTTGTTCTACCCAATTTTGATAACGTTTTTGAAATTGAGTGTGATGCGCTAGGAAAAAGTATTGGTGGTGTTTTGATGTAGGACTAAGTCGATTGCTTACTTTAGCGAGAAGCTTGGTGGTGCAACATTAAACTATCCGACGTATGATAAAGAATTGTCTGCATTGGTGAGGACATTGCGGACACGACAACACTATCTATGGTCAAAGGATTTCATCATTCATTCGGACCATGAGAGCTTGAACTATTTGAAGTCCTAAGGTAAGCTGAACAAAAGACATGCCAAGTGGTTAGAGTTTATTGAGACATTTCCTTATGTGATCAAGTACAAGTAAGGCAAAGAAAATATAATAGCTAATGCATTATCAAGAAGGTATGCGCCTTTAACTTATTTACATACAAAATTGCTTAGATTTGAGTAAATTAAACATTGGTATGCTACTGATGTTGATTTTAGCCAAGTTTGGAGTGCTTGCTCTAAGCATGCCTTTGTTGATTTTTATAGGCATGAGGGGTATTTATTTAGCAAGAATAAGCTTTGTATTCCCAATTGTTCATTGCGTGAATTACTTGTTAGGGAAACACATGGAGGTGGATTAATGGATCATTTTGGCATTAAAAAGACTTTGGATGCTTGACAAGAACATTTTTATTGGCCTAACCTAAAACATGATGTGCTAGCTCTTTGTGAAAAATGTATTATATGTAAACAGGCTAAATCCAAAGTGAGGTCACATGGGAAATATACTCTTTTACCTGTGTCTAATCAACCCTAGACTGATATTTCCATAGATTTTATCTTGGGGTTACCTAGATCTCAAAATGGAAAAGATAACATATTTATTGTTATGGATACATTTAGTAAGATGGCTCATTTCATCGCTTGTTCTAAAACTAATGATGCAACTCATATTGCTGATCTGTTTTTCAAAGACGTGGTGCGTTTGCATGGAGTGCCAAGAACAATTGCGAGTGATAGGGATGTTAAATTTTCAAGTCACTTTTGGCTACTTTGTGGAATCAACTAGGAACTAAATTATTATTTTCTACTGTTGCACATCCACAAATTGATGGGCAAACTAAAGTAGTCAATAGGACTATTGGTACATTGTTGCGTGCTATAATTCAAAAGAATTTAAATCAATGGGAACAATGTTTGCTACATATTGAGTTTACATATAATAGAGTTATGCATTTCACCACATCTTATTCTCCATTTGAGATTGTCTATGGGTTTAATCCTTTAGCTCCCTTAGATATTCTTCCTTTGCCTACTAATGAATTTGTTGATTTTGATGGAAAGAAAAAGGTAGATTTTGTTAGAGATTTGCATGCAAAGGTTAAAGCTAACATTAAGAAGAAAAATGAGCATTATGTCAAGTAAGCCAACAAAGCCCAAGTCAAAGTTACTTTTGAATCCGAAGATTGGATTTGGGTTCATTTGAGAAAGAAAAGATTTCCAGCTCAAAGAAAATCCAAGTTACAACCAAGAGGAGATAGGCCATTCCAAGTGTTAGATCGCATCAATGACAATGCTTACAAATTAGATCTACCTAGTCAATATGGTAATGTTAATGTTTAATGTTTCTGATCTTTCTTTATATGATTCAGGAGATTCGAGGATTAATCCTCTCAAGGAAGGAGGGAATGATGAGGATCAAATAGCATCAACTCCAAAGGAAACAACTAAGGTCAAAGATCCATTGCAAGATATTGGAGGATCGATGACTAGAACAAGAGCAAAGCGAATGAATGAAGCTCTACATAGACTGATTATGGAAATTTAAGAGAACGAAGCTATCTATAAAGACTCCAACACAAGAAACAAGATTGTCAATTTGTTGGAATCAACTTCATAATTCAAAGGCTGCCAGCTTACTTTGCAGAATTGTCGGCCTTCTTTTCTAATTTGTGCCCCACATGCAATGCCGCCAACTTTGGCAAGTAAGCCGTCGGCGACATAAGGCCGGCTAACAAAGTGTCTAGTAGAGAAATTATTGAAGCTGTTGCAAAAGCTGCCGGTGTTTATTAGAAAGGCCATCGGCCTTGGCTATGTAGGCCGCGAAATTATTAAAGCTGTTGCAAAAGTTGCCTGTGTTTATTATAGAGGCCACCGACCTTGGCTATGAAGGCCACCGACGTAGAGCCGACTTACACTTGATTCAAAGCATCTTTTTGAATTTCTTCTTAGTTTCTTTATTTGTTTGTTTTCCAAGGCTATTTGAAGCCTATATGAACCCTTGTATGGATGCTTGATGGATGATCGGTTGAATACATAATTTTAAGAGTTTTCTTCTATTTTGAGGATATTCTCTTAGTTCTTGAAAAGGAACTAAATTTGGTTTCTTTAGCATTGAAGCTTAAGGAAATCTACTTTGATAACTTAGGTTTCAATCGACAAGTCTGGTTGAGGTATAGCTCCCCTATTTGATAATGTTGGTTCTAATCGAAAGGTTTAGTTAGGGTTACGTTCCTATCGCTTGCTTCATGGCGAGCCTAGGGTTCTAATCCATTGTCAAGCACTGGGTCTTAGGTTTTGTATACATAGGGTTCTCGTTTCGCATAAAACACATAAATCAAAGATAGATCAAACAAAGAAATTCAAAAGGATAGAATTACCCGTTCAAGGAGCCAAGCTCTGATACTAAATGATGCGAAACGAGAACTCTAGGTATACAAAACCTAAGAGCCAGCGCTTGATAATGGATTAGAACCCTAGGATCGCCTTGAAGCAAGCGATAAGAACGTGACCCTTACCAGACCTATTGATTAGAACCAACGTTATCAAATAGTAGAACTAGACCCTAACCAAACCTGTCTATTGGAACTTAAGTTATCAAAGTAGATTTCCCTAAGCTTCAATGCTGAAGAAACCAGATTTACTTCCTTTTCAAGAATTAAGAGAAAATCTTCACAATAGAAGAAAACTCTCAAAATTATGTATTCAACTGATCATCCATACAAGGGTTCATATAGGCTTCAAAATAGCCTTGGAAAACAAACAAACAAAGAAAATAAGAAGAAATTCAAAAAGACACTTCGAATTAGGTGTAAGTAGGCTATACACCAACGGCCTACATGGCTAAAGCTGGTGGCCTTTATAATGAACACAGGTGGCTTTCACAACAGCTTTAATAATTTTGCTACTGGTCCCTTTGTAAGCCAGCCCAACATCGGTGGCGTAAAAGCATACGCCGGCGGCTTACTTGCTAAAGCTGGCGGTGTTACAAACGAGGCACAGATCATAAAAGAAGGTCAACAATTCTGTAGAGTAAGCCGGTAGCCTTTGAATTCTGAAGTTGATTCCAACAAATTGACAATCTTGTTTCTTATGTTGGAGTCTTTTTGAATAGCTTCATTCTCTAGAATTTCCATAATCAATCTATGTAGAGCATCATTCTTCCGCTTTGCTTTTCCTCTAGTCATGGTCCTCCAATATCTTGCAATGGATCTTTAAACTTAGTTGTTTCCTTTGGAGTTGATGCTACTTGATCCTCATCAGATTTCTTATGCTGTTCTACCACTATGAATGGTGCTTCACATCTAATAAGGAGTGCTGCTTCACACATGTCTATTTTAGTAGCAACTTGGATCTGAATTGAATAGGGGTTGTTGCTGTCATAGACCACTCTGAGATCTATTATTGTGCAAAAAATTCATGGAAAATTTAGACCTTAATTCAATTGGAATTCTGCAAAACTCAAAACATAAAAATTTGTAAATCTCTCTCTTGTCTTTCTATGGAATTTTGAATCAAGTCAAACAAAGCTTAGATGAGAAACATATCTCAAATTTACAAAACTGTGTCGAAATTGCATATTAGAACATTACACTTCACACGCATCAATTTCATGACACTTTTTGACCTTGACACTTTTAGGATTTTGCAAAGTCCAAAGTATGAAAGTTGTAGATCTCTTTGTTATCTTTCCATAGCATTATGAATTGCATCAAACGAAGTTCGAATGAAAAAGATATGCTAAATTTATGAAACAATTCCAAGTTGCTAGTAAGGATACCAGGATTATAGAAACATTCACTTGCAACTTGGTTCCTTATGCTTGAGTGCTCTTGGTGTTGCTTTATTTTGATATGGAAATGGACTTATCAAGTGTGGTTGTTGTTACCTCTCTACTAAACCACCTCAAAGAAAGTGCAACAATAAGAGCTTAATGGTGCAAAGACCTCTTCATGTATTTGTGCAGTCTTTGATCTATGATTTTTTAGATTGATGGATACTCAAGCAGCTTAGATTAATCACATCTTGGCTCTATCATTGAATTTGTCTAGCTATCATGCTTGAACACTTCATTGAGGCTTGAGGGCGCTGCTATATTACTAAACTAGCTCAAACTTGTTGCTCGAATGGACTTGTGTGCTGCTGTTGTTCTTTCAATAGCAGTTAGGAGTGATCAAATTGCATCCGCTGTTGTGTTTGGATTTGACTGATGCTATCTCTGCTACTATCTAAAGCCACACTTTAGCAGCTCCAATTGATTTAATCTTCAACTGTTGGAAGCTGCCATAAATTATTATGTTATTGGACTTGCTCGACTCATCTAACCAAGTGCATAAAGACAAAACTAATTAGCTTATGAGTCCTATAGACAATAAATTAAAGTAACACAAAAATGATATCCACAATCAATAAAAGTGATACGTTATCTACTAATGAAAGTTGTCTACTTAATCCATGATGTGCAAGCAATGGAATATCTCCAGAAATGAAATTAAAGTAGCACATCATTTGAATTAAACTCAAAATTATAATCAAGCCATTTAATCTTCACTCTTGATCCTTTTTCTTGATTTTTTTTTTTTTTTCCTGCACAATGATCCAAACGCATATACTTTGTCAATTGTGAGTTGAATTCATAATAAAAATGCCCAAAATTGCATGAATGTGTGCTTTTTATAAGAGATAAGTGTGTAAAATTACATATTTATCATTAGAAATGCCACACGGAACTAAGAGTTATCTTTGGATAATGTTGAGGTCATCAGCCCAAATTTAACAATTCGACAACATCACTTCTCAGCTTTTCTTCTTCCAACACAATGCTCCTGAGAAAAGTGTTTTTCCTACACGAAAAAAAAAAAAAAAGAAACGTTCCTCAAGGAATTAGACAAGAAATATTCGTTAACCTAACCCATCTTTAGTGTAGTATGTCAATGGACATTCAAATGAATGATAATACATTACACCCCACCGAGAAGGCGACCATGCATATTGTAAATGCAACCTTTCCTTACGTCATCCACTTCAACAGCCCATCTCAATAAGCTCAAAAGAAGAAGAATTTTGAGGGGAAAAAAAAATGCCAATATCTCAAGATCATTTTCTCATACTCACATTACACATTATATCAAATGGGAAAACAATGTAGATAATAAAGACTAATTCTTCACCATTACTTCGGAGGAAATAATTTTGATTGTGCGGAAGTTTTAAGTGAAATGAACTTGATTAATTCTTCAATCCATAAACACACAGAAGACACAAAATGAGTAAGAGGTAGCAATTACGTTAATTAAACAAAATTTATGTTCTAGTTCATATTCTGCAAAATTGAAGTAAGACCAGATTGAAGGAATACTAAAGGAGCAATGAGGAAGCTCAGCTAACAAATGAGAAAACCAGATAATGCCAAAAATTAAGCTTTAAAGTTGATGACCATGCCGTCTCCCTAAATCCTTATCATACAAGTAATTGCACCCTATCCACTGGAAGCAATACAGGACGTTTACTGTCTCCAGAAATTCCAGGTTAAGCTTTCATTAGGTGTTGTGTAGTCTTTGGAGTCAGGTATTAAGGGAGGCATCTCCAGCTGTACATCTTTGGAGTTCATTCTCCACCAATTCTAGACCAGCATAGCATGAGTTCAAAATTGAGGAAAGGATTCTCCTTTGATGATTTTTGTATGCGATTGCAAGCTTCACATCCCAAGGAATATTGTCCCTGCAAAAGAACATCCCTCCTAAAATAAATAATAAAGACCTTGGAGGGTCATGTTCACAGAGCCTTCTGATAAGGAAGGTAGTTACCTGTCATCAACATCTGTAGTGCCAAGGTTCTCCATCATGCTACTAAAAGCGGAGAGGAGGTCCTCCAAGATCTGTATCTCCCTTTTTAGTTTCTCCTCCAGCTATTGGAATGAAATAGAGAATCAGAGAAAAGTAATTGACCGAAATGCTCCAAAACACATTTAGCTAATTGACCATCCTAAAAGAACTTGGCTTTTCTATCAAGTTTATGTGGAGATGTAGCTAAGAGATAAGTTGGAAGAATAAAAAAGAAGAATATTTATTTGTTCTAACATGAAACTTCGACTGGTGATTGGTTGGCAGAGACTAATGATAATGTAACACAGATATATTGCTTTTAAAAACTAACATGAGTGATGAATTAACACTACCATGCATTACATTTTCAATGGTTTTTGCTTGCGCCACTAATCATGCCAAATAGCATGCCACTCCTAACGACTCATTTTTCAACCTTGAACATCTTAAGCACCATATACCACATCTAAAAGTAGTTTTCCCAAAACAAAGTGGCATTTATGTTGAAGAAAGAAAAGAAAAATAATAGTAATTAGTAAATAAATAGCAAGTGAACCATTGCTTCGTGTGTGCAACAGCACAACACAAGCAGCAGCATCTTCAACAACACAGAACTGAGTATACAGATCAAGACTTAATTTAATGCTTGTAATATGTTTATTTCTCTGCCAATCAAGAGTGGATTTATACCTTGTAGAACCTTGGTATATGTCGTTATGGAGGGTGGGGGAAGGGGCAGAACTAGTCTGCCGGAGTCTAGCTTTTTACTCTTGATTTCCGTTAGGAATCAAAATACGCTTAAATAATTAAAAATCCCATCTGCCACTTCCGAATTTGAAAGTGGAAGTAACTATGTTAATACACAAGGAGAAAGAAAAAGACTGCATTTGCCCCATTGTATGAGTTTGGGCATGAGAACACCACAATTTTTCCCTGAAGCCACAACCAAGATATCTAAACTATCATGTTCAATCAAAGTTCACATTTGTGCACTGAATGACTATCTTATTCTGACACTGACCCTCTTTCATATCACGTTGAGAAAAATGGCACGGTAAAATAAGGTCAGCCAAAATCATGTTAAACAAATTGGATACATACCGGAGAATCATCATCTAAAGAGGGACTTTGAGCTCCACGAAGATGGTCCAGTAATGGAGACGGCAAGCCATAATGGAAGATGCTATGATTGTTTGAGAAGCATGTATCCCGGACCATTTGAGTTGTCCAATTGGTTGTGTGGCAGCCATCCACGTCATGTTCAGTACCATCAATATCTGCAAATAACTACCCAATTTTGTATCATTACACTCAAAAGATATGAACAATAACATAAATAAATCTAAGAAAACAATTTCATAACATTACACAATTTTATCCATCACTCCGAATGCAAATGTAAGACATCCAATTACTTTATATGAATCAGTAAATTACCTAGTGGAATAATATCATAGGGGTTTTCCCGCTGATGTATAAAACCATAAAACGTGATCAGGTGGGAACTGGAAAAGTTCCCATAGCTAAGGTAGCACTGCTCTCCTGCACAGCACGGTCTACTCAGAGGGAACTTCATCGTATTTGTCAGAGGATCTACTTTTCCATAATTCATTATGTGCGGGTAAAGCTACATGGAATGAAAAAATGGGATAAGAAGGAAACACATAGTTAGACTAAAATACTAATACCTAAACATCATGAGTATTTGGAGTATTGCAGCAACTGATAAACACGCTCCAGATAGAATCATCATATCAGGTCAAGCATGTGAAAGCCAGAGTAGGCAAAACATGGTTATAGTGATCACAAGTACAAGAGAGAATCCATCATATAAGTCACTAGATAGCAAAAGAATGGGAAACATCAGAATGAAAATAGTGGACAGATGAATGCAAAGTTGAAGCGCAACCACTTAATTGAATAGCTGCATAATCTCAAGATAAAATTCTGCAAGCAGTGGCTATTGGACACTGGTGAGACTGGACCAAAGTCAGTAAGTACTTGCAATAGGACCTTATATTGGACAAGAATGATAAAATCACCACATATGTCGAAAGATCAAGTGCCAATGAAATTTACAATAATAAGAGGCATAATAAAAAAAATATCATTGACAAGTACCGAATGATTAAGAAATCCTGCAATTGGGATCAAGCAAGTCCTAAGTGATCCATCAGGAAGCTGGACTTTCATGCTGTTAGTATACCAAAGTTCACAAGCCCAAAGAAAATTCTCCCAAGTATAGAGCTCTGGAGGAAATATATCAGGGTAATCTTTCCCTAGCGCAGGGAAATATGTATCGTATTGCCTCCTCAAATGCTGCAAATTTAGCGAAGGATTATATTTTGTACTTAAATAGACTCATGGGAATATTGAGTTAAAAAAGGAAAACATTGTACTAAAAGATGAAAATAAAAAAGAAGGGGCATCCCCATCATACGTAAAAGGGAAAGGATGACTTAATGTCCTTCCTTCATCACCATTATTTGTCTCCACAAAATTTGTAAATTAGGAAAAAAAATTAAAGAAAAAGAAGCAGTACTTGCAGAATAATGCTAAACAAGTCCTATTATGGGGTAAATAAGATTTGTGAAATAATTCATTTGATCATTAATTCATGTAAAAGAAGTGTCTTTTTACCATTTAATTTAGAGAGTTAATTAGTTATTTCCATAAAAAGTCAAACAAACTGAATATGTTTGAATTCACAATATTCATGAACAGATCGTAAGGGATTCCATTTACCTCTTTTGACTGCATTAATTCTTCCAGCAGCAGCGTTCCATCTAGTTCCATGACCGCATCGAATCTGAAACTCAATCCTGTTTCACATTAAAGAATATGATGATTAAGAAACAAGGACTACTACTAGAAAGGACATTCCTCTTACTAGTGTGGTTTACATATCCAGATAATTAAAAATACATTTTCACAATTCAGCGCTTCAGACAAAAAGATGGACCAATTAATGTTCTGAACAATATAGAAGCACGAGAGTGAAAAGAACCATTAAAATAATTCTTCTCACAGGTTTCAATTAGCATTATTAATTTCAATTTTAAATTAAAATTGCATGATAGGCTATGTGCAGCTAGAACACTATCCCAAACTACAACAATTTGTTCACTAGAACCTCTCTTTCTTTTTTTTTCTCTTCTTTTTTTTTTTTTTTTACGTGTGAATTCTACCATGTAAACTTTGTTGAACTCGTATGTTCAACGATAATTTTAATAAGAAAACTAATTGCACAATTAACCACTCAATTGTGTTAAATTACACTTAAAAATAGTCACACAATTTGAATAAATAAAATGCTTGAATACATATATGTGTTTTGTGTTTTTGTTGTGTTCTATTATTGCAGGTCTTTATAGTACGTTTTAGACCTTGATTCATTTGGAATTTCTTAAAGGTTAAAACATGAAAGTTGTAGAGTTCTCTCTAAACTTTCTATAGCATCTTGAATCACCTCAATCGGAGTTCGAATGGAAAAAAAAAATGACCAAAATATGAAATCATGTCAAAGTTGTCAAGAGCGTATTGACTTGCTAGTCCAAACTACGAAAAAGCAAAAAACGATTAGAAGTGATCGAGAGGGAGACCGAGGGCTCAACTTGGACCGGCTAGCCAGTGGGATTTGAACCGGCTTGCCAATACTGCAAAAAAACTAGCCGTTGGGAGCTTTTAATCCAACATTGAAGAGAGATTTAAGGAGACGAGGCTTGGCTTTTTAAGAAGCTATGAATAGAAGATGTTAAGGAGTTATTTTTTTAATTTTTTCATTTTTGTTGGTAAAGCTTAATTCTTATATACAAAATCTTGTAAACACTCTTAAAGCATTATTTGTAATTTGCATTGTTTTGAAAAAGAGAGAGAAGTATAATGCCTTTTGTCTTGTAATTGCTATCAGTTTATAAAGGTGTTATACTTAGTTGAGTATTTTAAGTGAAGTCTTGAGTTGAGTCTATAGTATTTGAGATTGTAAAGACTCAACTCAAGCATTTGTGTTTGTGATGTATTGAAGTCATCTACTGAGTCAATTTGTTTGTTGTTAAATAAAGTAGTAAAATCCTCTATGGACCATGGAGATTAGGTGGCGGACCGAACTTCATACTATATCCTAGTGCAAGCTTTCCTTTCCCTTTTACTGTATTTATTATTATTGTCTTTTATAATTGTTATTATGCATAAACTAGGATTTAAGTTTTTGAAAAGAAATCGATATTGACTATAATCTACTATTCCTTAGGTGTTACTAGCTTGCAACAAACTTCAATGATTCCGGGACAACAAATAGTACAAAAGAATACAAATGCCTCTTTAGCCATGTAGGCTTGTAGTCAATACTCCAATAAAAGAACTTCAGACTAAGAAAACAGGAACAAACCTAAAGAAAACTATCAATTTACTCAACACAAAGAGCAGTACTATCATGCTAATTTCACGAGGGTCTCGAAAACCAAATTTCAATATGCAAGGGATGAAGCTTAGGAAATAAAATGCAAGCCATGTATTTTGTTATGAAACTACGGGTCTTTTAAATGACATTATTAGAAGAAACAATTCTATGATCTTATCTATTTTAATACAAGACTAGTCTTATAAGTTATTAAGAGACAAATTTATATAAACCCATGAGCAAGCCATTAAAATACCTATTACATTAACCTATGATCATTTTAATGGCCGATAGATGGGCTACACAGTCTTACTAATGGAAAAGAAATTCTAAATTTCCAAAAGCTGATATAGATGTTAGGAAAATTTTATGATCCTACCATTAATTTTTACAGAACCGGTCCCATTACTATCTATCGGCTCACACCATACCTAATCGTGATCGAATCCCTAAAATAGTTAATATTTCATTTATTATTTTTATTTTAACGGTTAGATTGTTGAGACAAAACCGCAGAAGCTCCATAGATGTTATTAGTAGAATATCTTTTATCTATAGAAATGATTAGATCTTACTCTCTTATAAACAAGCCAAAAACTATAATTCTTAGTTTCTCTAAATTGATTATTAGTATAGTTATGATATGTAAATTAGTATACAATATTTTTTATTATTGTATAATAGTTATTAGCATTTATTATTCTATTATTGTATAATAATTATTTGCATTTATTTTGAGATTTTGATTCCTAGAATAACTCAATGAGTCTTGTATATATATTCAACTTACATGGTATTAGAGCCACCTCAAAAAAGATTTTTCCTTTTTTTTTTTTTTTTGCCCTAGTAAGCAAAGATTTCTCTTTTGACTGTGCGCATTTTTTGAATTGATTTTTTTTTTTGTCACCACCTACCTAGGAAGGCACACTACCCACCAAGAAGTTTGTTCGGAAATTTTTGAAGGCAAAACCCTAGCGCGCGTGATAAAGTCAATTTATATTTACTTTTCATTGATTAAATCATGCTTAATTATTATTAATTTCATAAAAATCGAAAGGAAATGGTACTTATATGTGTTTATTGTGATATTTTAGGTCATGAAGGACTTTACAACAAATACAAGCAATTGAAAAGAGATGTGGGCAAATTTGAAGAAGAAAAGAAAGTAAGCCGACCATGTAACCAAGTAAGCCCCCGGCCTTCAAAATAAATCAAGGCAGCTTACAACAGAGGAAACAAAGGCCACCAACTTTAGCAGCACAATTTCACTAGCCTTTGATTTTTTCAACATACGCCGACGAAAATGTAATTTACGCCACCGGCCTTTGGCCAACCTTGCACATGTACAAAACCAAAAACATTAAAGCCAGCCCTAAAGTTGCCAGCGTTCAAACAAGATTTGCCAGCCTTCGAACTTCAACATTGTATGTCGGCATATGGAGAACTTACGCTACCAGCTTTATACTGGCTTTGAATGTTCATAGATTCAAAAATTTAAGCACCGGCATCTACACTGCCAGTGTAAAAAAAGAACATTGCCAGCCTTTAATGTACGTTGGCTACTGGAACTTCGAGGCCGCCGATCTTGAGTAGATGTAAACTTCACATTGCTCTCAGAAAAAAAAAAAATAAATAAATCTAAAAGAAGGCCAGCTAAAATTAAATCAAGGCCGCCGGCGTACAGGTGTAATTTGCCATCTTATATCCTTACGCAGCTCTTTAGTATAAATACTCCTTTTTGTTGATTTTTGGAGAGAGATTGAAAGAGAGAAAAACCTTAGGCAAAGTAGAAGCAAGAAAAACATGTGTGTGTGTTTGTGTGTGTTTCAATCATAAGGCACTAAAACCCTGTTGTTCTAGCAACACTTGGAGGTGATTTTCTGGATTTTGAATGCAATCAAGCATTGCTCATTCATTGGGTTTATGGATTTGAAGACTTTGATGAATGAAAATTATATTAAGGTGTTTACAATCCTATTTTTATATGTCTATTGCTTGATTGTGCTATTGAGATACCATGCTTAATGTATTTGTGAATATGCATTGATGGATTTTGATGATTTGGATTATTTGACTTGTTTGATGTTGCTATTTGAGTATTTAGGAATTTATCTATTGTTGTTGCTGATTTATTTGATTAGTTTTGGGCCCATATTGATTAGATGGGTTAAGGTTAGAGATACTCGGAAGAGATTCGATAATCCGTATGAACACAACTTGGGTTTTTAAAAGAAATTTGTCAAAGGGATAAGCAGGTTTTGATGGAATTCATGAACTCGCTTGCTTAATGCGGTTGAAATTATAATTCTGGTCACTTGACAGTGCTTGATTTATAATTTTAACTAGAGTAGTAATTTCGGTGTGAACGAATTTATGCTTATTTGTTTTTAGCATCTCCTAAATCCGGAACCCTCATTTATGTTTGTGGAATTATGTAACTTTGATTGGAAAGATAGTGTAAAATTATGTAATTATAGAAAAATGTATATGATTTCCTGATTTTTGAGGAGTTATAATTAATTTCTTGATTTTTAGAGATTATAATTAAGTTACTGATTTTTAGGAATTATAACTAGGGAAAGATTTTTTTCTTTTAAGATGATTGCATATTTTCAGAAGTCTTCCTTTTTTGAGGGAGTTTATTACTATTTTTGAGCTAGAAAAATTTTGTATATAAAACCTAAGGGATGTAACCTAATTGTAACATGACAATAATCCTTCTTTATCTTACGTTTTGTGTCGTGGTATCAGAGCTGTTGGCTCTTTCTTCATAAAACTCTGAATTTTTATCTGGACATATCCAAGCAAGCTCCATCTTCTCTATTCTTCTCATTATCTTAGCCTTTTCACTCCTTTTTCCTTGTTTATATCTATTTCTTTTTCATTCAATCAATCATGTCGAATCACTCCACTGAAATTACCAGCCCAGACACGAGTGTCCCTGCACTCGAGAATACTGTTGCTGTTGCAACCGGAGACTTACAGAACATTTAAGCTACATATCGATTAATTGGAAAAATTACTTGAAACAGTCATTATTGGTCCGCACTTTCCTAAAGGGTAGAGGGAAATTGAGCCATTTGATGGGCACAGGTCCTTCACAGGAAGATCCTAAATTTGCGGCGTGGGTTGAAGAAGACTCCATGGTGATGTCGTGGTTATGGAATTCGATGCTGGCAGAAATTAATGATATATGTATGTTTCTTGGAACCGCTAAGGAGATTTGGGGAGCTGTTCAATAGAAAGATTCCAAGGTTGATGATGTTGCACAAATATACAAAATTAAGACAAAAATTTCAGCAACCAGACAAGGGACTCAGACTGTCACTGAATATTTGAGTCTCTTACAAGGTTTGTGGCAAGAAATGGATCATTATCAATGCATCCAAATGCGTTGCAGTAAAGATACAGCAATTCTGAAGCATTTTGTGGAGAAAAATTGTATTTATGATTTTCTTGCACAATTAAATGTTGAGTTTGATGCTATTCGAGTGCAAATTTTGGGAAAATCGGACTTGCCGTCTCTGAATGAGACTATCTCTATTATATACACTAAAGAAGGACGTTGAAGCGTTATGCTTGAACCTCAAGGAACAGATGGTTCTGCACTTGTTACCAAAGCCACAAAATTGAAAGTGGCAAACAATCTTCCTTCGTCAGTTACTCGAGGGGACTCAACCAAACCATTTGACCGAGACACTTTATTCTACACATACTGCAAGAAGCATTGTCACACCAAGGAGAGATGTTGGAAACTTCTTAGCAGGCCAAATGAAAAGCTCAATCAAAGTGTGAAAGATCGAAGTCAGGCACATATTGCAAGTACTTCGTCGATCAATGAATAAGATTCCAAGAAATCTTTGCCTAAATTTAACAATGAGGAAACTGAGAGACTAAAGACTTTTTTGGGGATCTTTTCAGCCTCGACAGGTACTTGTTCATTTGCATTTTCAGGTATTTCTTCTTCCTCTTGTACTAATATCTCAGAAAGAAATTCTCCTCACATGTAAGTCATTGATTCTGGAGCCACTGACTACATGACCTGTTCCTACAATCATTTTATCTCTTATAATCCCAGCTGTAGCCATAGAAAGATTACAATAACAGATGGATCCATCACCACCGTAGCTGGCCAAGGGGATATTTACATAAACAAAGACCTTATACTAAAAATTGTCTTCCATGTCCCAAAGCCATTTGCAAGTCTTATTTCCATTCAAAAATTAACTAAGATTTAAATTGCAGTGTAACCTTTTTCCCTTCACATTGTGTTTTTCAAGCTCTGGACACGAAGAAAATGATTAGATGTGCTAGTCAAAGAGATGGTCTCTATTTCTTGGAAAAACAAAGTAGTGTAACAAGAGTTGAAAATCCCATATCTACATCTTTTTTTTTTTTTTTTTTGAAACTGTAACGTCAAACAAAAATGAAATGTGGCTTTATCATCGTCGTTTAGGTCATCCATCTTTTAGAGTGCTTAAGTTGATGTTTCCTTCCTTATTAAGTCTTACTTTTGACGCCTTTCATTGTAATGATTATGAAATTGCCAAGCACAAATGTGCTTCCTTTCCAATAAGCAATATGAAAACTTCTCTTCCTTTTTCTGTCATTCATAGTGATATTTGGAGGCCTTCTACCATTGAAAATATTTCTAGTGCTAGGTGGTTTTTTTCATTTATTGATGATTGTACTCAAGTCACATGGCTTTACCTCTTGAAAAATAAATTTGATGTGAGCACCGTTTTTCCTAATTTTTACAACATGATCAATACTCAATTTGATGCAAAAATTAAGAGATTTCGATCGGACAATGCCAAGGATTATTTCAATCAAATCCTTACTCCATTTTTTCAGAAAACAAGGATCATTCATGAATCCTCATGTGTTACCACTCCACAACAAAGTAGAGTGGTTGAGCGAAAGAATGGCAATCTCCTAGAGATCACTAGTGCATTGGTGTTTCACAAGTGTTCCTAAACAATACTAGGGTGAAGCTATATTAACCGCTGCACATCTTATTAACAGACTTCCAACTCGTGTCTTGGGGTTCAAAAGTCCAATTGATATTCTCACAAAATTTTTCCCAAACTTCTTTGCTTCAAACAATCTTACTCATCGAATCTTTAGGTGTGTAGCGTTTGTTCATGTTCATTCTCATAATAGGAGCAAATTGGATCCACGTGCTCTCAGATGCATTTTTCTCGGATATTCTTCCACACAAAAGGGTTATAAATGTTTTCATCCACCTACTAAAAAGTTTTTTGTCTCAACAGGTGTTACTTTTGTCGAGGATGAATAGATTTTTAAGAACACTTATTTCAGGGGGAGATCTTGAATGAAAATAAAACAAAGACATATTTCTTCTTGATCCTTGTTTTGCTTGGGTTGTTCAATATGAGTCTATCCCCACAACTGTCTCTAAGCCTACTCCTTTACAATCTGAATCTTTCAAGGAATCTAGTGACTCCACTTCTCCGCCAATTGAGTCGATCGAGTCAACCAAATCGGTTGAAAGGATGAAAGATGAGGGAAATCAAGATAACATTCCACCAGTGCAGATTTACCAGAGGAAACTACCGGTCTCTCGACCAGTACAGGCACAATCTCCCATTCTGATGTGATCTTGTGAACCCTAGATGTAGAAACCCTAAGATCCAAGCGATCAACAATGAGATTCAAACCCTAAGATCGACTTGAATCAAGCAAGATAGGAACTTGACCGCAATTGAACCCGCCAATCGAAACCAAAGTTATCAAAAACAATCGTAACCAGACCCCAATTCAAACCTATTAAACGAAACCACAGCTATCCAAAAGAATGAAGTTTAACCCTAATCACATCTGTTGATTAAAACCAAAACTATCAAATGTTTTGTTCTTATCACAAGAACAAGAAACTCTCACCAATGGAGAATTCTCTCAAATAGAAATATATTCATTCAACTTATGTTTTCAATACAATGCAAGGAGTCATATCTAAAAATCTAAAGGAAACCTAAAAGTCATTAAAGAAAATAAAACATTCGTACTCCAACACTGGCGGCCTTTAAAAACTAATCAAGAAAACTAAAAATGATAAAACTGCATAACAGGGAAAGTTGGCTTCAATGCCGGCGGCTTAAGCTTGAACACCGGCAACGTAAGTGGTAAAGGCTGGCGAAGTACTCAATGGCTTTAAAGATTTTGCTTCTGCTCATGCTAAACGCTGGACGAACACTAGCTATGTTGGTTAATATGCCGGCAGTGTAGCCTTTTAGGCTAGCAGCGTACATGCCAGCATACAAAGTCTGCAACCCCCCCAAATTTGACAGATTTGAGATTCTGATGCGTCTACTCCTTGGACCTTATCATTCCCTTCTCCTTTGAGAAGATTCGTCCTCAAATCTTAGCAATCTGCTGGGATGGATCATCTCCTAAATTCAATCCTTTCTAAAAGGGTAATTCGCCTGAAATTTCATCAAGTTCCTACAGCAAAGAAACTTCTACACTAGGTAGAATGTGATTAGTATAATAAGCAGCCTCATTGCTCATAGGTACGAATATTGACTGTTTTACAAATAAAGCTCTTTTAACAGTCCTATCTTTTACAAGCAAGCTTTCTTTTGCTTCTCTCAGACTCTCCTTGTTTGTCTCTTTCCTCTTTTTCTGTCACACTCGTTTTTTACTCTCTTTCTATTGCTAATGTGCCTTCTTAATCCTTTTCTGATCTTCATAAACTTGACTAAGAGTTAATGGAATAAGCTTCATAGTTCTTCCATTCACAGCAACGGAATAAGTATCGTCAACACCATCATGTGTAACCCTCTTGTCATATTGCCATGGTCTCCCTAGCAATATATTACTAGCATGTATAGGTACAACTTCACATAAGACTTCATCTTTATATTTTCCCATAGAAAAAGCAACTAACACCTGCTTGGTCACCCTAATCTCTCCACAATTATTCAACCACTGCAATTTATATGGCTTAGGGTGTTTAATAGTAGGCAACTTCAACTTATCAACCAATAAGGTACTATCAACATTAGCATAACTAGCACTATCAATAATCATACTACAAACCTTATCTTTAACAAGACAACGAGTATGAAAAATGTAATCCCATTGCTCCTCATTGTCATCCACCTTTGGTTGCATGTTTAGAGCTCGCCTATTGACCAATAACTCTCCTTCAACAGGTCTTTCAACATGGACATCACTGCAATCTTCTAATGGTGACATCCCATTATCACTATAACTCTCACTTTCTATGTCACCATTCTTCAAAATAGTCATAATCCTTATGTTTAGACATTATGCAGCAACATGTCCATACCCTTGACATCTAAAGCATCTAATATCACATGCTCTAAAAGAAGATTTGTCAGTCTTACCTTTAGAAACAAAATTAGACTCCGTGACCTTAACTTCCTCTTCTGATTTTGTAGCTATCTTGTAATCCTTCTCATCTGACTTCCATGAAGACCCTGATGAAGAACCATACTTGGTTTTGCCCCTGGTCTTCAATTGTTTCTCCACTTTGATGGCTTTGTGTAGCAGCTCTTCCAATCCACAATATCAGCAATCTCTGAATTCAAGCCACCAATAAATCTACCCATAGTTGCCTCACGATCTTCTTCCACATTAGCGCTGATCATGGCGACATGGCCTTTTCCATTTCCTAATAATACTTCTCAACACTCATGGAGCCTTGAGTCAAGCTTTGCAATTCCTGCATAAATCCCTGTGATAGTGACTAGGGTTAAATCTTTTCCTCATCACCACTTTCATCTTCTCCCACGAGCTAATTGGTCTCTCTCCATATCTACTCTTGTTAAGCACAAACTGATCCCACCAAATACCGGCATAATCAGTAAATTCGACTGCTGCCAACTTCACCTTTTTCTCCTCAGAATAATTATGGCGCTCAAAAATATGTTCAACCTTCCTTTCCTATTCTAGATACAATTCTGGGTCATTCTTGCCATGAAAGAAGGAATCTTCATCTTAATACTACCCCGATGGTTATCACGCTATTGGCTCTTTCCTTTTTTTTCATGAAACTACCTTCATCATAGTCAAAATCCACTTCTCCCTCCTCCATATAAGTTTTCTTTTTAACAAATTTGGACTTGCTAGAAGACTCTAAATCATCCAATCTCATATTCAGTTTCACAAATTGATTTTACACAGCTTTCATGAACAATTTCATCTCATTACCACTAATCTCTTCACCACTACTCTTTTTTTTTTTTTAAATCAAATCTTCACAACTCCAACAATCACAAATTCAACAACTCCAATAAAAATAAGAATTTTTTTTAACACGATTTTTTTTATATCAATAATAAATCAATGAACAAACCAAAATAAAGGATATTAGAAGGGAAAAATTGACGGTGTTTTTTGGGTTTAGCTATTCTTAGGGTCTACAGTGCTAGTGAGGGTTTAGAAATTTGTTGTTTTGTTTGATATTGGAGATTGTTTATGGAGGTTTTACTCCATTGGATTGTACTTTTGAGTATTTGGCAAAGGATTCATTAAAAAAAGTCTCAATTTTCTCTTTTAGCTCATACCGTCACACGATCAATTAAGACAGTGATAGTTTCTGTAGATGAGTTTGCTTGATTTCGTCGGTACCAAAAAGCATTGAAGCATTCATCTCGTTCCATCACTATCATTGCTGAGCCAGGTAATGTAGACAAATGCTTATTTTCATCCACATGACAATGTGATGAGAACCGAACCACACCACGCCAACCTGTGACAAGACTTCATTCTCAAAATCTTGAAACAAAATCCCTGGATCACCTAACAAAACTGGTGGAAAACCACGACCTGTTGCCTATATAAAGGTAAGAACCTTGGTATGGTCGTAGACGCCACAACCGGGGATGAGAATCGAATCACTCCACACCAACCTGTGACAAGACCTGATTCTCGAAATCTTGAAACAAAATCCCCGGATCATCTAACTAACCTGGTGAAAAACCGCGACCTGTTGCCTATATAGAGGTAAGAACCTTGGTATGGTTGTAGACGGCTAGACGCCACAACCAGGGATGAAAAACCAATTAACAAGTCATGATTGAACGCCATAGGATTCCCCAGTAAGTTCAAAGGGTTCTTTCCAGAACCAAAGAAAAATAAATTCTCAAGACATATTTTCATTCCACTATGACTCGATTAAACTGAGTTACTTTGATCTCTATCGATCATGTGATTCTTGAAGCTCCAACTCTCTTTGAAAAGTTTTAATCTCTCATGACATCGCCCTATGATTCCCATCATTCCCTACTTCTTCGAAAAGATTTATCCTCTAAATCTTCACCATCTTTGCAATACATTGGAGAGAATCATCTTCTATTGGATGCAATGCTTTTAATTGAAGTGATTCATTTGCACTTTCCTCAAACTCTTGCAACAAAGAAATACTTACACCAGGTAGAGAATGGTTAAGATCATTAGTATGAAAATCTCTCCTTGTGCATAAGTGCAATCACCAGTTGTTTCATATATAAAACTCTCTTAACATCTTTTTCTTTTGCATATATGCTCACTTCTCTCTCTTTTTCATCTTTCAAACTCACCTATGTTTGTGCTTCACAGTCAATTTCTTTTACTCTCTTTTGCTCCTCATTATTCACCAGTGTATTTTCATCAATCTTTTTCTCACTCTCATTTTTTTTCCACAATCTCTCTATTTTGCTCCTCATTATTTTTTTCCTTCACTTGCACATCCAAATCACATTGATACTACAAAAACCCCCCTTGAGTCGGATGCTCAATTTATCATCCTTCAATGGTTACATAGGATCTTCATTTTCTCGCCCAACTTGACTATCATCTTTCAATAATGGCATCGGATCTTCATTTTCTTGCTCAACTTGCACCACAGAAATTTCAATAGTCTTCTCTTCGACCTTCTCCCCATTGTCATCATCTACCTTCACCTTAGCAGCAATAACATTCTTTGCTTTTTCTTTCTTATGTGGATTTTCATTAGCAATCTCAACAGCCTTTTCAATCTTCTCAATCTTTTCATTTTTGTCATTCTTTTCTTGAGAACTTTTTTCTCTGCTGCCCAGATTACTATCTCGTTTATGAATAATCATTTTAGCTCTCCAAGCACCACTCATGCCAAAATCAAAATCCTCTTTCTCCTCATCCTCATCCATATGCCTTCTAGAGAACTTAAGCTTCGATAGAGATTCAAGATCATCTAATCTCATATTCAAACGATCAAATATCTCTTGAAAAACCTTCATTATCAACTTTATATCTTTTCCAGTAATTTTTTTACCATTACTTTTTTTTTAAACCCAAACACTAGATCTAAAACACAAATTTCAAAAAAACCCTAAAAACAAAAATTTTTTTTTGCAAGAATTTCTCTCCTCCTTTTTTTTTTAACAGAACAACATGAAATCAGATCCTAATTAGACAAATCAAAACTAACAACAATTCAAAGATATGAACAATTCGAGTTACCTCTAATCGAATTGGATATGGATTACCCGATTCAAGGAGCCAAAGCTCTGATATCAAATGATTTAGGTGTGGAAACCTAAGACCCAACGTGCAATGATGGAATTAGAACCCTAGGATCACCTTGAAGCAAGCGATAGGAACGTGACCCTAACCAAACCTGTCAATTAAAACCAATGCTATGAAGAACAGAACTAGATCCCAATCAAACCTGTCGATTGGAACCACAGTGATCACAAAAGGAACTTGACCCTAATCAAACCTATTAACCTGTTGATTAGAACCAAAGTTATCACAAATAGTTCTTATCACAAGAACCAAATAGAAAGCTTCTTGGAAAACAAACAAACAAAGAAAAATAAAAGAAATTTTAAAAGTCACTTTGGATAGCTTAAGGCCAGCCTAAAGCTGGCGGCCTATGTGGTTAAGGCCTACAGCCTTTATTATCAAAGCTGGCGGAGTTGGCATCAGCCTTAAAAATTTGATTTTTTGAACTTCAAAGCTGGCTTAAGACCAGCGGTATAGATTGGAAAGGTCGGCAGTGTACAGGTAAATTCCAAATAGCATATAGCTATTTTTTCTAAGGCCGGCTATTATTAATTCAAAGCTGGCCATGTTGATCTTTATAATTTGATATTTTGATCCTCTGATTCTCTATGACTCGATTTGATTGCATTATTTTAATCTCTATCGTTCATGTGTTTCTTGAAGTTTCAACTCTCTTTGAAAAATCTTATTCTTCATTGTTGTCGCTCTTTGATCCTCATCACAATGGGTCATTGACTCAAGTGCTACTAATCATATGACAAGTAATTCTATTATTTTCACTACCTTGCAACTATACACCTCATCTTCTCGTGTTACTTTAGCATATGGCTCTACATCATTTGTTATTGGTTCTAGCATTGTGCATCCTACTTCATCATCTCCACCGTTTTCTGTATCAAGTCTACCAAATTTCTCATTCAATCTCATATCAGTAAGCTAAATTACCCGTAACCTAAATTGTTTCCTTTCATTTTTTCCTGATTATTGTCTGTTTCAAGATCTTTTGATGAAGAAAATTATTGGTAACGAGCATGTAACTGGAGAACTTTACGTTTTGGATACTCATACGAAGGTACCTAAACCTATTACTTGCTCAAGTGTTTTAACTCTTTTTGAAGCAGGTTGTCGACTTGGTCATCCTTCTATGCCTACCTTAAAGAAAATGCGTCCAGAATTTCAGAATGTGTCATCATTAGATTGTGAATCGTGTCAATTTGCTAAGCACCACCGTTAGTCTTATATGTCTCATGTCAATAAGAGAATTAGTTCTCCTTTTGAGTTAATTCATTTAGATGTTTGGGGTCCCTGTCTAGTTATGTCCAAAACTTGATTTCGGTATTTTGTGACGTTTTGTGGATGACTATTCTCGAATGACTTGACTCTACCTAATGAAATGCCATTCTAAATTATTTTTCCATTTTACTGCTTTTTGTGCTGAAATAAAGAATCATTTTAATACTTTTGTGCGTAACCTAAAAAATGATAATGCCAAAGAATACTTATCCGAGATATTCAAATCCTATATGACACAGCAGGGCATTATTAATCAAACTTCATGTGTTGATAAACTATCTCAAAATGGTATAGCTGAAAGGAAAACATGCATCTAGAAATAGCAAGGCACTCTTGTTTCAAAATCATGTTCTTTAACAGTTTTGAGCAGAAGTTGTTTCAACAGCTTGTTTCTTGATCATTCGTATGCCATCATTTGTTCTCCATGGTGAGATTCCTTATAAGATTCTTTTTCAAACAAAATCTTTATTTCCTATTAAGCCTCACATATTTGGATGTACATATTTTTCGAGGTACTTGGCCTCAAGTCATAAAGCTAGATCTTAAGGCTGTTAGATGTGTTTTTCTGGGTTACTGTCGCACACAGAAAGGGTATCGATGTTATTGCCCTAATATGTCTGCTGATGTGTCCTTTATGGAACAATGTACATTCTTTCTTACATCTTCTGGACCTACAGATAAAGAAAACAGGATGATGATTTATTAGTTTATTATATTACATATCAGACATCAAATGTCTCTAACCACATCTCCACCACCTCTACCTCCACATCCACATCCACATCCACATCCACCTCTACCACTAATTCATTATGTGTATGCTAGATGCCACCATTTGTTGAACTTAAGTGTTCAATATGAATATTGATGAGACAATATAATGCACAAATAATCATTTGTTTGTTGTAAACTATACTTAATTAATCATGAATATATATGTGTGTGTGTTTTGTGCATGTTTGTGCAGTTTCTTTACACATTTTTAGCAAAACAGGAGCATGTCAAGGGCAAAACATGTCAAGGGTCAAATTTAGGTCTCGACATGCTAAGAGTTTAGGGCCTAACGTGCCAAAAAGTTGAGGCTCGACAAGAAGCAAACAATGCTGTCGATGGTCAAGTTTAGGGCTCAACGTATTGGAGTTTAAGGCTCGATAATTCTTTTCTTGAAACTTGATAAAGCGAGCATATAAGAAGCTATCGAGGGCAAAATCTGTGCACAACAAAGTGAGGCACAAAAGGTATTTAAAGCGCGACGACTTAAAGTCAGAGAGATGTAAAAAGAAAAAGAGCCGTTAGAGTGCATTTAATATTTGGCAGGTTATAAACGTTGTGTCTAATGGACTTTTGAATTTCAAAAACCATTTATATACAAAGTCTAGAAGACTAACTAGTTGGAAAAAAACGAAGTGCCAAATTATTTTACGAGCTCATTAACTGCGATCAAACAAATTTCTTTTCTTTGTTCTTTTGTACATAATATTTGCAAATTATTAAAAGAGAAAAAATTTACTCTAGTGCTTAATTCATATTTATTACTATTCTTATAAAAGCACTTAAAGAGAGAAAATATTTTATTTCCTGAGTTATAATATTGCTCGTCTTGAGCCAACTTTTGAAATTAATTTAAGCGATGGTGAAAACCTCGAAAGAGGCATTTGGTGGATGTGTAGAGTAAGCAAATAGCCAAACTCCACGTTATATTTTAGGATTGATTTTCTCCACCCTATCTTTTTAATTTATGCATTATATCTTTTGTTTATCCACTAGAAATTTATTTGTATTTTGAATTGCTGAAATTAAAATTAATCATTCAGGATTTTTGGGCAAATACTCAATTCATAACCACCACCCCCCCCCCCCCCCCCCCCCCACCTTTTCTCAAGTATTCATAGTATATCATCCTACTCCAAGTCCAACACCAATATTTTTTTCGGCATCAAATCCACCTAACAATGACTTAAACCTCCGATTGCTCTTGACAAAGGTAAAAGACAATGCAATTACCTTATTTCTTCATTTGTGTCATATGATCGTTTATCATCTTTTTCACCTTCCTTTGTTGCCCTTATTGATCCTATATCCATCCCTTGCACTCTTCATGAGACCTTGTCTCATCCAAGTTGGCGTGCAGCCATGATAAGGGAATGAATGCCTTAGATGCTAATGGTACTTAGGATTTGGTAAAGTTTATTTGTAGGGAAAAAGGTTATTGGATGCAAATGGGTTTTTACAGTTAATCCTGATGGATCTGTTGCTCGCCTTAAAGCTTGCCTTGTGGCTAAGGGCTATGCCCAAACCTATGGTGTAGACTATTCAGACACTTGTATAACTAAACTAACATCTATGTCTCTATGGCAGCTACTCATGATTGACCTCTATACCAGTTGGATATTAAAAATGCTTTTTCACATGGGGATCTTCGGGAAGAAGTCTATATTAAGCAACCACCCGGGTTTGTTGCTTAAGAAGAGAAAGGAAAAGTTTGTCATCTTTATAAATCTTTATATAGGTTGAAGCGAAGTCCACGAGCTTGGTTTGGAAAATTTAGTGAGGCGGTTGAAAAGTTTGGGATGATCAAAAGTAAGTTTGATTACTAAGTATTTTATAGACATTCTTCGTCTAGAATTATTCTTCTTGTTATCTATGTAGATATAATTATTACTGGAAGTGATGAAAGAGGAATATCATCCTTGAAAAAGTCTCTTCAAAGCCAGTTCCAAATAAAGGATTCACGGTCTCTGAAGTACTTTCAGAGAGTTGAAGTGATGTGAAATAACAAAGGTATTTTCTTGTCTCAACGTAAATACGTTCTTGACCTGCTATCTGAAACGAGAAGTTAGGGGCAAAACCATGTAATACCCTAATGATACCTAATCTGCAACTTACCAAGGATGGAGAATTATGTAAGGATCCTGAAAGATATAGAAGTTTGGTTAGTAAATTAACTTATCTCACAATGGTCCGTTCTGATATTGCATATCCAGTTAGTATGTAAGTCAGTTTATATCTTCTCCTAAGTACATCATTGAGCAGCTTTGGAACAAATTCTGTGTTATCTAAAAGTGTTGTGAGACTTGGATTAGTATATGGAATCATGGACATAATCATGTTGAGTGTTTTTCGAATGCAGATAGGGTAAGGTCTAAGATAGATAGAAGATCTACCACTGAGTCTTGTGTGTTCATTGGAGATAATTCAATTTCTTGGAAAAGCAAAAAACAAAATACAGTGTCTCGCTCAAGTGTAAAAGCCGAACATAGGGCTATGGCTCAATCAATATGTGAAGTAATGTCGATTCGTCAACTCTTGGCTGAACTTGGTTTTAAGGTACCAATACCTGCACAGTTGTGGTGTGACAACAAGGCAGCTCTTCATAGTGCATCTAATCCCGTATTTCATAAGCAAACTAAGCACATTGAAATCAACTGTCATTTTATCCGTGAGAAGATACAGCAAAGGTTGATTTCTACAAGACACATCAAGACTGAAGAGCAGTTAGCTAATATTTTTACCCAAACCTTGTATGGGGTTAGGATTAATGACACCTGTAACAAGTTGGGCATGATTTATATCTATACTCCAACTTGAGCGGGAGTTATATAAATTAGTATATAATATTTTCCACTATTGTATTAATCATGCTCTAACTTGAGGGGGAGTGTTTTGATATGTAAATTAGTATACAATATTTTCTATTATTGTATAATAGTTATTAGCATTTATCAGGAGTTTTTCCCCTACAATGACTCAATGAGTTTTGTATATATTAACTTACATATGAATGAAACATATCAGAAAATTATCTTGCATTTCTCTCTCTAATTACAATTAATAGATAAAAGATCAAGGAATATTTATACATGCACAAGATAACCTAATATTGACCCAACATAAAAGGAAACTAACTAAATAACAAGATAAAGATAAGATAGGAGCATATGATAAGACCTAATACATAAAATAACCAAAACAAAACAGAAAAATAACATAAAATAAATCAAAGAAAAAAATTAGCAAATCGGCAACAATCAAACAAATCAACTCTATTGAACTTTTTGGGACCTACAGATTAAATAAGACAGGAGCACATGATAAGACCCACTACATAAAATAAACAAAATAAAATAGAAAAATAACATAAAAGAAATCAAACAAAAAAATTAGCAAATCAGCAGCAATCCAACGCATCAACTCTATTGAACTTTTCGGGCCCTATAGATTAATCAACTGCCAGCAGTTCAAGCTGGGCTCCTCCTGGCTGGCCTTTTGGTTGGCCCTGCATTGCTAAAGCTGTTTTGCCTCCCAGGGTTTCCAAATGCCTGAAAATCTTTCTAAAGTTGTCGTGTGGCCAATTTTTTTCCATCTATCTTTACCGCAGTTCTTTGAAATCTATCATTTTGGATAAGATTTATTATTATTTTTTTTTTTTTTGGGGGTTTAATTTGACCAAAAGTTTATGCTTCCAGTCCAGGTAAGTGTACTATTTAGCTACCACTGAAATACAAGTGTCTCAGCATAAAATTAAGCAGAATACAAAAGCACAGCAATACATCCAAATTCATGCCCTACCAAGATATCAATGCTTAATCCCAGGAAGGGTAGTGCCACAGCTATGGGCTAGAGCTCTCTTTAGTAAATTTTCTGCCTTCAAGAAATAAAAAACATTGTACTTTGCATGTAAGCACCTCTTATGCCAATTTATATAATCTCTTATAACTCTATATTAAATGCAAACATTTTAAAAACAGCTTTAGTTTCTACCCCTTTTCCTACATTCCTCTAGCACCTGATATCTATCCTCAAACCTTTCTGTTCTTTGGAATCATGGCAGATCAAGTGCCATTACTGTCAATTTTTGGCAATTTAATGTATTATTTTCAGATTTTAACAAATTAGTGTCCTACTTTCAAAAAACGTGCAATTCAGTATCTTTATTAAATAATATTTAACAAACATTTATTTTAATGACAGAATAATGGCAGATACTCAAAAATTGTCGAAATCTAAAATGTGATACTAAATTACTAAAAATTGAAAGTACAACAACTAGTATACCATCATTCTATTATCAAAGCAATACACACTGAATCATGTATACTTTAGAAGTACAAGTACTAATTTGTCAAAACTTAAAGGTGACATTAAATTGCCAAAAATTGAATATATAGACATTTTGCTTGCCATTATCCTCTATTCTTTTTATCAAACTTCCAACTAAGTAATGAATACAGCACATTACACCAGACAGCATACCTGTATTAAATTCTTTAGGCAGAGTTTCAAAGTAAAGCTTAAATATTGAAGAACAGTCATGTCTCTCCTTCATGCTCCAGAACAACAGCATCGTCTCCGCAGAAATGCCTTCAATCTTTTGCAATACAGGATACTGCATTCAACAAATAAGCACCAAAGTTCTTCAGTAATGCTCCTTTTAAAACTGTTTTTACTGGTTTTTTTTTTTTTTTTTTAATCTTCTTTTTTTTTCGGTTGGTTGGGTGAAGTGTGTTGGGAGTAAGTGAAAAGATCAATTAATTGAATATGGAAAACGGTGCTTACAAGGAGGTAGAAGAGTCATTGTGGGAAGTATTGGGCAATAGCTTGATGCCCAAATGACCACTGATTTACAAAAAGCTGCCAAGAAATCAGCAATCTATGCATGAAAGAGACTCGATTTCTAAAAATATCAATTAATTGAATATGGAAAATTGTGCTTACAAGGAGGTAAAAGAGTCATTGTGGGAAGTATGGGGCAATAGCTCAATGCCCATATGACCACTAATTTACAAAAAGCTAACAAGAAATCAATAATCTATGCATGAACTGAAAGAGACTCAATTTCTAAGATAAGACGACACAGAAGCCAAGACTCTCCAGGCCAAAATTCCCATAAGCACTTTTGGTTATTGACACGCCTGCTTTTTCTTTTTCCATCCATATAAATCAACTATAGCACCAAAACCCAATCTCTAGCACAGATGCAGGTTTGAAGAATCCCCACCAGAGGCACTAAGTATCACGGTTTGAGAGTTGAGGATTTTATGGGGGGTTTAACTCGAGCATATAGGGTTAGGAGTAGCATCAGCAGAAGGTTTGTTCGTGGTGTGGGTTATCTCTGAAGGCGGGTCTAGCCTCCCGTGAACAAACTAGTTGGGAGTTAATGCCGTTCTCCTGATGAGGCCAAGGTAGGCCGAAACCAGTTGATATAGTTGAACCTCCCAAACACATGGAGGATCGTGACAAAGCTAAGAGGGTGCTCCTTAGGAGAATGTGGGGCTCGGAACAAACCTGGGAAGTCAGGGAAGATAAAGTTGGCTCACCATCCAGATTAGCAACAAATGATGATTTGAGGGATGGTCGAGTGCCGCACGGAACTCTTTGAGGGGTGAAACTCCCGTCCCATAACAAATGGTATCAGAGCCAAAGTTCCCAGCTTCATCAGACCGCTTAAATGCTACCCTGAGTTCTGAATGAGTGGGTAATTCTTGTTGTGGATGCGGTTCGTGTGGGTAATTCTTGTTGTGGATGCGGTTCGTGTGGGTAAAGCTCAAGAGGAGCGACCACCAGAGATAGGACATTGTTGCCAGTGGATAGCGGTGTTGCGAGTCGTGGAGACAAGGATTTTCCCTAATCTTGTTGTCAATTCAGCTCATGTGGATGAAGCTCAAGTGGAGCGACCTCCAGAGTGAGGACATCGTTGCTTTAGGGCAGCTGTGTCGCGAGTTGGGATTGAAGCAAGATCTTATGCTCAAACCCTATCATTGGGCAACTCAACAAGAGGCGATCTCGGAGGATGGATGAATGGGTGAAGGCGAGATGAAGCCCATGGAAGCCCAAAGTCCTTGTGAGATGATCTTAGGTGTGTTGACAATAGGTGTGGAGAAGGGGTGAGAGCTTGAGAGTGGGTAGTGGCTGCATCAAATTTGCCTCATGACGAGGACGTCATGAATTTAAGTGGGGGAAAGTGCCACGGTCCGAGAGTTGAGGACTTTATGGGGGTCTAACTCGAGCATATAGAGTTAGGAGTGGCATCAGCAGAAGGTTTGTTCGTGATGTGGGTTATTTCTAAAGACGGGTCTAGCCTCCCATGAACAAACTGGTTGGGAGTTAATGCCGCTCTCCTAATGAGGCCAAAAACAGTTGATATAGTTGAACCTCCCAAACACATGGAGGATCGTGGCAAAGCCAAGAGGGCGCTCCTTAGGAGAATGTGGGGCTCGGAACAAACCTGGGAAGTCAGGGAAGGTAAGGTTGGCTCGCCATCCAGATTAGCAACAAATGATGATTTGAGGGATGGTCGAGCGCCGCACAGGAACTCTTTGAGGGTGAAACTCCCGTCCCATGACACTAAGATCATTGAAAATATTTCCCCAACTAGAAAAAATTGTTAGCCAATCCACCAGAGAGGATAGGACACTAAGTTCCAAGCTATGTTAGGATATTTTCATTGATACTAGCGCAGATGGACTTTCAGGACAAGCAAAACATGAAAAATACTACTGTTAGAATTGTTAATCGACATTGGAGTAGTCTATAGTGAGAAGTCAATCTTTCAGTGTCAACCATAAAATCAATTAATGTCAAAAGACATTTCTTGAGCCTTGACCAATCAACTTTTGATCCAGATGCCTTCAGAAATTAGCTTGGATTAAGGCCTCCAGATTGACCAATTAGTCTAGAAAGAGAAGACATACAAGAGCTAAGGCATGGGTATGAATGCTTTCTGCAATATGCTCCTAATGCCAGTTCCAACCAGAGACTAGATTTGACAATATAAGCAAACAACAATAGGGATTCCAGATCCATGCATCCCCCTTGGGGTCAATCTTTCACACAAAGGTCCAGGAGAGTGCCAGTTGTCAAAACCATAGGGATATTAGATCTCCATTTCCAATCTCTTACCTAAAGCAAATAACATTGGTCTTAGGTGAAGTAGCTTGCAGCACACCCACAAGCAACCGAAGGAATTTTATCTGCTCAAAATCTCGAGGGTTTCAATAAAGAAGAATGTGCCCAGTTAACCTAAAGGATTCCATCAGTCTCACTGCTCAAATTCCATACATGCTTCACCTGATAATCATAGATTAATTTCATAAATTCAAAATGGGCATTCTTGAGAAGAAAAGAGCCATAGCAATTGTAAATCCAATATATTTCTTCATGTTTTGAGCAACTTTTCCTGGTGATTAATGGAGAGTCAGCCAAGTAAATAGGAAGTGAACTGCAATATATTTTAATGATTGTCCCCCAAATAGTCACCCATAAAAAGAAATCCATGCTCCACCACATCAGTTGCCATATTGCCTGTTGTTCAGACCATGCTGTTAGATTTTCCTTTAGACAAATTGATTATAAAAACCTCAAGTTCCATTGAAGATCAAATCTCATTCAATCCTATCAGGAATGCTAGAGACTATAAGTTTTTTTGGGTAAATAAGAGACTAATAGTTGATAAGTTGCATGTCACTTCACTAACTATTATATTTAGCAAATTGAAAGATATGTCTGAATACAGGCTGGAACCAAATGACTTTCCAAATAGAAATGTATTGTGATAACCTCTGTCAATACACCAAACATGCACAGTTGCAAGCACTTACAGAAGCATACTGTATAATCATGTGGACAACAGGCTGCAGCACCATTGCAGCATTACACATTTATAAATCATCTTTAAGACCTCAAAACCACTAATAAATAGAAAATGCCACAAAAATCTGCAATTTGTCCACAACTCACGTATCTCACCTAATAAGAGTTTCACTAGTCAAACCGTAGTCAAACCGTAGCATATATATAATGAAATTTAAATTCCAAAAGTCCAGGAATATCCATCCACCTCTCAAGATCTCCATAAGCTCCTAATTGCTCCTAATTGCCCCAAATTTTTCTGCATGATTGGGCCCTTATAGCTACACTGGTCAAACAAATAGTTGATATCATTTAGCTCCTCCTATTTAACCTGCTAGAGATGCAAGTTTCAATACCATTATGTTTCCCTTTTTGTGTCCCTTTGGTTATTGCAACATCTAGATCAAATGAATGAAAATCATAAATAGATTAGTTCAATGAATAGGTTAGTGTATGAATAAATTTATGCATAGATATTCACAAATGGGTTAGTTCATGAAAAGTTTCATGCATGGGTAGATTCAATGTATATTATGGGAAGGATCATTGTCAAGTTCTACTGAAATGAGTCTACACTAAAACAAGCAAGAATTATCATCTAAAGTACATTTCTAGAAAGAATGGAAGATGTAACAACCAGAATTCTACACTTCCAATGTTTAACTCTCTCATCCTTAGAATCAACTCTTTCTGAATAGATGTTGTGCTGGACTATATCAGCTAACATAGCTGGCTTCTTATGTTGATTAGATTGGCCAACTCCATGATAAGCTCTCTTAAAAGAAGGCTTAGGTCTTGACTTGTAACATACCTCACAAGCCCATTGCACCTACATCCTCATGTGGTTGTCTAATTGCCTAACTTTGTCCACAGCCTTGTTATAAATGACTTTTGTTGCTTTACCTGAGTCACCATTGATCAATTTGTTTGCCTTGATGAAATCTAGCAGTCAATTAAACATCTTGGACTCTTTGGCTTCTGCCTCATGCGACTACTTTCCAGCAGCATTACCTTGTGCATGTAAATGTTTCAAAAGGACCCACTATCATGATAGGCATAGAAGACAAAATCAGCCCAATCAGTATCTTCTCAAGCCCAGCATGTTTCACCCGCAAAGGAAGGAATTCTAACACATTAAAACATCTTACAAATGTAGATTTCATAGTAAATTCCATTACCCATGCATATAACTTAACCCTGAGCTTAGGCTTGAGAAAATGGCTGGACAGTGTTGATGATGCATCTCCTCTAGCTTCAGTTGTTGTATAGATTTACATTGTTTCAAATTCAAAAGCTTCAAATACCGTCCAAAAGATTTTAATCTTTATGAGAATCCATTCAAAACATCATAATCCGAACCATCCAAACGGCATATGAATAAAAAGCATTTTTTACCTGAGAAAAAGGTTGCTAAAGGCGAAAAGCGCACTCAAGGAGCAATGCTCCAAAATCACCTTAGGCAAGAAGCACAAAAAAAGTGCACGTTTGACTAAAATGAAGCACAAATACTAATAAATTTATTAAATTTATTTAAATGCACCAAAATATAATTATTTAATAATAATGTTTACATTAAACTAACAAAAACTCTTTAAGTAAGACAAATCACTATTATAATATTATTAAAACATTATTTTAGTTTCTCTTCACTGCTTATTACTCTTTAATAAGTCCTTTTTTAAATATCTTATTTTAGTATTAAAAAAATAAAATAAAATAAAGGTCAGGAAAAATGAAATTAAAAAAAAAAGGGAAAAAAAGGCATAACATATATGCCATATAATTACTAATTACTCATTAATATTTTTTTTATTTTTACTATTTTTTCTTTTACTGTTGAAAAAAAATTAAAAGGAAAATTAGACTATAAGGAGAAAAAGCATGACTATACAGTTGATTAAAATTCTTTTTAATGTTTACACTTTACAAACCATTTGTATGTGTGTGTGTATATATACTGGCTAGCACAAAGCATTTGTATTTAATAATAATATTTATCAACCTGCTCTTTTTAACTTGTCCACTACAGATCTTTTTAACGAGATCAAAAAGCAATACCCCAAAGTTGTTCCCTCTCCTCTTCAGTGGATGGTGAAACTCTCTCTCTCTCAGAGACACACCCCTTTCAGTTTCTGCTTAGCTCAGCTTAGTTCTGCCATTCAAAGCATCTTTACCGCCACCCTCCCTCTCCATCTCTCTCTCTCTCTCTCTATGGCTAAGGCCTTTTCTCTCTCCATTTTCCTTCGTCTCTCTGTCTCTCTCTCTCTTTTGGTGTCATGTGCCCCATTCACTAAGGCGCTCACCTTGGCGCCTCGTGCACCTCGTGTGACTAGTCGAAAAAGGCGCATGCCTTGTCGAAGGCAGCTCACCTTAGTCTTCGCAAGGCACAAGCTTGCGCCTCGCCTCGCTTGAGCGCCTAGGCGCACAACACGAACGCCTTTAACAATACTGCCTGAGAAGCAAGTAGACTTGTCACAGTGGGGGCAACTCGCCCATAATGTCAACATAAGAGATCTATCTACAACAAATTTCCTTTAAGAAAAACATCTCAACATGGCAACGCCATTAACCAGCTAAGGAAGTATGTGGGACCATCTCCAAGCAAGAATCTCAAATCAAATGGGAGAAAAACAGTGATCATTCACTCTTAAGGTTTGTGATTCCAAAAGTGAATCAATCATCAGCAAATACAGATCCTCCTTAATTCTCAGGATGGACACTTAATAGCTTTTAGCTCTCTCACCACATTTATACCCAAAAGAGGATGCTTTAATAAATAAAAACAATGTATTTCAACTCAAGATGGACAGGTCATATCAAGCACAAGACTGGAAGGATCATATGCCAAGGGAAAAGGAATAAAATATTAATATTTTTAAAAATAATTACGGAAATGTCATCAGGAAAAAATTATTCCCAATTTTAGGCAACATGACCTCGTCTCTCAAGAGACGAGGTCATAAGTGACTGACCTCGTCTCTTTGAGAGACGAGGTCTCATTTGTTTAATGACCTCGTCTCTCGAAGAGACGAGGTTGCCCCGCATGTGACCTCGTCTCTTCAAGAGACGAGGTCAACGGGTTAAATTCTCCTCGCGCGCTTCTTCTTCCCCATTTCCCCCTGATGAAATTAGAAAGTATTTGAGAAGTATTTTTCACATATAATTTGTACAAGAATACATCTATTTATACAAAAAACTTGTGACTATTGATCTACCTTACCTACCATACTATTAATTGTGACTATTGGTCTACCTTACCTACCATACTATTAATTACATTTTAAGAATATAATACTAATAATATTACACGTATATCAACACTCCCCCTCAAGTTGGAGCATAGATATCACACATGCCCAACTTGCAAACTAAAGTATGATAGGTCCTGTGACACAACCCTTTAGTAAATACATCAGCCAGTTGCTTATCAGATGTCACATGATGTAAATTCAAGGCACCATTATTCAATTTTTCTTTGATGAAGTGTCGATCAATCTCTATGTGCTTGGTTCTATCATGTTGAACTGGATTTTGTGCTATATTAATAGCAGCTTTATTGTCACAATACAAGGACAGTGTATCTTTGCTTGATAGACTTAATTCTTCTAATATCTTCTGTACCCACAGAAGCTCACAAACCCCTTGAGCCATAGCTCTGTATTCTGCTTCAGCACTTGATCGAGCAACTACATTTTGTTTCTTGCTCCTCCATGTTACTAGATTTCCTCCTACAAAAGTACAGTAGCCAGTGGTGGATCTTCTATCACTTGGAGATCCAGCCCAATCTGCATCTGTAAAGCATTCTATCTGAAGGTGACCATGTTTGGCAAATAGTAGTCCTTTTCCGGGAGCAGACTTCAGATATCTCAAGATGCGAAATACTGCTTGCATGTGTGATTCTCGTGGATCATGCATAAATTGACTCACTAGACTGACTGCATATGCAATGTCGGGTCTAGTATGAGAGAGATATATCAGTCTTCCTACCAATCTCTGATATCTCCCTAAATCAACTGCATCACCAATTCCAACTTGTAGCTTATGGTTGTTTTCAATAGGAGATTCAGCTGGCTTACAACCTAACATGCCAGTTTCTTCCAGGAGATCCAGAATATATTTTCTCTGAGAAATGAAGATACCTTTCTTTGATCTGGCAACTTCAATTCCTAAGAAATATTGCAGTTTTCCCAGATCCTTGATTTCAAATTCCTGGGCCAAAAGTTTCTTCAATCGAGCTATCTCCTTTTCATCATCTCCTGTCATTACTATCATCAACATAAACTATGAGAATAGTAATTTTACCCTTGTTATGTTTAATAAATAGAGTATGATCTGCATTGCTCTGTTGATAGCCGAAAGAAGTCATAGCTTTGCTGAATCTGTCGAACCATGCTCTAGGAGATTGCTTTAATCCATATAATGCCTTTTTCAGTCTGCATACTTTCCCATGTGTTGTTTCAGTATCAAATCCAGGAGGGATCTCCATATACACTTCTTCTTCTAAATCTCCATGTAGAAAGGCATTTTTCACATCAAACTGCTGTAAATCCCAATCAAGATTGGCTGCACATGATAACAAGATTCTGATTGTGTTCATTTTTGCTACTGGAGCAAAAGTTTCCTGGTAGTCTACCCCATAGGTTTGAGTGAATCCTTTAGCCACCAATCTAGCTTTGAACCTATCAATTGATCCATCAGCTTTGTGTTTTACAGTAAACACCCATTTGCAGCCTACCAGTTTCTTTCCAGGTGGAGAGGTAACAAGCTCCCAAGTCTCATTCTTAGTCAAGGCTTTCATTTCTTCAATCATTGCTCCCTTCCATTTTGGATCATTGAGTGCTTCCTTCCAATCCTGTGGAATAGACACAGACGAAATGGACAAGGCAAAACCTCTATAGGTAGGAGATAAAGAATCATAGGAAACAAAATTAGAAATGGGATGTTTAGTACAGGCTCTAACACCTTTTCTTTGAGAAATAGGTTTATCTAAATCATCAAAAAATAACTCACCAGAAGAGGATGATTCTTGGCAGCAGAGAGTAGGTTGCACGATGACTTCTTCTGTTGTGTCTTTGTTTCTCCTTGAGTACCTCTTCAAATCAGGTTTATCCAAACGTCCAATTTTCTCCCCCTGGATTATAGTCTCCTTCTGATCATCACTTTTCTTGGGGTAAGATCAATGAGGGTCACAGTACTAGGTATCATCTCTTCCTTTGCATTATTCTCCCCCTGAAGAGATGATGGAGTTGGATTGTAGTAAGGTTCAGTTTCTCTGAAAGTAACATCCATACTCACAAAATACTTCCTAGATGGAGGGTGGTAGCATCTGTAACCTTTTTGTGTCGAGTACCCAATAAACACACACTTAAGGGCTCTTGGATCTAGTTTCCCAGCATCCTTAGTATGAACAAAACAAACACATCCAAAACCTTTGGAGGGACAGTGTATGTGTTATGTCCTGTTAAGTTTCTAAAGGACTCTTGTAGTTAAGGACTCTAAGAGGCATTCGGTTGATCAGATATGCAGCAACTAGAATTGCATTTCCCCAGTAAGGCTTAGGAAGATTCATGGTAAACATAAGAGATCTAGCAACTTCCAAAAGATGCCGATTCTTCCTCTCAGCTACCCCATTCTGTGCACTTGTATAGGGACAACTAGTTTGATGAATTATCCCATGTGACCTTAAATAAGAATCAAATCTTTCATTCATGTATTCAGTGCCATTATCAGTCCTAAGAATTTTTATTTTAGCATCAAATTGGGTGCAAACCATCTTATGAAAAGACTGAAAGCAAGAAAACACATCACTCTTAGCCTTAAGTAAATAGACCCAAGTCATCCTGGTGTAACAATCAATAAAAGTGACAAACCATCGATTACCAGACAAGGAAGTAGTCTGAGTAGGACCCCAAACATCAGAGTGAATGGTCATGAAAGGAAACTGGCTTTTATTATTAATCAAAGGATAAGAGTTTCGAGAATGTTTTGCATATTCGCAAGGATCACAAACTAATGAATCAAACCGAGTCTTTGAAAACAAACTAGGAAATAATTTACTTAACACAAAAAAGGAGGGATGTCCCAAACGCCTATGCCATTGCAAGATTTCTTGATTAACATCTTTATTTTCCCCATAAAAAACCTGTTGGAGACTAGATCATTGACTTTCATTCAACATATATAAGTCATCGTGCAATCTACCACTACCAATCCTCTTCCCTGTTTGAAGATCCTGAAAGACACGATGATCAGGAAAAAACTCAATTTTACAGTTGAGATTTTTTGTAAGTGTACTGACAGATAATAGATTGACAGGAAATTGAGGGACATGAAGCACAGAGGATAGTTTGATCTGAGGAGTACAAAAAACAGAACCTGTTCCAGAAACTAGGGTAAAAGAGCCATTGGCTATTCAGACATTGTCCTTAGTTAAACATGGTGAGTATTCAAGAAGATTTTTTGAGGAGCCCGTCATGTGTCTATTCGCACCAGAATCAATAATCCAATGATTAGTATCAAGGGTAGCAGAAAAAGCATTACCTAACTGCATAAAGTTGGATTTGGCACCGGAGGAAGATTCTTTATGAGACATCATACGCTTTAGATACTGAATCTCATCAGGAGAAAAAAAATCAGAGGGAGTCATCTCAGAGTTGTTATAGTTTCAGACAAATTTGCCCGAGTAGAATTAACTCGTTTGCCTCCACGACCTCTCATTGGGCGTCCATGTAACTTCCAACAAGTCTCTTTAGTATGACGTGGTTTCCCACAATAATCACATCGTACATGATCCTTATTAGAACTTTGGGTCTTTAGCTGCTCAGATGAATCACTAGCTGCTACCAAACCAGATTTTTCAACCTGTGGAATATAGAGCATGGTATTGCGTCTGCTCTCTTCCTGCTGAACATAGGAGTATGCTTCCTCAGGAGAAGGGAAAGGGGTCTTACCCAGGACATGAACTCTAATCTGATCAAATTCATTGTTCAATCCGGCCAAGAAATCATAGACCCTTTCTTTTGCAAGTAGTTTCTGAAATTTGACTGCATCTCCAGTGCAATCAGCCTGAAAATCTTGATAATAGTCAAGCTCTTGCCACAAGCCATTCAACTCAGAAAAATACTGCGAGATTGTCATCTCTCCTTGCTTCAAACCATGAACTTTGTTTCGAATCTCATAAATCTGAGCATCATTTCCTACTTGTGAATAGGTGAGAGTTACAGCATTCCATATTTTTGCTGCTGTGTCAAGCAATAAGTATGTCCTTGAAATTTGGGGCTGCATGGAATTGATAAGCCATGACATTACTAGCGAATTTTCAGAATCCCACTGGTTGAATGTTGGATCAGTTGTTGCTAGTTTGACTTTAGTACCGGTAATATAATCCTGCATTCCTCTAGCTTTGATAAACAATAAACAAGACCGTGACCAGGCAAGGTAATTATTTCCATCAAGCTTGACAGGACTAATTTGCAGTGAAGGATTATCAGTACTAATAGTTGCAATTTTCTTATCACTTTCCATATTGAAACAAAAGAAAAGGAGATACCAGAACAATCCAAAAATAGATCGCCGGAATAGTGCACGCCGGAATAGTGCACGCCGGAACAATAGTCGTCGGAACAATGTAGTGTCAGCTAAAAAACGGCGAAAGAAGACCGGAATTGGGCTGTTAAGCCGAACGCCACTCGTCGGAGGTGGCTCGGACCTCCCACTCGCCCTCACGCGCCGGCGCGTGAGGAATTCACGATCGGTGCGTGGGTCAATGCGCGGCTTCCAACGGCGGTCGGACTTCTGGGATCGGCCGATCAGGGGATGCTCCTCCTCTTTGTGGCGGCGGTGACAAAAAATTAGAGGGAGGAAACTCGACCTCTTTTGAAAAATGAACGAACAAAAAACGAAAAAGAAAAAAACTAAAACCTAATGCTGCGGAGGGAGGAAAACTCGCCTCAAATGGCAGCGAGGGTCTAATACCATGATGAAATTAGAAAGTATTTGAGAAGTATTTTTCATATATAATTTGTACAAGAATACATCTATTTATACAAAAAAACTTGTGACTATTGATCTACCTTACCTACCATACTATTAATTGTGACTATTGGTCTACCTTACCTACCATACTATTAATTACATTGTTATAGGAAATATAATACTAATAATATTACACGTATATCAACACCCCATTTTCACGTCGGAACCCTAATCGGAAATCTCTATTCCTCCGATTTTTACGGCCGAAATCCACAAATCAACTGCAATCGCCCATCCCCACTTGTTCGAAGTTGATTGTATTGCGATTGGTTGGGTAGGAGGATCGAAAAGAGGAGATTTGAAGCGAAACCACCGGCGGCGAACGTTGAGGTTGGATTTCCACGTATTTTCGTATTTTTTTTCAATCATTCATGCTGCATTGTTGAATGAAGATTGTATGTGTTGTTAGAATAATTTTGTAGCATGATTCCAATGCCGACGGGTTTTTTTTTTTCTTGTCGTATGTTCTATAGATATGTATATGTATAATATTTGCTTTGGAAAAAATCAAGTTCTAAGTAGTTATTGTTGGATAATTATTTTAGGAATTTGAGTGTGCGAAAAAAAATTGAAAATAATTTCAATTGTTGTTAACGGGGTGTATTTAGGACTTTAGCATTGTTGAATGTAGATTGTATGTGTTGTTAGAATAATTTTTTAGCATGATTCCAACGTCGACTGGTTTTTTTTTTTTTTTTTTTTTTTTTGCTTGTTGTATGTTGTATAGATATGTATATGTATAATATTTGCTTTGGAAAAAATCAAGCCCTAAGTAGTTATTATTGGATAATTATTTTAGGAATTTGAGTGTGCGAAAAAAAATTGAAAATAATTTCAATTGTCGTTAACGAGGTGTATTTAGGACTTTAGCATTGGTATGGCAATTTAATATGGCATGGAAAAATGCGATGAAAAAAACAAATATTTGTAAGAAAGCAGAATAGATTACAAAATTAAATTTCAACTTTGAAAGTGGAGGTGCAGGTTTAGGAATTATGTTAAACGTTACGAGGAACGCAATTCATAAGTATGATTTTTTGAATTTGATGCGTGAAAGCTAATTTTGATGAGATGGCAGGATTTGTGAGGAAATAGATAAAGCGAAGTTCATACTGTACGCTCATAGTAATATTGTGCAAGGGGATGATGGTTTTGGTTATGATAAGCGGCTTGTTGCTATGGTCAGTATTAGTAGGAATTCAACATATGAGCAGATAGTGGAGATTATTTACAATAGACTAAAGGTAAATAGGTGTACACATCGGTGAAGCTATATCATAGGGTAGCTATTGGAGATAGGACGCTACGTTATGATATTATTCCAGTGACCGATGATGATGCGGCACAAGAGATGTTGCTATACACAGAAGTGGAGGTGCAAGTTTAGGAATTATGTTAAATGTTACGAGGAATGCAATTCATGAGTATGATTTTTTGAATTTGATGCGTGGAAGCTAATTTTGATGAGATGGCAGGATTTGTGAGGAAATAGATAAAGCGAAGTTCATACTGTACGCTCATGGTAATATTGTGCAAGGGGATGATAATTTTGGTTATGATAAGCGGCCTGTTGTTATGGTCAGTATTAGTAGGAATTCAACATATGAGCAGATAGTGGAGATTATTTGCAATAGACTAAAGGTAAATAGGTGTACACATCGGGTGGAGCTATATCATAGGGTAGTTATTGGAGATAGGACGCTACGTTATGATATTATTCCAGTAACCGATGATGATGCGGCACAAAAGATGTTGCTATACACAGAAGGCTCAGTGGCTGTTTATGTGCAGATTTTGAAATTGAATTGTCATAAGCACCTGCAGGGGAAATGGACAATGATAGAAATATTGAGAGCCAGGAGTTAGTAGACTCAAACTCTACTCCAGTTCAGACAATAGGTAGTGCACAAGTAGAAATAGGTCACTTTGAATTTTGTGGACCTACATCAGTAGATTGTGATGATATGGATGCTGGGCAAGACTCATCGGCAAGTGAATCCAGTGACGACTATGATGATGATGAAAATGTTAATGATGAAGTAATTCAACAATAATATGCATTGCCCAAGGTACAACGAAGGGGAAATAACTAGGACCGTTTCATTGCTCCGACTGACGTTGATGCAGTAGGGAGCTCAGCGGCAGTTCCGTTTCTCAATGCTGAAGTTGGTAGTACTTACATAGCATATGATGATGAGCAGGAAATGAGTGCTGGGAATTGGAGCTTCAATGATGAATTCAAGGTCGGGATGCGTTTTGAGACCAAAGATCATCTCATACGAGCAGTTAAAATGTGGCACGTAACGAACCATTATAACTTCAAGATAGTGGATTCGGATCCAAGAGCATGGGCAATTAAGTGTACTGATATCCACAACAGAGGTTGTAAGTGGAGACTCAGAGGCAGTTATAAGAAACATGGTAGGTGATTTCACATCACTAAATATGAAAGACCTCACACTTGCTTGGATGAAATCACTGGACAGGATCACTCTCAGTTGGACTCCACCAACTTGTCCAGGACCATAATATTGGAGATCCGCAATTCTCCAGATGTGAGGGCGAAGAATCTCCAAACGAATGTATTAAAGCAGTTCGGGTATAATATTCATATCAAAAGAATTCGTGAGGCAAAGAGAAAGGCCATTGAGCAGGTGTATGGAAGTTGGGAGGCATCTTATGTGGAGCTTCCGCATCTACTTAATGCAATTACTGAGGCAAATCCAAGAACAAAGGTTGAGTGGCAAACTCAAGATTCAAATACCGCCGGCCACGTATTCCTAGATAAGCTTTTTTGGGCATTTGGTCCTTGCATTGAGGTGTTCCACTACTGCAGGTATGTATTGTAATCATTGTTAAATTTTGTTTTAGGTCATTGATATTCACTGACTAAGTTACATATGTTAAATCATTGCAGACCTGTGATCATAGTTGATGGTACCTTCCTGTATGGCAAGTACAAGCACAAATTGCTTATTGCAGTGGCACTAGATGGGGCCAATCATATAGTCCCGTTGGCGTATGCCCTTGTGGAAGAGGAGAAGGCGGATACATGGAGTTGGTTCCTTGCAAAAGTGCCGGAACACGTCGTCAAAGACCGATCCAATATTTGCTCATATCGGACCGGCATGCCGGTATCAGGAGTGCGGTCGAAGGTGAGAATGCGGTGTGACCTAGGGGATGGCCTTGACGCTGGTGTATCCGTCATGTTGCAAGCAACTTTAATTCGAAGGCCAAAAGTAAGAAATATAAGGAAATAGTAAAAAGAGCTGCCTATCAAGCCCAGAGTCGACATGAGAGGACGTTCCAAGTGGAACTGGCAGGTGGAGCATGCCAGGTGGATAGCTGAGTGGGATGCTCGGCGTGATTGCATAATTGAGCTGCCCGATTTGCCTGCTGGGACATCTAACGATTACTTCCAGTAGTATCAAGCGATCACCCGACGCTGGATTGGACGTACGGAAGCTATCATACGATACATGGTAAGATAACTGTCTCGATAAGCTTTATATGGACTTGTACTGACTTGGCAGCTACTTACCGATATAATTTTTTTCTATTACTCGCAGGCTGATTTCATTTATAGCATCCCAGACATACCTCCAAAGCTTACTCCATCCACTACACGAGATGTCTGTCGTGTGGTGGAAGAGTTTATGGGGTTGAATTTCAATGATCCAGTGCCACCAGCTCCATCATCAGCAGCAGCACAGGGTGGCCCACAGTCTCATACCGTACAGAGACGACAGCCTCCTAGAGAGAGGCATGGGCGGGGACGAGGCAGGGGTTGGGGACGAGCTCGAGCACCGAGTATACAAATCAGAGATGAGCCTGAGCCGTCCGATTTACCTTCACTTGATGAGCCTGGTCCTTCTCAGGTCATTCAGGACAAGGCTGGCCCATCATCGACATCTTACTATATGGGGGACACCCCCATGCCAGACCCGTCATACTCTGAGTTCCATACCCCCTTGGCTTCACCAAAGAGACGACCATCGCCATCACATGATATGGGGGAAGGGCTGACACAGGTCGAGCCAGACCCTGTCCCGTTCCATCAGTACAGTGCTGCTACTGGATATGAGGATGCTGCAGTTACAGATATTGTTCCATCTACACAGCATCCACATCTGCGTACCCCGTTACCCAGGACATACCTGAGGCGGGATAGAGGCCGAGGACAACGGAGGAGGGACACACATCAGCAGCAGTAGTAGATGATAGATTTTCTTTATTGTGATTGTTGCATATAGCTTCTTACTTTTTTGTATTGTTTTTGTATGTATATTGTACTCCTTTTCTCTTGTACATTTTAAAAGAATAATGAATCAGCATTTCGTTTCATATTATCTGTTACGAGCCTACAAATTCCTATATATTCATTGTAATGTGCTGACAAACAATCACAATACCGCTGTGATTGAATGATTCAGATTGGGATTCAACATGTGTTTTTAGGCTGAATGGTATTATAGCTGTGTTGAATTTGGTTAATGGCTCATATAGCCATTTATATTTCTACTTCACAGGTTTTATACATAATTTTTTGGGTTTCCCAAGTAATAGATTGAGTTTTGAGGAGGAATAGCTGACCTCGTCTCTTCAAGAGACGAGGTCAGAACAGGTGCAATCTCGTCTCTTGAAGAGACGAGGTCACATGCGGAGCAACCTCGTCTCTTCGAGAGACGAGGTCATTAAACAAATGAGACCTCGTCTCTCGAAGCGACGAGGTCAGTCACTTATGACCTCGTCTCTTCAAGAGAGGAGGCCATGTTGCCTAAAATTGGAAAATTTTTTCCTGATGGCATTTCCGTAATTATTTTTAAAATATTAATATTTTATTCCTTTTCCCCATATGCCAAGGAAGACTAATAGGATATCTCAAGATATTTTTCTTATTCTACTATTCTTGGAAGGTACTTCAACACTTAAAAAGTCAAAATACATCCTGGACCTTAGATGTAAAAATATAGAAAGCAATATGTATCACTTATAAGGTATGCTTTATCAACAACGGATACAAAAAGACAAGTCATTATGATAGCATATTAATTAGTGGTACACAATACTAGTAGACAGGTAATAACACTAAGAATCTGCTTCGCTAGCTTTTTTCGGTAGATACAGATACTTTTTTCAAACTTTTTTCTAACAAATTATTTATCAAAAAATAGATACAGATAAAAAAAATTAACAGTTCTCATAAAAAGATCAAATATAGATAAAATATAGATGCAAATCGAACATATTTACACATTGTTTCGATACAAATAAAGATACAGATAAAAAACAGACCATCTAAACAGACCTAAGATGTATATCAAGCTGCATGAACAATACTTAAAGTCTACTATTGCTACCATTTAGTCTAAATCCTTAAAAAACCATATAATCCCTAAAGCTTAATGGCAACAAAGTTGCAACATATTAGCCAAAAAAGTTAGATGGTAGAAAGCTTCTTGATTCATCTCATGAAACATACCATTGTAGATTTGTATAAGACCTCCTCAGATATGATGATAGATAAAGGAATCTCCAGTGCAACATCACCGATTTTTAGATCCTCAGTTGCAAGTGCCCCTCTGCCAAATCCTTCAAGATCTATAAATAAATAAGTATTCAAAACCTCATATATTGACCATTGCATAGAAAATTGAAGTACAGAGATTAAAGAAAATTTTGGCAGAATGAATTATGAATACCATTCCTTATTTCTTATAAAATCAAAATTATATAAAATAATATCTTAATAACTATAACAAATCATCTATTCCCTTTATGTTTCCCCATTTTATTGTATTAATCTTGTCTTTTTCATATTTTTTTCTGTACTTGGGTGTTTAGCACCAAAATATACAGAACATTCTATTGTAATTTTATAAAACAAACAAAGATTAAAATTTTCTCATAGAAAAAGGTAAATAACCACACATATGCATGTCGAAAAAATCATAGCACCAAATAAACCTATTAGATTGTTTTCTTTTTCCTCACTTTTTTGTTTATTCCCCTCTTCTGGTTTGTTGCGATACACCTAATCACATATAATGTATGCAATTGATTCTTTCCATACCATACTCTGCAGGCATAGTCGGTATCACATGGGATGTAGTCTTGATTGTTTCAAATATTACAACAACAAAGATTTTTTCACATAATATTTCACGCTTAATTATCAATGGCTGCTGACCTCAAGAGGGGCCAAAAAAGAACCTCAAGCTCCTAGAAAATTAATGCATGAACTAAACATGAATATTTTGGATGAACAGGTTTTCCGATAAAATATTGATTTGTGGTATGTCTGAGACAATGCTTTTTTAAGCACATAGCAACAAATTGAGGTTAATCACTTACAAGCTATCCGCAATTTAGACCGTACACCATTTTCCACACCCCATTCTACCAAGCTATTCTCCACATTACAGTTCTCAAAGTCAGCAACAACAGTCTCCATTGCATTCTTGTCCACCAACTCACAGATCAAACCAACAATTGCATCTCGCAAGTCTTGTAAGATATCCTTGTGAATGTGCACATGGTCAGAAGTTGAGTTCACAAGAACAAGCATTGAATTAAGAGCCTCCAATTCAATCTTGGGTGTATAAAACCCCACTGCTGAATCTATATCATCTTCGCGAAAATATAATTCAGCCTGCACCTCAAACATCAGTCTAATGAATAATTTTAGCGCCATCAATAAAGCTAGATAGCACATATTTTTGCTGAATGCGATGCTGGAGCATCTAAATCATAAAGCAGAAGAATAACTAACCTCATCCAAATGCAAGATCCTGGAAACCTGTAGCATTTCTTTCACAGTAGCTTCTATCCAATCAGGGCTGGAGGAATGTTCTAGGGGGAACCGAACTTCCACATCAAAACTATTTGTTTGCAACAATTTCTATCCGGAGATGAAATGAAATTTTTCAGTAGATGGTATGGTAAAATGATGTCTCAATTCAAAGGAAAGAACTGAAATTATATTCTTCAAAACAAATGTGTAGTTCTAATACGAGAAACAATAAAGTGATCTCCTAAGCAATAGTATAACATATGAAAGATGAAGTATCATTGCACTCCTTGATTCAGGAAAACCGAACATCAGATATCTTATTTGCCTTTATTTTTCAAGACCAAGTGCATGATCTGGTAGTCAATCATGTTCTTCCTTGAGACTCCTCTTTTTGCATCAAAAAAAGTGACCTGACATTAATTGAGAATAATCCTGAAAAAACAAATGAAGCTAACAGAAATCCACCAGGAAAAAAAAAATTCTAAGGGAATATAAGATGAAGAATTTCCTGTTTAATAAATATTCTCTCTCAGTAGCCAAAATAAATAAATAAATAATTTTCTCTCCTCTCAAACAGAAGTACAAGCTGATATCATAAAAATTGTCACTGAGTTTGCTTCAGCTTAAGGTAATTAAACTATGGACAAAGGTCCCTTCACTATAATTAATTTATCACTGCAATACACCATTACATCTTTCCCCCCTTTTGTGTCACCCTGAGTTCATTGTGGTTCACCTAAGACATGCTTCTAGAAGTAGAATTGTAAATCTTCTTGTGATATGCATCAAAGATTTGACAAAATAAGTCTTAAGTGGCCCTGTCATGCTAAGGCTTTATACACACTGCAACTGAAAGCATTCTTTTGAAAGTTGCACACTGCCACGCACTCATCAATATGAAATTGTGACCTTACATGATATGCATCAAAGATTTGACAAAATAAGTCTTAAGTGGCCATGTCATGCTAAGGCTTTATACACACTGCAACTGAAAGCATTCTTTTGAAAGTTGCACACTGCCACGCACTCATCAATATGAAATTGTGACCTTACGCTTATGTGTTTGTCTTCCAGATTACATGAGCATCAATTCCCATTTTAACACTGAGGATTTACAATGCTTCAATAGCACCTTCAGCTTCCGTGCTTGCACCCTACTATACATGCAGGTGTGCTGATTCCAAGTCACTATACTTCCACCACTCAAAGATGCATTCAAACAGAGCACATCATTTCCTCACTAAGCAATAGACCTGGATACTACTTGGAACACAAAGGATGAATTACCTAAACTTAGCATCCTATATTGCACAAGAGTTACAGTTACACTAGTCTAAAGCTCTCTTCCCGCTGTCACAGAGTGACAGAGAACCAAAACATTACTAAAATAGAGATTTGAAATTTACCAATGGTTTTGAAGGGCATATGCATTACTAAAGCCTAATGATTAATATGGAAAGGTGATGGATGCAGGAAAAGATGCTACAAAAGTATAAGCTAGAAAAGGCAGTCCCCTTGAAGAGAAATCGAACCATGCCAACCTGTGATGAGACCCGATTATCGAAATCTAGAAACATAATCCCTAGATCGTCTAAGAAACTGATGGAAAACCGCGACCATTGCCTATATGGAGGCAGGAACCTTGGTATGGTCGTAGACGCAACAACCAAAGATGGCAAACCGATTGATAAGTTAAAGGAGTGAATACCACGGGAAATTCCCAATAAGTTCATAAACGAATTCACTCAGGAATTTACAAAGAAAAATCTCTAATTTTCATTGATCAAAAAGATATCTGTATATATTCCATTGAGTGTTTACTAGCCTTTCTATATAGGTTATTACATAACTGAAAAATATAATCGTGGCAATTATATAACTGACAACGTAATTGAAAAACATAATTATAATTAATCCTACATCAATAAAAATAAAGAAATTCAAAAAGCCACAAAAGAAATTCGAAAAGACATCAAATTATAATAGAGGCTGGCAGATTAATCAATGAAGGTCGACGGTGTTAGGCTGACAGGCCTACAGCTTCAATTCTTCAAGTTTTCAATTCTTCGTATCCTAAACTATTTCATAGGCTTGTTGACTCGTGTTTTCATTATTGAAACTCCAATCAATGGGTCTCCAACTCCTTGAAATGGATTGTTGAACTTGAACTTGATCGGCTCTGAACATGATGCTATCTGATTCGCATCTAAACACTATTATAGGCAAAAGTAAAAGCGGAAAGAGACAATTAGGAGCCATACCTTGCAATGGCTCGGATAGAATAGTAGTAAAACAAAGAAGCCTTTTATTACAGCAAGTCATTTGGATTTAGTCATTCTAATTAAAAAAAATTGAAAAAAATTCTTGAAACGGTAAGGACTTTTGGAGAGCCTATCATAGATGCAATATTTAGAGGCTAAGAATTAATTCAACTCTTTTTCCTTTGACAAGATGCTATGGTGAATGCAGGAGACAAGCCATAGAACTATAGCCTAGAGAAGGCAATCCTTTTACCACCACTATTCCATGCAAGGTAGTCAAAGTCAAAATTGCCAGAGCAAGGAGACAAACCTTGCAATAATTTGAAAGGAAAAGCATTTAAAGTTTATGCATAATGGATGCAAATAACAAATATTAATTATTCTTATAACCAGACATTTGCTTTTCCTCACTTTTGCAGGCATAGTTTTGTGAAAAAGACCGCTTAGAATTTTCATTTTCAGACCTAATCTATCCATTTTTCCTCTTGTATCTCTCTGTAAGTAAATAAATGTAAAGGTCGTAAATTTCTTGACGTATTTCATTGATATGTGAGTAGAGTATATATACAAACCTATTTGAGCTATTCTAGGAAACAAGATCTCCTAATAAAGGATAATAACTATTGTACATTAATAGGAAATATTCTATACTAATTTACATATTATAATACTCTCCATCAGCTAAACAAAACACTAATTATGTGAGAAGAGCATGCCTCTTCTAACCATCATGCCTCTAGGCTTCACCAATTTCTAGACATACCAAAGTCATGCACTAGCATTGCCCCACTTGCCTTGAGCGTGTTGACATATCAAGTACCCACCCTTGACTACATTAGTTCTCTTCCAGAGGATCCTAGAAGGCGTTAAGCATACATTGCCAGGCAAGGATAACTCAGCTAATTGAGACCAAACTAAAAGAGGACAGAGGAAACAATGCCACTTACAACTAAGTCACACTGCCAAACATTGAAGTTTTTTGGATGTATACTAAACAATAAAAAGAAGAAATGTATAATGCAAGTCTCCCATCACTATGTCAATTACCCAGCAACAAGAAGTGGATAAGCGGCATGCAGATGGCAACAAAAGAAAAAATAGCAACAGAGAAAAGGCTTGGGAATATTCAAAGACTTAACACCAAGTCTTTCTCAGAAGCTCTTCTACGTAATAATTTTGGGTAATTTGCAAAGGGATTATGCCGAGGAAGAATTACGCTTTTCCACCATCATTGAAGACTTCAAGACTCAGAGGGGAAGGCCAAATGAAAGGAATCAACCTTAGAGAAAAATTGGAAGTCTAAGAGAATGGGTGCCACAGCCATGTTTCCAATCTTGACAACCCAGACTATGACCTATAACCACATTAAACTGCCATCAAAAGACTATGCTTTATTTTTCAGCTTCACTCCACGTCCTGAAACTATTCATACTCCACGTAATAATCGTTTTCTAGAACTTATATGTGTTGACTTCACTAATATCACTGTACTTTTTCACTCATATTTAAATTGTGCCCACCAGCTGTAGCTACTGTAAATATTTGTTACATGAAAAAACAGGATTCAGCACTTTTCCATTCTCGGTCACAGGCTAGTCACAATGACCAGACCAATATACCTGTGCTCAGTCAGATCATTCTAAATTTCACAACACATAATTCCTCACAAGAATTTCTATTTGTAAGGGTGAGACTTCAATGTTCATTCGGATCCTCTCCGTTCCATAGTTAGCTTATAAGAGATACTAAATGAATAACCAGAACACTTATCATACAGCAGCTTACTTTCTTTTTATCGAACAACGGGTCATCCTCAGAGAGCTTAAGAATGATCGCATCCTTTTCGTCTGGAGTTAAATCACCCATCTGGCACTTCTGCTATAAGAAGAATACCATTGCATGAGTCAGAGTGCTGACACTGACAGACAGCAAACTTATGTCAAGTCCTATTGCAACCTTAGATCAGCTACACAATTAACAGCATAGAATCATCAAACTACTCATCGGAGGCAGTTTCTAGTCATATGCAAACATAACACTAAAGTGACAATTATAAAAGAAAATAAGGATTTGCTAACAAGCCAAAAAACACATTTTGGTCCAGGACTTGTTGCATCTGTCTTCTTCTTTTTTCTTCTCCTCCTCCTTTTTTTTTTTTAATAAGAAATAGCTCTAAAAAAGCAAAAACAAAAGAAAAGAAAAGAAAAAGGGACATATATCATAGAAAATAGGCCACGGATAGCAAAAACATTGTCCAGTTAATTACAGAACCAAATTGTGGAACATCTTTTAAAAAAAAAGAAAAAAGAAGTTACAATGCAACCAAACAAGGAACGAAGAAACTGAATCAGGGAGGGTTTATATGGATATAGAATAGCAGTTTATGGGTGTACCTCTTCTTCTTCCATTGACGGTATGAAATGTACGGAAATGAAGCAGCTGCAGAGCCACCACCGAAAGAGTGAAGGGTGCGTTAGAACCTTTACCAAATTATTTATTCCTTTACTCCTCCATCTTTTTAAAATACCACCACATCATTGTTCGTGTGGCATCAATGACGATTCTAATACATATCTAAAGTTTCTATACAAAATAATTATTAATATATCATTTGGTGAAATTAATTATTAATTTTTAGTTATAAAATCATATTTAAAAACAAAATATATCATTTTATACAAAAATCATATAAAAGAATCGCGATTTAATGTTTGACTATGGTCACAATATAGTAATTATTAATCGTAATATCAGTATTTTGTACGGATATCACGATTAATAATCACGATATTACTCTATATATCAAATATATATCATGTTTTATAGTCTCGATATGTATGTTTATATCGCGTTTTAAATACGCGATATACGTGCATTTACAGTTCACTTGTATATCCTATGATAAAAACACGATTTTAGTGTGATAAATTAGTAATTATTTTCATTTTGACCTTATTTAAGGAATTAATTTCAATTAGTGTCCTAAACAAGAAATTAATTCCATCAATGACTATATATCATTGCCATATCAACGTTATTATTTATTTTATTTAAATATATTAAATTAGATAAAATAATAAAAAATTAAAATAGATTTGTTAAAAAAAAGGGAAAATGTATATTTTTAATAAAAATTTACATAAACAGAAAATATTTTATTATATATCAAATAATTAAATAAATTAAAAAAATTGAGTGGTTGTCTTGCTAATAGAATTCTAATCATTTTCCTAATTGTAATCATCATAAATTAAGTAATACAGGCGATTATTTCATTTTTAACCATCATTCTAAAAAAATATTATATAAATATAATTTGGATAAAAATAATTATATAATTGTCATAGTTGTATCGCATGTTATATAAGGTTTTTTTATGTATCGCATGCTAAACATGCGACACGTGTGTGATTAATTAACATATATTGCATAATCAATATGTGATACATATTTAGACCTATATCTCCTCTCCAACATGCAATACAGCTATTTTTATAAGTTTGACTTTGTACCGTTACTATATCTCTTTTCTAACATGCGATATAGATGTGACAATTTGATCATTTTTATTTTATAATTTATGCTTTGTAATTTTTTTACAAGAACGGTACAAATATGTTTCACTCATAAGATGGCCTTATCTTCTCACTCTACTTTGTTCGCAATCTACCATTGAGCCCAATCTCAACAATACTTTATACTTTCTCCTTTTGATATGTTTTTTTAATTTTAAATTATTTATTTGATGCTTTGTTTTTTCTCTTTTAGGGTAAGCATGCATGGATATTTGAGCACAAGTAAACTATACATGTGACTGAAGAACCAAAGAGATAGATCCAACCCCAAAAAGGAAGGTTTTTTTTTTAACAAGCAATCAGGGAAAACAAAACATAGTGGTCATTCGTCTTATTAAAATTGATTATCAAATTAGGAAAATTGATTAAAATTATGAAAACAACTATGTAATTTTTTTCCTTTTATTTTTTTGAATCAAATTAATTCTTTTATATATGATATCATGTTTGTGTAACTTTTTTTTTAATCAAGATTTTCTTTTTTCTTTAACTTTTTTACAAATCTATTTTAATTTTTTTTTCTAATTTAGCCAATTCAATATATATCATTGTAATATTTAAATAAAATAATCATTAATGTTGATATGGCAATGGCACATCGTCATCACTGCCACATATACATTGATGTAGAAAAAGCAAGGGGGAAAGTGTTGTATTTTTAAAAGTGGGGCGTGTGTTTTTCACAAAGTTTTCATAGGTGGTAGATGTAATTTACCAAAAAAATTAAAATAAAATGACTTATCAAGTTTTTTAACTACAAGGATGTTTAAGTCCATGGATAATGTCCATATTAGATATAGACACACAAAGGCTCAAAAATCGGTTATTAATCTACAATTAAATATAGTATTAAATCCAAACACTCATAACTAGAAAACTCCACAAATAATAATGTCTTCTTTTTTATATCATAAATTCAACAAAAATACTCTTAAAAATCATTTGGCATAAAACCATATGCCAATATATTTCTAACTTAATAAAAACCAACGAAATCATTTTACAACATAATATAAACTACAACGATTAATTTGAGTTTCTCAGTTTCAACAAATTTCAATCTAAAATCTGATCCTAACCATCCAGTAGTTTGTTAATAATCATCACCACTAACTATAAGCCCCCGGATTTTTTTTTCATACTCTTAGAAAATAATCATGGAGCGAATACCGAAACAAGAACCCTAAAATTCGAGCGAAGTTAAAACTGAACTTTAGAAACCCTAAAACTAATTCTAACAAATTATAGGTTCACGAAACCTTAGACAATATGAGATAAATTGAATAACCTTAAATGTCTAATGAGTGTGATGGAAAAAAAAAACCCTAAATAACAAACCATAAGAAAAAGAGTACTTTTAAAAACAAAATGAAAAATCCAATAATCGCTCGACTTGAAATCCCTATGTTAAACAATTCGTCTATCTAATCTCTAAATCGAGGCAATGTTTAATAACAAAATAATATGAAATAATATAATAATAATTTATCAAGTCAAAATTTCACCAGTTAAGCTAAAACCGTTTTTGTACCCAATCGTTAGCATGCAAATCAAGATAACATTACCAAATAACTAGTAATGGTAAAAATTGTAAACCTCTAGATTCTTTGGTAACTTTATAAATGAATCTTAGAGTCAAATTAAGACCAATACCTAAAAGTTAAACGAAGTCAACATTTAACACCAAAAGTCCTAGACTCGATTAAATAATCCCAAGAATCCTAAATATTAAATAAATTATAAAAATAGAGTAAACTCAATTTATGAAGCAAAAATATATTATAAGTGTAAACTCCTAAAATTTATAATTTTACGAGTAAATCTTAAAATCAGAATTTAAACCGAAACTCTGAAAGCCAACCTAGGTTAGCAATAAGTTCTAAAGACCTTAGGTCCGGCATGACCACACTTGAAAACCTAAAACAATAAAAATGAGATAACCATGGTTTATGATTCGAAATTTTGTCCCGCAACCTAAAAAAATTAGATTCGCCAAAAATTCGTCTGTTTCGACCCAGAGCAGGATCAGTTTCCAAAATCAAGGCACCAATACACAAAACAAAGAAAATATTCCGACAAACAATCTAGATCTTAATGTAATAAGAATTCATAAAAATATTAGATACAGTTTTTATGGCTCATAAAAACGTTAGATATAGCTTATTTACACGTATTTTTATTACCGCCAGTAATTTATTTGTGTTATTTACTATTTACTATTATTCACCTCTCTCTACTTTTTCTTATACTTATCCCTTACATCTCTTACAATTATCTTTTTCTTTTAAAACTTTACTACACTTTTTACTTAACTTCTCTTATACTTCATTATATTTTTTCTACTTAAATTAATTTTTTTCCTCTCTCCTCCCTTCTTGTGCAGCTGCTATCCCTTTTCTTTTTCCCTCGCATTTATTTTATTTTTTATTTATTTTGACATCTTTAATTGCCTCCTTCTTCTTTCTATAAATACTTATCACCTCTCTCTCATTTTTCACTCTCATTTCTGTTCCTTAACAAAATTCTTGCAAAATTTCTCCTCAACTCTCCTCCCTCTCTTCTCTTTCATGCACATGCATACATACACAAACACACCCCTTTATTCTTTCAAATTTTATTCCTTCATCCATCTTCAACTTAGGTAAACACTAAACACCTTTCCTTAGATCATGTTAACATAACATGAAAAATGTGTATGTTATGTTTCCATATAAATTCCTTTGATGCATATGCTAGGGAATGAAAATGTAGAAATAACATATTGCCCATGTCTTGTTTAACTTCATGTTCATGTTTATGTTTTGTTGTTATATTTATGAAATCTAATCTATTTATCTATATGTATAAATATGATTATGTATATATCTATATTTATTTGAGCATATAAGCTCACTAATCTAACATTTATTTCTCGCACTTATTTTGTCTCTTGCAATTTATTTATTTCATACTGTTATTTTATATTTTAAACTTGTCCTTAAACTAAGTCTCAAACTTGTCATTGATTAAGTTGAAAATAAAATAGGAAATTGTTCATAATCTAAGTTTCTGAATGCCTTGTCTAAAAATTCTAAGGCTTCTATTTTATTGTTTTGCTCTTGATTATTTTGCTTTTATTTACATCAGACTAGATAATATTCAAGTCTCGGGAAGCCTTAATAAAATCGAAGACTCTCATATTTATTTATTTGATATTTTTTATTTATTTATGAGACTGTAAATTATTTCAAGTCTCAGGAAGCTTTGAAAGATATCTAAGGCTTCTATATTTTTTTTCTTTATGATTTTCCTATTTTTATGGTAACTAGAATTTATTCAAGTCCCAAGGAGTCTTGATAACAAGCTAAGACTCCAATGCCTTTATTTTTTATATTTACTTGTTTTTTGTTATCTATCTTTAATTTTTATACTTTGACAAGTCTATGCTGATGATTTTATCTTTAATTATATTGCTATGTTTTTACTCATATATGACCATAAGTGATGTTGTCATGGCAAAATTTCAAAAATGTGGATATTAATAAATCATTGCTTTATAAAATGACTTTAAAAATTTTATTTTCGAACACTTAAGGAATATTATCTTTTGAAATGAAGGAATAAACATAGGCACTTAACTAGATTTTTGAAATGCCAAAATGAGTTTATCCTAAGATATAAATGTTGATAATTCTTTATTATATAAGATTTTATAAAAATCTATTTATAATCATCTTTTGTTAATATAAAACTTTAGAACAGCATAACTTTCTAAATTCTCTCATGAGAAAAGTTTTAAGATATTTTCGAAGTTAAATCCACTTAGAATGAATTTTCTCTATAATCACATAAAGACTTATGTTTTCGAAAAATTGTTAGTAAAGAAAGGCTTATTATAAAAATAAGGTGATTATGAAATTAAAGGAATAAGAAACTATATTTTTCTTAGTTAAGTATCACTTTTACAACAAACTAAAGTTGGTGATTTTATTTAAAAATCCAAAAGAAGATTTTCTATAGACTTAACTTACCACCTTCCATAAGAGATTGTTTGGAAAAATTCTATTTTTATGCAATATCACTAGGATTATGCATTTAACATGAAATAATATTGTTATTATATGATTTCTAAAGACAAAATTTTTTTATGATTGCTTGGGGGTGTTGAATGAAGTAAAACTTTAAGAAAATAAGAAAAACAAGGGCTAAAGGTTCGAGACACAATTTGTACTGATCCATTCCGACCCTCAAACAACCTTAGAAATAGATAGATCTTTTGAAGGAGGTAGAAAATGACTACTAATATACAAAATTCCTAGTTTAAATGAGTAAGTTATGACTATTTTAAGCTAGAACTTTCATAATAGGGAGAAATTTTACAAATTAAATAAACAGAGTTAGAAATTTAAGTAAAACATATACGAAATACTCATCCTAGATATTTCTTTTGTTTAGGTGACAAGGATTACGAGACTCCCATTCCAAGGATTATTTTGACTAAGCGAATTGCGATATGGACATATGAGCTTTCCCTCATGATTTCGTTACCTTACTTGTGCTTGTAGATGGTTGTACTACATTTGTAAGTACAAGATAAAAATGAATATGTATGAAGTTACGAGTTTATGTGTGTGTGCCTCTATGAATGTGTGACAAGAGATGCTAAGTATATCGAAACCAATGAACGATTATTCAAGTGCATTATTAATATTATATGTTGCTTATATGTGTATGATACTTGTTTGTTCACCTGTGATCATACCTTAATTATACTCGGCCTTGATATAAATAAATGGTCATGCATTGCATTCGTCAAGTCGCATGTTGAAGACTGCTACTCCTACGTGAAGAATCTCTAGAGCCTGAGTGTCAAGCTCATTCTTAGGGAACAAAGACGTATAAAGGATACAGCCCAAGGATAAGCCACGGCGATCAACCACTATGAGCAAAGTGCTCGGAAACTAGTAGTGAAGATCACGGAGACCTTCAAATCCCATTCCCTAACCCTCGATATGGAGGACGTAAATCCGTTCTATGTGTGGTTCTGGGTACCCGTACATATTTGTTTGTAACATGTGTTTGTTACATTGCTTGCATAATATATGCGTGAAAATTAATAAACTTGTTTGAAATTTACAATACGGATAAAGAGAATATCTCACTAAGCATGTTGTAAGCTTACATCCCCATAGATTTTCATTGAAACAGGTATACTTAAGACTCCATTCGAATAAAGGGACGGTAAGGAAATCATCGGTGGACTTTTAAGCCTTTATGGAAAATTGGGAGCATGGGATGAAGTTTCAATTTGAAATATTCTTTATGAGCAATATGTGATATATTATTATTTTAGAGACTATTAGGAAATTCTAATATATTTTTTTATCCATTTGAGGATATTAGTAGGGGTATGCCCCTAAGATTTGTAATTGACATTATTTTTGTTTAATGATATATATTTCTCTTGCCTTGCTACTTAATTGTTATGAACATAAATTGTGCTACCCGATGCGTTCCCTTTTTGTGATGTACGTCTTATGCATAATATGAAAGCCTTTGCGTTACTAAGGTAATTATTCATGGGCTTTAATATTGTGTATGGTGGACTGCCATGTTATTGTACTTACCGAGGCATGACACTAATGTTCTCCCCATAATCAACGTAGATGCCATAGCCATTAAGTCTAGAACTACTAGTTATCCACCTATTCTTGAAAAAGATTAAAAAAGGTTAAGCCAGAGCCCAATATGCCAAAACTACAAGCACACACGCATGAACAGTCCTCACACACATTTACATGTGACATAGTTACATATGCATCAATCATAGGTTATTATCTTTATAATTAGCCAAACAACCAATACAGTTTAGAACTATTTGCAACTAATCCTAAACTCGGAGTAACTCATGACTCCATAAAACACAGATACATATATTGGATACTTTTATACATACTGGTGTTAGGTACTCCCCACACACCCTAAGTACCATACTCATACCACTCCTAAACTACCGAAATCATTTCTATACATAACTCGACTTAGGACAATACCACATATAGATCATTAGGGCACCATCCTAGTACATAGATACTCTCAGTTCACTAGACCCAATCAAGCATAAGCAGAAACTACATATCAATTAGTCTAATTACATGTTTTAGCTAACAAGCACAATCATAAAAAAGGTAACGACGTACCTGGTTCAACATTTGAAATAGATAACTCAATTCTACCAGGAACACTTAATTACATATATCAAAACTAACTTAAAACTTGTTTTCAAAAGAAAAAAAATATTATTTCAAAGGTCATCTAAACTCCTAAACTATCAAGAACTACGATGCGAGAACCTTCGCAATCACGCGTGAGAACCCTTTTGGATATTATGAACCCCCAGCACAGTAATACGAAAACCCACGAATTCTATCGGTAATCAATCCCTAAGATGGATTAGAAATAGGTTTGTCTTAGTGTTTGATCTAAATAGATAGAACAAGGTCAGCCCTATCTCCGAAACACTCCACAAAGAAGGCGATCAAAACTCCTTTGAATGTTCCTATAGCATGTATTCTAAATCAAGAACACAAAGATTTCAAGCAAAAGCTTTGGTTTTTCATTCAACAATAATCTATGTTGCACAAGGACCCAAATAGGGTTTATATAACTCAAACAATGAAAACAAAATGTCAAAACAATGAATTCAATATGTCCTAAATGTTGGCTGGCAGCCAATCAAAGATGGCAGGCGGCCATGAGCATTCTGGAGCCAAATTGTAAAGTTCGAAAAATTGGCCAGGGGAGTCATGGCCGGTGGCCATGGGAGAATGGCTGGCGGCCATTCTTGCTTCTCTGCACAAATCAGCTTTCCTTGGCTCTATTTGATGATTACTTGAAAAATATTGAAGTATACTTGCTCCATCCTTGTTCCAGAGCCTTGATAACCTTGTGATTCATCCTTGGCATGCTCTAATAAGCCTTGGAAGTGATTATTGTAGGCTTGTTGAATCTTCTTAGCTCTAGCTCTTGTGATTGGTCCTTGAGGAAAACTTATTGGACTTGAATTTCTTTGAGTTTCCATGGTTGCCACTTGGTCTTCATGTTGATTCGGATCTAAACTTTGGACCGTTGGCTCTTCTGTAACATTCCCCCTTTCCTCAAGAAGATTCGTCTGCCAGGTTAGTAACAAAATCGTCTTAAGTTGAAAGTTCTTTATTTAACAAGTTTTCTGTAAAGAATTAAAATTTGTATATGGGAAAGTTGGAATCTAAAACCCCCAAATAGGTAGCAGTGAGAGTGTTTTAGGATCGAGTAGTGATGGATGTTTGTTGACCACAGGGCACATACGGGTGAATGAAATTGAGGCTTATGTTTTGTTTGACACGGAAGCGACCCACTCGTTCGTCGCCACTAGTTTGGTTGGACGACTTGGATTACATATAGTCACAACTACTGCTAGCCTAAGAATTAAAACACCCACCAGAAGTGTAGTGTCAACTCGGGAAGTAATAAAGGATTACCCATTGGAGATTCAAGGGGATCACTCGAGGAGTGATTCAATAATGTTGGAGATGAACAAATATGAAGTTATTCTTGGCATGAACTGGTTAAGCAAGGTCAGAGTGGTAGCAGATTGCCAAAAAAGGATGGTAAGTGTCTATGATCAATCGGGAGAAGGAGTGGAGTTCGTAGGAGAAACCATAGTTCCGAGAAAGTTTGGGTTAAATTCCTTTGAATTGATGATGGAAGATGAAGAGATAGTGCCTATCGAAGGTATTCTAGATGAGGAGGAAACTTGGGAGGAAAAGGATATACTGGCGGTAAACGAATACTTGGATGTGTTTCTAGAAATCTTATCTGAGTTGCCACCAAAAAGAGAAATTGACTTTGAGATTGTTTTGGCTCCAAATACCGAACCGATATCCAAAGTACCATACTGGATGGCACCGGCTGAGTTAAAAGAGCTAAAGACCCAACTACAGGAACTCTTGGATCAGAAATTCATAAGACCAAGTGTGTCGCCATGGGGCGCACCTGTCCTGTTTGTAAAGAAAAAGGATGGATCGATGAGGTTGTGTATCGATTATCGTGAGTTAAACAAAGTGACCATCAAGAATCGATACCCCTTACCAAGGACTAATGATTTGTTTAATCAGCTACAAGAAGCATGCGTGTTCTCACGCATTGATTTGCACTCAAGATATCATCAGTTAAGAATAAAGCCTCAGGATGTACCAAAGACGGCTTTCGTACTCGATATGGACATCACCAGTTTCTGGTGATGTCATTTGGGCTGACCAATGCACCAGCGGCATTTATGGATCTTATGAACAGGGTCTACAAGCCACTTTTAGACAAGTGTGTAATCATCTTCATTGATGATATTTTGATATATTCAAGGACTAAGGAACAACATGAGGAGCATCTTTGGATGGCGTTACAAACCTTGAGAGAAAACAAGTTGTACGCCAAATTATCCAAATGTGATTTTTGGTTAGATAAGATATCTTTTCTTGGACATGTTGTAACAGGAGAGGTGATATCGGTTGACCTGAAAAGATTAAGGCTGTAGTGGAATGGAAACAACCGCAAATAGTTACCGAAGTGAGAAGTTTCTTGGGATTGGCTAGCTACTATCGCAAGTTTGTGAAAGATTTTTCAAAAATAGCCAAGCCACTAACTCAGTTGACACAAAAGAGTGAAAAATTTGTTTGGACGGATAAAAGAGAACAGAGTTTCCAAGAATTGAAACAATGGTTGGTATCAGCACCAATCTTGGTTCTGCCAAACCCGGAAAAGTCTTATACGGTGCATAGTGATGCTTCCAGGAATGGCCTTGGATGTGTACTAATGCAAGAAGGAAAGGTTATTTCCTACGCCTCTCGACAGTTAAGACCCCATGAGCAGAACTACCTTACGCATGATCTGTAGTTGGCTGCGGTTGTCTTCGCCTTGAAACTTTGGAGGCATTATTTATATGGACAAAGGTGTGAAGTATACACGGATCACAAGAGTCTTAAGTATTTGTTTACACAAAAGGAATTGAACATGAGGCAGAGGAGATGGTTGGAACTGATAAAAGACTACGATCTGGAAATAAACTAATGTCCAGAGAAAGTTAATGCAGTCGCAGATGCCCTAAGTCGGAAAAATTATGGGGAAGTAGCTGCTTTAATCACAATCTAACGAGACCTTATTAGAGATTTTGAGAAGTTGAGGATTCAGTTCATAGACCAAAGTGCAGAGCTTGAGATAGCTAACCTGGTAGTGGAACCAACCTTGATCGAAAGAATCAAAAGGCCCAAAGGTATAACGAAGTAATACAAAGGATTAAAGAGGAAACCCAAGCGGAGAAATACCTGGACTTTGCAATAGATGGTGAGGATGTGATCAGAATGAAGGGAAGGTTGTGTGTGCCCGAAGATGGAGAATTAAGAAAAGAAGTAATGTGTGAAGCCCACAACTCTGGGTACACCATACATCCTAGAGGTACCAAGATGTACCAGGATTTGAAAAGCCACTATTGGTGGAATGACATGAAGAGAGATATAGCAGAATATGTAATGAAGTGTCCGATTTGTCAATAAGTGAAAGTGGAACACCAAAGGCCAGGAGGATTGTTAAAGCCTTTACCCATACCCGAATGGAAGTGGGATCAGATATCCATGGACTTTATGTGTGGTTTTCCAAAGACTTCTTCGGGTTATGATGCCGTATGGGTAATAATGGATTGGTTAACTAAGTTAGCACACTTCTTACCCATAAACATAACTTATTCAATGGACAAGCTGGCTAAGATCTACATTTGAAAGATTGTGCGGCTACAAGACATAGTAAGCAGGGATCATTTCAATAAAGGCCCAAGATTTGTGTCTAAGTTCTGGATATGTCTACAAAAGAGTTTGTGATACGAGAACCTTCGCAATCACACGTGAGAACCCTTTTGGATATTATGAACCCCCAGCACAGTAATACGAAAACCCACGAATCCTATCGGTTATCAATCCTAAGATGGATTAGAAATAGATTTATCTTAGTGTTTGATCTAAATAGATAGAACAAGGTCAGCCCTATCTCCGAAACACTCTACAAAGAAGGCGATAAGATCTCCTTTGAATATTCCTTTATTATGTATTCTAAATCAAGAACACAAAGAATTCAAGCAAAAGCTTTGTTTTTTCATTCAACAATAATCTGTCTTTTACAAACAACCAAATAGGGTTTATATAACTCAAACAATGAAAACAAAACGTCAAAACAAGGAATTAATACGTCCTAAATGATGGCTGGCGGCAATGAGCAAACTGGACAAATTTCGCAAAGTTAAAAAAAAACGGCCAGAAGGGTAATGGCCGGTGGCCTTGGGGAATGGCTAGCGGCCATTCTTGCTGCTTCCTGCAAATCAGCTTCCCTTTGCTCTATTTGAATGTTGCTTCAAAAATATTGAAGTATACTTGCTCCCTCCTTGTTCCAAAGCCTTGATAATCTTGTGATTCATCCTTGGCATGCTCTAATAAGCCTTGGAAGTGATTATTGTAGGCTTGTTGAAGCTTCTTAGCTCGAGCTCTTGTGATTGGTCCTTGAGGACAACTTATTGAACTTGAATTCCTTTGAGTTTCCGTAGTAGCCATTTGATCTTCATGTTGGTTTGAATCTAAACTTTGGACCGTTGGCTCTTTCGTAACACACCTTCTAGTCGGTTCTGCGTTGGTGCAGGAGCATTTGTTGGTAGAGTTTCAAATGTTCTTGCGTTTCTACTTATATCTCTTCCTCTTGGCATTCTATTGTCATTAAACATACTATTTATGTTAATTCAAGATTTACATTCATTAAAAGACTTCAAAGAAATCACATATATGTCACACATGTATTTCATAACCAAAACACACATAATATTATATAGTTAGTACTTTATATACATTCCAAAATTTGCACTAACTCTAGTCCTAACTTCTTCTAATGATCACATCAAAAGATTGATATCCATCATCCTGCATGCCATACATTACATATATATTCATACCAACAAGTTCATCAAAATATTACATCAGTTATATTATCTATCAAGATAAACATAACATAGTCTAAGATTAGATCTGACTCTCTGGGCTAGGGTACAAAGGTCCCTTGCCTTTTTATTGAGGGCCTAACTGTGGGTAATGATCCTTCTCCTTGGAGCTACAATCATCCACATTAATTCTCCCCTCTCGATCCCCTAGTGGTGCCAAAGTCAGATTGGTATCCATCATCTTGCTACCTTTAGAGGCAGGCTTCTCCATATTACTAAGTGGTGGTACACTCTCTCAATCCATCCACCGTGAGTAGTCCCAATCCATTGGGCATAATTGTAATTGGAAACAAACTTTTCAGCTTCCATTCTTCTCTCTTTGCCCTCTTTTTCATCTATCAAAGCAGTAGTCATACTCTGCATACAAACTATAGCCTGCACAGTTGCTTGTTTTCTTTTGCCATGTGGTCTAATGAGGCGTTTGGTCTCACTTTCCTCCTCTGCAATGATAGGAGGCATGTTTGATAAAGCATCTCTGGGAAAACTGCTTCTGACTACATGTGTCAGCATCAAATCATCATCAAGAGCAGTATTCTCCCGAACCAAAGCATGATCATGTCTAATATCATGTGCATATACCCAATCTCCTCCAATAGGAATTCAAATCCTAAAATCTAGAAGATCGGGTCTCACTGATCAGACAGATACTATAAAAGCTATATTATCAATTTCTATGCCTCTACCTCTCTGATTAATCATCCTCTCAAACTAGTAAATGGTCTCAACTGCACTGCCATTATTTGGGAAAGCCCTTTCCATCAGGAATAACCAATTTTTCAGCAATGGTCGTAGACCTCTCTTCCAAGTATGAAAATTTCATCCAGTGTCTTTGTGATGCGTGACAATGCTAAATCTTCTACTAAGACTCGGAGTCGGCGTCTATAATCTGTAAGTATCTCTTCCTCCATCATGCTAAAGATTTGCCATTTATTATGGCAAATAGTTGGATTAGTCTGCACACAATAAAATTTGTATGATTAGCAATCACACAGATTTTATCCCTAATTGTGCATCTAAAACTACTTATAACTACCCAGCTAATCTAAATGGTTCTATTAACACCACATTTACTAATTTACTTTCTTACATATTTGTCTCTTGTTATACTAGCAACCATGCTCTGATACCAACTTAAAACTGTCACGCCCCGAGGGTACCTTAGTAGTACTAAAAAAGATACACTTGAATACTATTACTAGTTTACCTTCTGAGAATGACATATTTTCAATAAACAGGCTCTTTTAATTGCTTGGATAAGATGGACAAGTGTATATAAGACATAAATTAGTAAATAACTGTCATCCCATGCTAGTGATTAATATAAATATTACAACCATAACATTTCTATAAAATCCGTCAAATACATAACTAATGTTTCTTATGCAAGATACTTGCAACTAAAGATAGAAAATATATCTTAACCTATACTATTCCTTAAGCTTCCAACTTCTAAATTCTTACCGGGACCACGCTCCTGGTAGTAATGAGCCAAGGTTGCAATGTGAACTTGAAAGGACTGTTGAAGTGTGATCTTAAACCACGAGCTCAGTGAATAACCAGATCTTACTACATAATAAACAAGTTATTTAACAATTATATGAAATGTATCAATCAAACATATGTACAAATACAAGACTGGATAATTCGGAATCCAAACAAGATGAAGATTTATGCCCTCTTATAAGGGTTGAAGGATCACAATCTATGGCTTACCTACCCAGGAGAGACTAAGCTTTCAGGAAACAACAATGCTCAATTTAATTATCTCTTTGAATTTAAGAAATTGAAATTCAATGGCTAGATCCTAAATAAAATTTGTTGCATGCACTTTTATGAGTTGAGTCTCATTGCATTCTCTATTATACAATTGGTGGAATAAGTGTATAATAGTGATGGTTGGCATAATCGGTAGAATCTGCATGGGGCGAGTAAGAGTCGGTAAGACTTACATAAATTGATGGCTAATAGGAGCCGGTAAGATCTACATATTTTTTATGGAGAATAATAGCTGGTAAGAATTATAAAAATTGTTTTGTTAAAATTATTGGCTTTAATTGGCCGAAATATCTAACCCGAATGAAGGGCTTAAATTCATTCAACATATGGTTGATAGGCATGAATTATCTATGGTTTTTATGATTGATTAAGTATAAATTTGGGCATTGAGTTATGTTTCTATTTAAGAATTGATACTTAATTCAACAATGTTTTCATTTCAGGTGACTTTAACAATACAATTTGGAGCAATTTGGAACAAAGAGGATACAATTTTATCTAAAGCAAGTTGGAATATCTTGAATCATGGGCGAGAAAAGGAATTTTTCTCGTGAACAGTGCAAATCCAACCCCTTTGGTCGCCCGTGATTTAGACAAAGAAGGCGAAAAAAATTTCCAGTAGCAATCCCAGGCCATTGTTTGCCCGTGATTCAGACAAAGAAGGCAAAAAAAAAAAAAAATTATTCTCAGCAATTCCAAGCCATTGTTCACTCGTGATTTGGAGTCTGTTAAGACGACATATTTTCATTTCTTTTATTCAACCGATATATTAGTTCAGACAAAGTGAGATAAGACTTCATCAAGCGATGTATTGTTTGACCCAAGAAGTTCCAAAAAAATTATTAATACACTATACCCATTAGTGAGAGGGGAAGAATTCATTTTGTTACATCAAGACACCATTTTGTAGTTCTTTTTCTTCTCTTCTTGGAACATTTTGAAAGATTAGAGTGTTGTAATTAGTATTCTTCCAAAAGAAACTAGAGAGAGATGTGGGGGAAATCAAGTGTTCGTGTTGTGATTTGTAACAATTTTTCTTTCATTGTATCAAAAAGGGGTTTCTTCTTCTTCTCTAATTCTCATCTTATTTTCTGTTATAATCATGTATTTTCTTAGTTTGAATTCTTGTTTCATCATGTATGAGTGGTGGGTTTGGTTTACGAAGTCATATTAACATGAATTATGCTTTTAATTGTTAGTAATCCGCTTAATTACGAATTTCTAGTGATAGAATTTCATAAAAATTAGGAAATTGTCGTGCACAACATTCTCCTACACTAGATCTTGATGGAAAATGTTGAGAAATAATTTCATCGAGTAGATCTAAGTCATTAGAACAAACTACTCCTGTTGATAGAGATATTAATAGGAAGTTTCCTGCATGTTTTTAAGGAATTTGAGGACAACAAGAGTTCTTTAAAGAGAAGTCTGATTTGTCCATTCACTTAGAAGAGATTTTAGTGGATGCAAATTTGGATTAGAATTGGTTATTTATGAGAATAGAGGCCATGAATCAAGAATTCCAGCAGATAAAGTAATTAATTGGATGAATTATAATTTAATCATGTTAATTTGATGAAGTAAACTTGTTGTTTAATTTGAGTTCAATTTTGTTGTATCATTGTTACTGTGTTGTTTTAGTGATATTGTGAAGTTAGTATAATTTAGTTGTAAATTTAGACTTAATTCACTTAATTTGACCATTCGATTGCTAGATAATAAGAAGGTTAATTTAGTACTAGTGCTTTTCCCTGAGGAGACAACCCTATACTTTACTTTATCTTTCTGAATGATAGGTACACTTGCCTGTCATTCCGAGTAAAGAAGAGGATATAGGTTTATAAATTACAAGACAACAATGGTTCTTGGAAAACCACATGTTTTGTATGCTCATGTGTTTGATGCATTGCACTTGGTTTTATAATAAATTTGGTTGATATCTTTGTTTCGAGTATGTTAATTAGGAATATTCTCACTAAGCTTGTAAAGCTCGTAGGACCATTTGCTCTTATATCCAAGGTCTCCATTTATCCGTATAAGTCATCTTTTTGGGAGCTTCTGGAGGAAATCTACTCGAAGATCTAGAATAGATTTCCTCTAAAATCTTTTGGTGAAAGTATTTAAGTTTTCTTATAAAGACTTAGTAATTTCTATATGTTCCTAAGGGATTAGCGAGGGAATGCCCTCGAGACTTGTGTAATAGACTCTTAATTATTATTTTTGGGTTAACTTCATTTCTAGATTGTTGTTTGTTCATTATTACTTGCTTAAATCACACTTTCCAATGGTGTCTCCTATTACTGTGTTGTACGCCTTACATATAATATCGAGACTCGCGTGACTAAGGTAGTCATTCTTAAGTTTTGATATTGTATGTGGTGGACTGCCACGTTTAGGGTACTGTTCGGGACGTGACAACAGATCTCTTCCTCCATTTCTTGATATTGTGCCGCCTTTTCTACTATAGTAATTTCATCTTCTTCTTATATAGTTGCAGCTATGTTAGCTTCAAGAGTGTAAAACTCTCCATCTTGTGGTAACTAGCTAGTTGGTGTCATTGTTTCTTAAATTGGTAGTTCATTTAGGTCAATGCCATCAGGGACTGCGACATTACTTGTTTCTTCTATTTCCTCAACTATAGTGGGAACTTCATTTTTTTTTTTCGGCTGGTTCATTGGAAGCATCTCTATCAACTTGTTCCTCTATTGCCAAACTTTCTTCTATCTCTCGTTGCTGCTGTGGGGGTAATAGATTGATGCATTGGTAGAAATCTTTGTCTGTAGGCTCTCCTAAATGAACATCATCATAGTTTGGGTTATGCTCCTTATTTGATGGCTCATCTTGTAGGATCAGCCTCCTCCTTTTTAGGACAGGGATCTTGGTTTTTCTAGAGAAGGTCTCGGTGAGGTTTTGAATTGGAGTAGTATTGTTCTTGGGATAGGCTCCAAAATTAGTGTTTATGTTTGGGTTATGGCTTCATTGTCCTCACATATGTTGTGAGCAGAGACTCAGCCATTGGTTGTGGAATGAGTGGTCATGTTTGTGGCTTAGTATGTATGGGAGAAGGTAAGTGTATATGAGGTAGGGAATGTGTGTGGGTAGATGATGTGTTTAGGGATGGAATGTATGTAGGATGATGATGGAAATCCAGATGCAACATCCAAGGAACCTCTATTTATCCAAGGTGGTCCAGTCACACGAGCTAAGGCTAAGAGGATGCGGGAAGCTTTAGGAATATTCATTGAAGATACTTGGAAGAAACAAGCTTTCCATGAGATTTTGAGAAAGAATTGGATCTAGATGAAGACCGGGCCTTTGTGAACATTATCAAGTGTCAAAGGAATGTCAGGAGACCAGCCAAGGAGAAAGCCGGCCAACAAAACCGCCGACTTATCTTTAAGTTATCTTTTATTCCGTAACCGCCGTCTTATCTTTTGAGTTATATTTTATTCCGTAACTGCTGGTTTATCTTTTAAGTTATCATTTATTTTTGTAACTGCCGGCTTTTTTTAAGTTATCACTTATTTTCGTAACCGCTGGCTTATCTTTTAAGTTATCTTTCATTCCACAAGTTATCTTTTATTTTCTATAAATGTTGATGTTTGTCATTTGTAAAAGAACAACTTGAATATTGAGAATACAATTGAAAGAGTTTTCTTTTCTTCTCCCTTGGAGAACTTGTGGACTTATCAAGATCATTTCTTGTGGCGTTCAATCCTACAACTCTCAAGCCTGCTCTTATATGTTCTTAATCGAATCACACTCTTTAGAACAATTTCAAGGAGCTCAAAACAAAAGGTGTTTTCAAATGGTCTGAATGGTGATTTTCCTAATATCACTTGATCAAAACAAACAATTTTGATGATCACACTATAATTTGGAAGACAACTCAATCTAACAAAGAGCACAAATTCTAATGGAAGAATAATATAGAAATTTAATACTTAATTTTATTTTTTTTTACTCTAAACATAATGTGAGGATTAACAAATCCTAAATGAAATAAAGACACAAACTTTAGGATCTAAACTAGAATAAACAAAAGATTGAAAACAAGAATGATATAATCTGATCTAGAGCCAAAGCTCCGATACCAAATGATACGAGAACCTTTGCAATCACGCGTGAGAACCCTTTTGAGTATTATGAACTCCCAGCACAGTAATACAAAAACCCACGAATACTATTGGAATCAACCCCTAAGATGGATTAGATTTTAGGTTAGCCTTAGGTTTGATCTAGAGAGTTAGAACACGGATGCCTAACTTCGAAACACTCCACAAAGAAGACGATCAAACTTCCTTGAATGTTCCTAAGTAGCATGCATTCATTCAAGAACACAAAGAGAAAAAGCTCTCAAATTTTCATTCATTCTAGTTCCTCTTAAAAGATTACATATGATGAGTTTTTATCGGCTTAGTTAGCCTAAAAATTAAGCAACTAAATAATAAATACATGGAAGACTTAAAAGAAATACAAACTAGGTAATAAATACAAGGAAAAGAAATTCAAACTAAGCAATAAATACAAGAAAAAGGAATTAAAACTAAGCAATAAACTAAGCCTAAATAAAGGCTAGTGCCAATGCCGACGGCCTAGATCCAAGGCTGGTGGCCTTCATGTGGATTCGCCCAATTTCATCAAATCTCCTTGTAAACTCACTTGAACTTCAATTATATCGAACCGTGTTTAAATCTCACTTGTTCTAAAGCCTTGATACCCTTGTAATCCATCACTAGCATACATCATAAAGCCTTGGAAAATGTTGATTTAAAGCTTGTTGAAGTTTCTTAGCTCGATATCTCGTGATTGGTCCTTGAGGCAAGCTAATTGGACTTGAAATCCTTTGAAATTCAACCTTCGCCACTTGATCTTCTTGTTGACTTGACTCTTGAGCGTGGATCGGTGGCTCTTCCATAACAGTTTTTATAAACAAAGTAAATGTTGTAATTTTGTTAGTTGTTACTCAATTTTCATTATTTGGTAGAGGATATCGATTCTCTGCTATCCTAACAGATTATGGAAAAATCGGAATCCATAACGAATTTATATAAAGATCTTATATCTATATTATATAATGTAAATAAATATGATAGAGTCTTGTAAACTCTGACTTACAAGATGGTTCTCATATTACGGGTGCACACGTGGTATGATAACTTTAGATTAATCCTATTAGGCCCTCTTTTGAGGTGTGATAGGTGTCACAATCCGAGAATTGAAGACTTTTTTGGGGTGTTTAACTTAGGCATATGGAGTTATGAGTGGCTTCAGCAGATGGTTTGTTCGGGGTGTTGGTTATATCTGAAAGCGGGTCTAGCCTCCCATGAACAAACTGGTTGGGAGTGTATGTCGCTCTCTTGATGAGGCTAAGGCAGGCCAAAACCAGTTAATATAGTTGGACCTGTCACATCCCAAAGGGTACCCTAAACGTAACAGTCCGCTATACTTAATATTAAAGCATAAGTATGACAACCTCAATCATTCCCATAAGCTTCGATATTATGTATAAGGCATGCTCTTACAATACTTAGAGGATCATCCTTTGAAATATGAAGCTTAAGAAGATATAATAACAAATTAAGAAATAGGAATCATAATATTCATTCATTCATAATTGATGTGAGAACCTTCGCAATCACGCGTGAGAACCCTTTTGGATATTATGAACCCCCAGCACAGTAATACAAAAATCCACGAATTCTATCGGTAATCAATCCCTAAGATGGATTAGAAATAGATTTGTCTTAGTGTTTGATCTAAATAGATAGAACAAGGTCAGCCCTATCTCCGAAACACTCCACAAAGAGGCGATCAAGATCTCCTTTGAGTATTCCTTTAGCATGTATTCTAAATCAAGAACACAAAGAATTCAACAAAAAGCTTTGGTTTTTCATTCAACAATAATCTGTCTTTTACAAACAACCAAATAGGTTTATATAACCAAAACAAGGAAAACAAAACGTCAAAACAAGGAATTAATACGTCCTAAATGATGGCTGGCGGCCAATCAAAGATGGCTGGCGGCCATAAGCAAACTGGACAAATTTCGCAAAGTTAAAAAAAAATGGCTAGAAGGGTCATGGCTGGCGGCCTTGGGGAATGGCTGGCGGCCATTCTTGCAACTCCCTGCAAATCAGCTTCCCTTTGCTCTATTTGAATGTTGCTTCAAAAATATTGAAGTATACTTGCTCCCTCCTTGTTCCAAAGCCTTGATAATCTTGTGATTCATCCTTGGCATGCTCTAATAAGCCTTGGAAGTGATTATTGTAGGCTTGTTGAAGCTTCTTAGCTCGAGCTCTTGTGATTGGTCCTTGAGGAAAACTTATTGAACTTGAATTCCTTTGAGTTTCCATGGTAGCCATTTGATCTTCATGTTGGTTTGAATCTAAACTTTGGACCGTTGGCTCTTTCGTAACAATAATGATTGTCTTACAAGCCTTAGGGGCATTCTCCTGTCAAAATACTATAATCTATTATAAGAAATTTTCTATGAAGTCTACATCTAAACTAATGCTAAACTTCATCTAAAATTCCTTAACCAAAAAGGGAAATACCTAACTGCAAGGTCCCCGTGGCCTCAACCACAAATAGCTAAACTGCAAAAGATATCTATAGGGGTATAAGCTAACAGGCTTAGTGAGAATTATTTTCATAAGTAAATACTTAAGTAACAAAATTCAAACAAGTTAATTAAGCAATCAAGTGAAATGCAACATACACGTGAGCAAGCAAGGCATATAGTTTTCTGAGAACTATATGTTGAATGAATTTACACCATCCATTTGGGGTTTAGTAATAAGTAATCTCAAAACGAGTAGTTTTAGTTAAGTTATGCTTTCGATCATTACCCCTAAGCATATTAAGTCTACTCGGGTTGAGCCATGCTTTTGGATTACTGCCAAGCATTGGTTCAATTCTATGCCACCAAATAATCGCTTTCGATCATTGCCTTCAAGTGTTACTTTCGACTATGTTACTATCCTTTTCATGCAAGAATAATAACCTCATGCAATGTGACTCACTTCGTGGTATACATGAATCAATTTATTTAAGATATCATAGCATCATTATGTTCAACTTTAAGGTGATCATAGAATTTCAGACATATCAAATTCTATACTAAAACAAGCAATTCTTTATAATTGATTCCCACCTCGATATTCTTAGTGTTATTTCATACAACTTTACATACATAACATTTTGTCTTTCCTTAATTCTAATGCATCTATACTATAAGCACAATCAAGTACACAATTTAAGGAAATAAACTCAGGTTCCTATGGCGATACTTCTTCTAATGGAAGAGTCGATCGAATAATCTACTTAGTCAAAATAATCTTCAGGATACGGGTATTCTTCCTCGAGATCACCTAGTCAAGAAAAACACGCATAATGAGTATTTCTTGATAACCCTCTTGAAATTTTTCAAAACTATGTCGTAAGAACATCAAAATTCGTGTAGAAGATAATTCCAACTTAAAATAGTCATAACTTGGTCATTTTAACTTGGAATTGCGCATATAATATACCGTTTTTTACCTATTCGAAAAGATCTATCTATTTCTAAAACTATTTTGATCAAACTAAGTCATATTGGCTCTAGAACAATGGTGATCAGATTCACCATGAAATTTCCCATCCCAAAAGCATTTGTTTGTTTCAATCATCAAAAATTGCTTTGATAAATATTTAGTTATTTATATAGTTGAGAAACTCCTTTTTATAGATGTATAGCTCATGTTTTATACATGTTCAAGGAGTTGTTATCCAAACAAAATTCTTTAGTAAAAATAATGTTATTTAGAAGTTTGAGAAAATCATAATTTACAAGAAATCCTTTTGTAGACTCTTTAAAAATGAAGCTTTTGATCCTTTTTGTTTTCAAAGAGTATTTTATGTTTATCTCACTATTTTCTTTGATGACTTTCCTTTAAAAATGAATTTCTATTTTTCTTTTTGAAACTTCTAACACTAGTGCCACTTTTCCTTTTAGTTTAATATGTATTTTCTTTGACTATTATTTTTAAATCTTAGTTTGAAAAGTCACATTTCCTTCTTATATTATGTGTTTAAGGAAAACATTTTCACAACAAGGAATCACCTTTCTTATTTTTAGAAAACAACTCTATTACTTCTCAAGTTATGGTTTTTAGAAAAAGCCTTTCAAAATAATGATATTTCCAAAATTATAATGAGTTTTTCCTAAAGCTTTGAGAAAATAGATTCCTTGTATTAATTTGAAGATTCTAAATTTCTTTTAGAACTTTCCTTTGGTGACAAAAATCTCTTTTGTAAAGAGTATAGTTTAAACTCTGGCAATTTAGACAACAACTTTTATTTACATGAATATGAGAATGATAACAAGCAAAATTATAACAACAAAATAAATAGTAAAATAATATAAGTCAAGTATTGAGAGTCTTAGCTTTGAATCAAGGCTCTCGAACTAAGAAATGGACTAGTCCCCAAAAAAAAAAAAGAAAAATGTTTTGACTTGATAAGAACAAGTCTACGGCTAGAAAAACTAGTCTTAAAATAACATGAAAGTAAATAAATTGCATTGCATGGAAATAAATATATAACAAGTGAGCATATATGCTCTAAAGAATATATATAGATACATAAATATATTTAATTAGATATAATATCCACAATAATATAAGCAAAGTAAAATAGCAACATAAAAATATAAAAATAGACATTCATGAACAAAACAATACATGAACATAGTGTAGCTTCCATAACAATAATTTTAGGAAACTCACACCATGGTCATGTAAGGTTACATGACATGGTAGAAAGAAATATGAAAAAAAGTTTTTACCTAAAGAGAATATGAAGTAGTATGAGTAAATGTGTTTTGTGTATATAGAAGGAGAAAGTTTGGGAGTATTTTGGGAGAGCATTTGGAGAGAATTTTGAGAAGAGAACTTTGGAGAGTTTTGGTAGTGAATTTGTGGGTAGATGAAGTGTCAAAAAAATGAAAGAGGGGGGTATTTATAGGAAAATGAGGAGTGAAATTTGTGTGTTTTAAATAAAGAAAAATTGAAAAAAATAGAGAGAGTAGGGTGTATGCGCTGGCCAAGGAGGGGGATGAGAGAGAGAGAGATGTGATTTTTTTTTTTGTATTTTGTGTATTAAGACTAATAATATATAAGGTAAATATGATATAAAGTTTTGGGAAAGATAAAAGTGAGGAAAATAGGTATGTAGAGTGTAAGAGTAGGTGATAGAAAAAGTAGAGATATAGGAATAGGGTAGAATAGTAATAAATAGTGCAATGTAAAATAGATGTGACTAATAAAGTACCGATAGTAAGAAAATACGTGTATAAATGCAATATCTGATATTTTTAGTTATCAAAAAATTATAAAACTGATATTTTTGAAAACCTGATATTTTTACCAGTCTAACGGTATATTCAGAATATTTTTACTATTCCGAGCCCTATGACACGTTTTTCTAAAATTGTATCCGTTTGGGTTCAAAACAGATTGTAGTTTGGCTAATATGATATTTTTAAGCTTCCTTATATTATTACGAACTATTTTAAACACCAATCTCTTACTTACTCTCCTAGAGTTATGGACACAAGATTGTCGGACTTAAACTATTATGTCTAACTAGGGTTTTGTTGACCTTAAGGTTTCTGATTGAGCTTCTAATTAGGGTTTAAGCTTAACTGACTATAAAACTTTGAAGTTTATAGAACCTCTCAAACATATGGAGGATCGTGACAAAGCCAAGAAGGCGCTCCTTATGAGAATATGGGGTTCGGAACATACTTAGGAAGTCAAGGAAAATAAGGTTAGCTCGCCATCTAGATTAGTAACAAACGATAATATGATGGATGGTTGAGTGCCACACGTGAACTCTTTGAGGGGTGAAACTCCTTTCGTGTGACACTCGGGGCGTCAACCACAGATAGGGGTGTTGAAACAAGTATCAATAAGGGGGCAAGCTTCTTGCCTAATGAGAATTAATTCCACAAATAAAGTACTCAAAAGAATCAATATTCAAACAAGTTATTTAGACAAACATATGAAATGCAATCAAATACGTGAGCAAACAATTCATATGATTTTCCAGGAATCATATGTTGAATGGATTATTCCTCCATTCGGGATTAGGTGTTTCGAGCAACAAGGCCATAGTTCGCAAATGAAGTTTTTTTTTTTTTTAGTTTTTATATGAGCCACCACTATCCACTAAATTGTAGTTATTTCGGGTGTCCACCCACCATTTTATTACGAGCAATCAATTGCCATAGAGTAGAATTTCAGGTTCTACGGGCCTCACTACTATGCTCTTGTCCCACTAAGGGTATAGTAATGAATGCAATGTGACTCACTACGTATCATGCATGAATCATTTTATTTTAGTAGTCATGGCATAATATTAGATATTTTAAAAGTGACATAGAATTTGTAGACAGTCATTTCTATACTAAATCATATAATGATTAGTTAACAATTCCCGCTTCGATATACTTAACATAATTTCAATCATATAAGTAAGGCATATGTGCTATCATGTTTTTATATTTTCCTAAGTCTAATGCCGCTAAACTACAAGCAAAAATATAAGTACAAAAATGTAGGAATTTAAACTCACTTAGTCATAGCAGTAGATAGCTTCTAGTCAAAATAATCCCATCGGACTCCACATCACTTAAACAAGAGAAATACCCAAAATGAATATTCCTTGGAAGTTCTACTTAGACTTGTAATTCTATTTCACTAAGTTCGTCAAAAATCGTATAAAGTGAAATTATAACTTAAAACAGTCATAACTTGCTCATTTTAACTCAGTATTTCACATATTATATATCGTTTTTTACCTACTCAAAAAGATAAATATATCTCTAAGGTTATTTTCATCATAAAAGGTCAATTACGTCTCTAAAAGTATGGTACAGAATCAATACGAAAATCCTAGCCTTTAAAACATGATTTTTCCATACGTTGATTTCAACATTATTCTCAGCATATTGTCTGGATCACTCAAATCAATAAAAGAGCCTTGATCTAATACTAATTGTAGGTATCAAGATTTTAAAACAAATACTCTTTTAAAAATTGAGCTTGGCTCTAATACCAATTGTTGATCCCACTTAGATAATCAAGAAGGAATGGGGGGTTTAAATTGATTATTATAAAAAATTCAAATATTTTGGCCTATTAAAATTGAAATCCCCTTTGTAAACTTTGTGAGAACAAGTTTAAGCAATTAAAAAATTATAACAATAAATTGTAGGGATTAAAATAGAGTAGAGAAAGAAAAGTAGGCAGCGATGCATAGTAGTTTCGCCTTGTGCGTTAGTTCACTCTTCCAGCTTCACGTTGGGGTCTCGGTTGTCTATACCGATTGTGTTTCATTATATCAAAATCAAACTGAGAGTACAATCAAGCCAACAACTTGGCAAAGCCTCACTGCTGAGTCTCCTAGCTTCAACACTAAGCTAACACTAAACCATAATGATTTACAACTCTAAAAAACTTCTTAAGAAGTAGAAAAATTTAAATTTCTCTACAAGTTAAGATCAGAAAAAAAAAAAGAGTAAGATGCTTTTCTATTTGAATATTATTGCTTGTTCTTCCTTGAATTTTTTTTCGCTTCTTATTTTTTAAAAACCTTTACCCAACATATATATGTTTTGACCCTTTCTTCTGGTTTTCAAAAAAGGATAAGCACGTCCCGATTTTCTCCCTTGAATTTTGCTAGATTTAAAAACTTGACGTTATCTGACTGTTGAAATTGGAAACTGGTTCATGAATTTCTCTTCTTTGGCCGAAATATTATCTAGATATTTGTTGTTTCAATTTTGAAATCTAAATAAGCTTATGACCGAAAAACAAACTTCCTTGATCCTTATCTTCTTTTTGTTGTTGCTGATCATCAAAATAACTATCCGTGATTTTCTCAGATTTGAATAACTTCAAATCTTATTTTTTCCGTGATTTTCTCCTCTGAAAAATATGATGAGACATCCTTCGTAGCTAACGTGATCTTTATCTAATTTTGATTAAAAGATTAATAAGATAAAACTCTATCTTCGTGATGAAAATCCATGAAAGATTCTGATTCAGATATTTCGAAATTATATCATCGCATATCTTTCCTTATAATAACCATATCTTCTTTTGTAACAAGCATAACTTTCTTTATAACAACCATATCTTTTCTTGTAACAAGCATATCTTTCCTTGTAACAAACCTTATCTTCCATATCTTTTCTTGTAACAAACATATTATATCTTATCATATCCGTGATCCATAAGAGCTCTGTAAAACTTTTATACATCTTAATGAAACATATCTGAGGATACCAAAAAAAAAATTTCAATAAAAATCTTTGTAAAATTTACTTGATGTGATTTGATCCCCATGATATGAAATCCAATTTAAGTAAAATATATCAAGTATATTGCCAAAATATTAAAAAATAAGTTTATAAATAATTTCATGTGAATCTGACAAAAAAAATTGTGTTAGACTTGAAGGTTTTGAAACAGCTTCTGTCATACTTATTTTTCTATCACTTTATTTAGGTGATCTTTCAAAGGTTCTGTATGAACTTTTGATAAGTAAAACTTATTTAGAAATCACTTGAACAAGATTTTGAAACAACTTCTTATTAGACTTAAAACATATTTGTATTGTCAATCATTTCGTACTTAATGAATAAATACATTAACTAATTTAACATCATTTTGTTATCATCAAAACATTATTAGAGAACTTAACGTTCTCCCTTTTTTTTATGATAACAAAACACCTTCCATATGTATAAATTATTCAACAATAAGCATCATCAAAAATACAAAAATATTCGAGTATTCAAGTATCATCACAACATCAGCATATTTAACATCAGCAACGTTCGCATATATTTATCATCACAACATTGAAGCTAATCAAACATTATTTCTCCCCCGTTTTTGATACGAGAACCTTTGTATTCACGCGTGAGAACCCCTTTGGATATTGCGAACCCCCAACACAATGAATAGAAAACCCACGGATGCCTTTGATTTCAATCCCTAAGAAGGATTAGATATCAGATTTGTCTTAGGTTGTTGATCTTAAAGAATTAGGATAACAAACCCTAATTGCGAAACACTCCACAAAGAAGGTGATCGATCTTCTTTGAATGTTCCTAAAGCATGTATTCTATCAAGAACACAAAGATTTCAAGCAAAAGCTTCGGTTTTTCATTCAACAATAATCTGTCTTTAAAACCAAATAGGTTTATAAACCAAACAAAGGAAAACAAAACGTCAAAACAATGAATTCAATACGTCCTAAATGTTGGCTGGCGGCCAATCAAAGATGGCAGGCGGCCATGAGCATTCTGGAGCAAAATTGTAAAGTTCGAAAAATTGGCCAGGGGAGTCATGGCCGGCGGCCATGGGATAATGGCTGGCGGCCATTCTTGTTTCTCTGCACAAATCAGCTTTCCTTGGCTCTATTTGATGATTACTTGAAAAATATTGAAGTATACTTGCTCCATCCTTGTTCCAAAGCCTTGATAACCTTGTGATTCATCCTTGGCATGCTCTAATAAGCCTTGGAAGTGATTATTGTAGGCTTGTTGAATCTTCTTAGCTCTAGCTCTTGTGATTGGTCCTTGAGGAAAACTTATTGGACTTGAATTTCTTTGAGGTTCCATGGTTGCCACTTGGTCTTCATGTTGATTCGGATCTAAACTTTGGACCGTTGGCTCTTCTGTAACATTCCCCCTCTCCTCAAAAGGATTCGTCCTCGAATCAAAAGCATCACCTACATCAAAAGGACTAAGATCAGCAACATTAAAGGTTGCACTAACATTATACTCACCTGGTAAGTCCACTTTATAGGCATTATCATTGATCCGTTCAAGTATCTGAAATGGACCATCTCCTCTTGGACTCAATTTAGACTTTCGTTGTATTGGAAACCGCTCCTTGCGAAAATGAACCCAAACCCAATCTCCGGGTTGAAAAATCATAGGTCTCCTTCCTTTGTTCACCCTTGAAGCTACCTTGGCATTTTGTTGCTCAATCCGGTCTTTCACCTGTTTATGTAGCTTCCTCACAAAATCTGCTTTAGATTCAGCATCAAAACTAACAAACTTGTTAGGCGGTAATGGCAATAAATCAATAGGAGATAGAGGATTAAAACCATAAACAATCTCAAATGGAGAACAATGAGTAGTGCTATGAATAGCCCTATTATATGCAAATTCCACAAATGGTAAACAATCCTCCCAAGTCCTAATGTTCTTCTCTATGATTGCCCTCAACAATTGAACCAAAGTTCTATTAACCACCTCCGTTTGCCCATCAGTTTGTGGATGACAGGTAGTCGAAAACATAAGCTTAGTTCCCAACTTTCCCCACAAAACTCTCCAGAAATGACTCAAAAATTTTACATCCCTATCACTAACAATGCTTTTAGGTATGCCATGCAATCGCACAACCTCTCTAAAGAACAAATCAGCAATATATGTTGCATCATCAGTTTTATGACATGGGATAAAATGAGCCATTTTACTAAACCTATCAACCACCACAAAAATACTATCATGTCCTTTCCTAGTCCTAGGCAAGCCAAGAACGAAATCCATAGACACAGCAGTCCAGGGTTCATCAGGAACAGGCAATGGTTTATATAGCCCATGTGGTTGCAGTTTAGATTTAGCCTCTTTACATGTAATGCAAGTTTTACAAATTTTATGCACATCATGCCTCATGCCAGGCCAAAAGAAATGTTCATGTAGCATATCATAGGTCTTATCTACCCCGAAATGCCCCATTAAGCCCCCTCCATGTGCTTCCTTAACCAACAATTCCCTTACAGATCCTTTAGGAATGCACAACTTATTCTTTTTAAATAGAAATCCATTGGATACAAAGTAATCATTAATTCCAGTCCCATCAACACAAGCAGAAAATACTCCAGAAAAATCATCATCAGTAAGATACATTGCTTTTACCAATTCAAATCCTAGCAAAGAAGTACTAAGAGAATTTAGTAAAGCGTACCTTCTTGAAAGTGCATCAGCAACAATGTTCTCCTTACCTTGCTTGTACTTGATCACATATGGGAAAGTCTCAATGAATTCTACCCATTTCGCATGCCTCCTATTGAGTTTGTCTTGACTCTTTAGATGCTTCAAACTCTCATGATCGGTATGTATGACAAACTCCTTAGGCCAAAGGTAGTGCTGCCATGTTTGCAATGCACGCACTAAGGCATACAACTCCTTGTCATATGTTGGATACTTCAATGCCGCTCCACTCAACTTTTCACTGAAGTACATTAGTGGCTGTGATCCTGCATTAAAACAGCTCCAATCCCTATACCACTAGCATCACATTCAATTTCAAAAGTTTTATCAAAATCAGGCAAAGCAAGCAATGGTGCGTTACACAATTTTTCTTTAAGTTCATTAAAAGCAAGTTCTTGTGTATCACTCCATACAAATCCAACATTCTTCTTAACTAACTCATTCAAAGGTGCAGCAATAGTGCTAAAATCCTTGATGAATCTCCTATAAAACCCAGCAAGTCCATGAAAACTCCGCACTTCACTAGCACTCTTAGGTCTAGGCCATTCCCTAATTGCCCTAACCTTTTCCTCATCAACCTCCACTCCTTGACTAGAGACAACAAAACCTAGGAAATTAACCTTATCCATGCAAAAACTACACTTCTTAAGGTTGGCATATAATTTCTCCTCTCTTAGCTTTGTTAACACTAGTCGCACATGCAAACGTGATCATTCAGACACTTAGAGTAAATCAGAATATCATCAAAGTAAACCACAACAAATTTACCTAAGTAGTCACGCAACACATGATTCATCAATCGCATAAAAGTACTAGGTGCATTTGTAAGACCAAAAGGCATGACAAGCCATTCATACAAACCATACTTAGTCTTAAATGCAGTTTTCCATTCATCGCCTACTTTCATGCGAATTTGATAGTAACCAGATTTTAAATCAATTTTGGTAAACAAACATGAACCATACAATTCATCCAACATATCATCTAACCTAGGTATAGGATGACGATACTTTACAGTGATTTTGTTGATGGCTCTGCAGTCTACACACATTCTCCAAGTCCCGTCCTTCTTAGGCACTAATATTACAGGAACCGAACAAGGACTCAGACTTTCTCTCACATACCCCTTCTCTAACAACTCCTCAACCTGCTTCTGGATCTCCTTCGCCTCACTAGGATTAGTTCTATAGGCAGGTCGGTTGGGTATGACAGCTCCAGGAATGAAGTCAATCTGATGCTCAATGCCTCTCACAGGTGGAAGTCCACTAGGCATCTCTTCAGGAAACACGTCTTCAAATTCCTGCAATAAATCAGAAAACACACTAGGCAAAGATTGGTTAATCTCATTAGTTGCCAAACAAGCCCCTTTGTACAATAGTACAAATATAGGTCGATTGGCATGCAAAGCATATCTAACCTCACTCGTCCTAGCAATCAAGCTCATTCTTACTCTTTTTCTCTCTAGGCCGATTTTTATTTTGCTTTTCACTCCCCTCTTTCTTTTCACTCAACTCACTTTCATCACTCTCTTTATTTTCACTCTTTTTCTTCTCTCTCTCAAAAGTGCTTTTTCTACTCTCACGCTCTTTTCTTTCGGCCTCTTCTCTCAATCTTTCCAAAGCACATTGGTCTTCATACACTTCTTTGGATGACAATGGTGTTAAAGTAGTTTTTCTGCCATCTTTGGTGAAAGTGTATCGATTGGTGTAGCCATTATGCACTGTTTGTCTATCAAATTGCCAAGGTCTTCCTAATAGAATATCACTAGCATGCATAGGAACGACGTCACATAATATTTCATCATGGTATTTGCCAATGGTTAGAGAAATTAAAGCTTGCCTATTTACCTTAACCTCACCACAATCGCTAAGCCATTGTAGTTTGTATGGTCTAGGATGGGGTACAGTAGGTGATGAGGATCATCAAGCATCAATGGGTCCAAAGTTCAAATCCAACGATCCATTGCAAGATATTGGAGGTCCCATGACAAGAGCTAAGGCTAAACGAATGAGGGAGGCATTGCAAGGACTTGTTATGGAGTTGCAAGAGAAGGAATTGCATTTATCCACCAATAAAAATGAGTCAAAAGTGTTTAACATCATCAAAATAAGCTCCGGAGGGGCTCTAAATGGAAAACAAGTGAAATAGAGCAAAGAAGGAGCCAAGAAGTGCCCTGCAGGATTAATGGCCGCTAGCAGTTACTTATTTTTGTCAGTTACATGTCTTTAATTTCTTTGTATGTAAAAGGCTATATATTAAGCCTTGGTTCTAAGGTTTGAAAAAAAAGACGATTTATATGAATGTTATTCATTCTCTTTGAGAGAAAACTCCATCTTGTTCCTTGTGAAGAATTTCCATTTGATTTTCTTGATCTAAACACTCAAGGAGGTCGACGTGATAACTAGGTTGCGATCAACAGGTTTGTTCGAGGTCTAGTTTCATTCCATTCATTGTAATTAGGTTGCAATTAACAGGTTTGATTGAGGTCTAATTCCATCCTACGACGACTTGTCTCAAGACGATCCTCGGGTTCCAATTCCAATCAACGATTTGGGGGTTCTAGGTTTAATATACCTAGGGTTACCATATCATTTGGTATCAGAGCTACGGTTTCTTGTCACAAGTAATCTATCTTTTATCTTTATTTAATCTTGCTTCTATTTGTTGTTGTTCTTGATTAGGGTTTTGAGTCAAAAAAAGAAAAAAAAAAAAGAAAGAAAGGAAATCTTTATATTGTTCCATCTGTAAAAAAAAAGAAAAAAAGAAAGAAAGAAAGAAAGAAAGGAACCATCTTTATATGTTCCATCTGTAAAAAAAAAAAAAAATTGTTATCAATATTATCTTGGGATCTTGTCATAGATCTAAGTTTCTGTGTTTCGTCCTTTCAATTCTCAGAAATTGCGGTATATACATTCTTGAGATTGGATCTTTGATTCCGACAATTTGTTGTTGAAATTTTCTGGTTGTTGCGTGAGTGATTTATTTTGAGAAAATCATTGAGAGAATTCCGAACAAGGGATTGTGAGATTGAGTTGTGAGGAACATTTTTTCTTGAGCGAAAAGACACGAGTGTGAGTGTCATTTGTTGAGTGAAAACATGTGAGGGAGCGAATTGTGAGGATTATTATTTTTCTTATTTGATTATTACTAACCAATTTTCTGTAGGTGTTAAGATATGGGTAGTGACGGAGAAAGTGATAAGATTGATATGAAATTGTTCGTCAAATCGATACGGATCAGTTTAGGATGATGAATGCAAGGCTTGACAATATAGAATCTGCAAGTAAGACTAAGAGCAGTAGAGGAATGAGACGTAATGAAGAAGAGTTGATGGATCTGAGTCTGAAGGATCCGGAGTTATAAGAAGGTGGAGGAATGCTCCAAAACAAGATAATTCCTTAGGGAATATCAAATTAAAGATACCTCCTTTTCAAGGAAAGAATGACCGGAATTGTTTTTAGAATGGGTGAGAAAGGTGGATCATGTCTTTGATTGCCACAATTACTCCGAAGACAAAAAGATCAAGTTGGCTTCTGTTGAGTTTTCCGACTATGCTAGTGTATGGTGGGATCAACTTGTGCGAAATAGGAGGAGAAATGAGGAGAGACCCATTAGTACTTGGGATGAAATGAAGGCGGTGATGCGAAAAAGATTTATCCCTGGTCACTATTATAGGGATTTACATAGAAAATTACAAGGTTTGACACAAGGGTCAAGAAGTGTAGAGGATTATTACAAGGAAATGGAAGTAGCTATGATCCGGGCTGATGTGAAAGAGGATGATGAAGCTACTATGGCTAGATTTCTCAATGGATTAAACCGTGAGATTGCTAATGTGGTAGAACTCCATCCTTATCTTGATATTGAGGAGTTGTTACACAATGCCATAAAAGTGGAGCAACAATTAAAGTTTAAAGGGTCTTCTCGATTTGGTTCTACTTCTAATTCTTCATGGAAGTCCACTTGGAAGAAGAACAATTCAGATTTGAAGTCCAAGGAGGATTCCAAGGCCAAAAGTCCCGTTACTCCATACAAAGGTAAATCTGAAACTAAGACTTATGGTAAATCTCGTGATATTCAATGTTTCAAGTGTAAAGGATTTGGACATATTGCTTCTCAATGTCCGAATCAAAGGGCTATGGTTATTTTGGATAATGGCGATGTTGAAAGTGTGAGTTCAGGAGATGATCCTGATATGCCAGCTTTGGAAGACTGTAGTGATGTAGATGTGGAAGGTCCTGTCAAAGGAGATCTATTGGTTACTGGCGAGTCCTTAGTACTCAACCTAAGGATGAGAGTGAAAGTGAAGAGGTACAGCGTGAGCATATTTTTCATACCCGGTGTCATGTGCAGAAGAAGGTATGTACACTGATTATTGATAGTGGTAGCTGCACTAACGCTGCGAGTACCTTGCTAGTTGATAAATTGAAGTTAAAATCTGTGAAACATCCAAAGCCCTACAGATTACAATGGTTGAATGAATGTGGGGAGATCAAGGTGACAAAACAGGTTCTTATTTCCTTTTCTATAGGAAATTATCATGATGAAGTTTTGTGTGACATAGTTCCCATGCAGGCTAGTCACTTACTGCTAGGCCGACCTTGGCAGTTTGATAGGAAAGTGACATATGATGGGTACAAGAACCAATATTCTTTTGTTCTAAATAAAAGAACTGTGATTCTCACTCCTCAGAAACCATGGGAAGCATGTGAAGATCAAGTGAGGGTAGCGAGAGAGTTTCGAGAGAAACACATGAGTGAACAAGATAAGAGTGGCAAGGAGAGAAAAAGTGAGAAACAAACACTTGTGAGTTATGATAGAGGAGAGTTAAACACATTGAGTGGAGAGGAAGTTGCAAGAAAAAGTGAGGTTAAAAGTGCAATCATGGCAAGGAAACAACTACTTGTACTCATGTACAAGGATGTTTATTTTACTACTTCTGACCTTAACTCTTCGTTGCCAAGTGTAGTGGTTTCTCTTTTGCAGGAATATGAGGATTTATTTCCTGAAGAAGTTCCAAGGGGATTGCCTCCACTAAGGGGGATTGAGCACCAAATTGACTTTATTCCAGGTGCTTCTATTCCTAACCGGCCAGCTTATAGGGCCAATCCCGAGGAGACAAAGGAGATTCAAAGGCAAGTTGATGATTTGTTAGAAAAGGGGTTTGTAAGGGAGAGCTAGTCCATGTTCAGTTCCTGTTATTTTGGTTCCAAAGAAAGATGGAACATGGAGAATGTGTGTTGACTGTCGAGCTATCAACAAGATTACAGTTAAGTATAGACATCCCATTCCTAGACTTGATGATATGCTTGATGAGTTGCATGGAGCTTGTTTTTTTCCAAAATTGACTTGAAAAATGGCTATTACCAAATTCGTATGAAAGAGGGAGATGAGTGGAAAACTGCTTTTAAAACTAAATATGGTCTATATGAATGGATGGTAATGCCTTTTGGATTAACAAACGCGCCTAGCACGTTTATGCGATTAATGAACCATGTTCTTCGTGCTTTTATTGGAAAGTTTGTTGTTGTTTACTTTGATGACATCTTAGTTTACAGCAAAACATTGGATGAACATGTTCAGCATTTACAATCTGTTTTCACTGTCCTGAGAGAAAACAAATTGTATGCCAATTTGAAAAAGTGTACCTTTTGCACGGAAACTGTTGTTTTTCTTGGATTTGTTGTAGGTGCACATGGGATTTCCGTTGATGAAGACAAGGTGAAGGCAATTCGAGAATGGCCAACACCAAGGAATGCAAGTGAGGTAAGAAGCTTTCATGGTTTAGCAAGTTTTTATAGGAGATTTGTGAAAGACTTTAGTTCTATAGCTTCTCCTTTAAACGATCTTGTTAAAAAGAATTGTGAGTTTAGGTGGACAGAAGTGCATGAAAAAGCTTTTAATGATTTGAAAGATAAATTGACAAATGCACCATTACTTGTTTTACCTAATTTTGAGAAAGTTTTTGAAATAGAATGTGATGCTTCCGGGAAGGGTATTGGTGGTGTTTTGATGCAGGATTCGAAGCCAATCGCTTATTTTAGCGAGAAGCTCAGTGGAGCAGCATTGAATTACCCCGTCTATGACAAGGAGCTTTATGCCTTGGTGAGACTTTGCAAACGTGGCAACATTACCTATGGCCCAAGGAGTTCATCATTCATTCAGATCATGAAAGTCTGAAATTTCTCAAAACTCAAGGTAAGTTGAACAAAAGACATGCAAAGTGGCTTGAGTTCATTGAAACTTTCCCTTATGTGATAAAGTATAAGCAAGGAAAAGAGAATGTGGTTGCTGATGCACTCTCTCGAAGGTATGTACTTTTGACTTCTTTACATACTAAGTTGCTTGGGTTTGAGCTTATTAAGGGATTGTATGAGACTGATTCTGATTTCAGTCAAATCTGGGCTGCTTGTGCTGTTTCTGGTTATGCTGATTATTATAGGCACGATGGTTATTTGTTTAAGAAAAGTAAATTGTGTGTGCCTAGGAGTTCTGTGCGTGAGTTACTTGTTAGAGAAACTCATGGGGGTGGATTGATGGGACACTTTGGTGTTCAAAAGACATTGGATATTTTGCATGAGCATTTCTTTTGGCCTAAGATGAAACGTGATGTCCAAACTGTTTGTAACAAATGCATTGTATGTAAACAGGCTAAGTCTAAAATAATGCCTCATGGAGAATACATTCCTTTACCTGTGCCTAATCAACCTTGGACCGACATCTCTATGGATTTTGTATTAGGATTACCACGATCTCAGAGTGGTAAAGATAGCATATTTGTTGTTGTTGATAGGTTTAGTAAAATGGCTCATTTCATTGCTTGTTCTAAATCTAATGATGCACAACATATTGCTGATTTATTCTTTAAAGAGATTGTGCGTTTGCATGGGTTACCTAGATCCATTGTGAGTGATAGGGATGTCAAATTTTTAAGTCATTTCTGGCGTACTTTGTGGAACAAGTTAGGCACAAAATTGTTGTTTTCCACTGTTGCACACCCTCAAACGGATGGTCAGACGGAAGTAGTCAATAGGACTCTTTCAACTTTGTTACGTACTGTGATTCCTTAGAACTTGAAGCAATGGGAAAAATGTTTATCCCATGTAGAATTTGCTTATAATAGAACTGTACATTCCACAACATCATATTCCCCATTTGAAATTGTCTATGGCTTTAATCCTTTGACTCCATTGGATATTTTGCCTGATGTGATCCTAGAAGCCTCAATTTTTAAGCCGTCCAATTTGAAGCTCAACAAGCCATCTGAATGGATGAGAGGTGCGATGATGGAAGCTTCAAAGATTAAAACAAGAGCCAAGAGAACCAAAAGAGTTGATAGGATAGTTTGGGATTCAAAGGATTGAAGATTTTCAAGTCTTTTCATTAATTTTGAGTCGCGTCTTTTCATTAGGTCGCGTCGTTTTACTTATTTTTGTCAGTTACACAGCAGTTACTTATTTTTGTCAATTATATGTCTTTAATTTCTTTGTCAGTTATGTCTTTAATTTCTTTGTCAGTTACAGTCAGCTATTTATGTTTGTCAGTTACATATCATTAATTTCTTTGTATGTAAAAGGCTATATATTAAGCCTTAGTTCTAAGGTTTGAAAAAAAAGACGATTTATATGAATGTTATTTTTTCTCTTTGAGAGAAAACTCCATCTTGTTCCTTGTGAATGAATTTCCATTTGATTTTCTTGATCTAAACACTCAAGGAGGTCGACGTGATAACTAGGTTGCGATCAACAGGTTTGTTCGAGGTCTAGTTCCATTCCATTCATTGATAATTAGGTTGCAATCAACAGGTTTGATTGAGGTCTAATTCCATCCTACGACGACTTGTCTCAAGACGATCCTCGGGTTCCAATTCCAATCAACGATTTGGGGGTTCTAGGTTTAATATACCTAGGGTTACCATATCATTTGATATCAGAGCTACGGTTTCTTGTCACAAGTAATCTATCTTTTATCTTTATTTAATCTTGTTATCTATTTGTTATTGTTCTTGATTAGGGTTCTTGAGTCAAAAAAAAAAAAAAGACGATTTATATGAATGTTATCCATTCTCTTTGAGAGAAAACTCCATCTTGTTCCTTGTGAACGAATTTCCATTTGATTTTCTTGATCTGAACACTCAAGGAGGTCGACGTGATAACTAGGTTGCGATCAACAGGTTTGTTCGAGGTCTAGTTCCATTCCATTCATTGATAATTAGGTTGCAATCAACAGGTTTGATTGAGGTCTAATTCCATCCTACGACGACTTGTCTCAAGACGATCCTCGGGTTCCAATTCCAATCAACGATTTGGGGGTTCTAGGTTTATTATACCTAGGGTTACCATATCATTTGGTATCAGAGCTTTTGGTGCGACGCGCTTCAGATTGTAAGATCATTGAACTTTTCTTGTTAGATCTGGAAATTTAGGGGTTGTGATTGTGCTGCGAAATTTCTGTTGTTGTTGAATTGTGGGATTTGGAGAATTAGGGTTCTTGGATTTGTTATTGAATTGCTTGTGTTGTCTTAAAATCATGTTGAGATTCAGTCGTCCTGAAAGTTATTATAAGGATGAGATTCAACATCAAAGAAAGGATTTTTATAAAGGTCGTTCAAGGCATGTTGAAGATAATTTGAATTATCGAAGTGAGCGATCTCATAGACGTACTCATGAAGATTTGTATTATCAAAAGGAGCAATCTTATAAACAAAATGATCTGAATTATCCAGAAAAACGATCTCTAAATATCATGATTGTACTTCATATTAAAAAATTTGTTATTGGGTGAAATTAGACAAGCATTTAATAAACTTGAAAAGGATTTTGAGCGTTTCTTTAAAAGTTATGAAAAGAAGTTAAATCAGCAGAAGAGGAGAAGAAAGAGTTGCAAGTGGTTTGGGTTGAACCTAGAAAATCTGCTAATGAGATTAAAAAGGTTTTAGTTGATTTCTACTTTGGTGAGTTCATGTGAGAGAGTTCTCTCTTGTAATTGACAGGATTGTCAATACATGTTATGAATATTGAGAATTATAATTTTCTTTATTCTTCTTGCTGATTGAATTTTTATATTCCTTTAGCAATTCGTGAGAGTTTTACAAATCGTGAGTTATATCGATTTGTGATTCCATTCACAAACCAGTTTGATTTTTGTTAGTCGTGGAACCTATCGACTAATAATATCATCCATATCATTTATTTCTGTTTTTCCTTTAAAATTAGAAAACCCAAAAAGATAGTGAAAAATTATTAACCCCCTTGGGGTCTTATCATTTGGTATCATTTGTCAAAAAAAAAAAGAAAAGAAAAGAAAAGAAAAGAAAGAAAAGAACCATCTTTATATTGTTCCATTTGTCAAAAAAAAAAAAAAAAACAAAGATTTGATTTTGATTGGTCTGTTGTTAGGGTTCTTTTGTGAAAAGTTGTGATCTTTAGATCTAGGGTTTAAAAAAAAAAAGCTTTGATATTTTGGGTTCGATTTGGATTTGGAGGAAAAAAAAAAGAGAGGACTTTGATTTGTTGTCGAGGGTTTTATTTTTGCTATCTAGGGTTTGAGTTGTCTAAAAAAAAAAAATTAATTATGAGTAAAGTGCAAGTGAGATCTAGTCTGTTGAGATATGATGTTGATGAGATTTCTGGTGATCCTAAATTTTACACTAGATGCCATGTAAGCCATGTAAAGGACAAAACATGCAGTTTGAGGATTGATGGTGGGTGTTACGCAAATTTTGTAAGTATCTTGATGGTAGAAAAATTGAATTTGAAAACTAGCATGCATCAAACACCTTATAAATTAAAGTTGTCAAAAGGGTATGAAGAAATTCAGGTGACTGAGCAGGTTCTAATTTCTTTTTCGATTGGCAAGTATATTGATGAAGTCTTATGTGATGTGGTACCAATGGAAACTTGTCATATTCTTTTGGGACAACCATGGCAATTTCAGAGGAAAGCCAGATATGATGAGGACAATAATCGATATTCTTTTGTTTTAAGCAAAAGATGGGTGAAATTAGTCTCTCTCAATCCTTTGGAGGCTTGTATGGATCAGATGACAATAGCTCAAAGTTTTAGAGAGAGAGAAAAACACAAGCGTGAGAGTGAGGAAAAGTGTGATGAAAACACTTTGGTGAGCACCGAGGAAAAGAAGAATCGGAGTGTGAAACACTAGAGAGTTATATTTGTTTATCAACTAATGATTTTTCTTTTTCTAGTGAAATTGATTCCTCAATGCAGGGATTCAAAGAATTGAGTCCTCAAGAAGATCAAGATGAAATAGAATCTCAATCTAAATTCCTTCGTTGCAATTTAGAAGTGTCTAAAAACAAAGATTCGAGGACGAATCTTTTCGAAGAAGGAGGGAATGATGTGATCCTAGAAGCCTCAATTTTTAAGCCGTCCAATTTGAAGCTCAACAAGCCATCTGAATGGATGAGAGGTGCGATGATGGAAGCTTCAAAGATTAAAACAAGAGCCAAGAGAACCAAAAGAGTTGATAGGATAGTTTTGGGATTCAAAGGATTGAAGATTTTCAAGTCTTTTCATTAATTTTGAGTCGCGTCTTTTCATTAGGTCGCGTCGTTTTACTTATTTTTGTCAGTTACACAGCAGTTACTTATTTTTGTCAATTATATGTCTTTAATTTCTTTGTCAGTTATGTCTTTAATTTCTTTGTCAGTTACAGTCAGCTATTTATGTTTGTCAGTTACATATCATTAATTTCTTTGTATGTAAAAGGCTATATATTAAGCCTTGGTTCTAAGGTTTGAAAAAAAGACGATTTATATGAATGTTATTTTTTCTCTTTGAGAGAAAACTCCATCTTGTTCCTTGTGAACGAATTTCCATTTGATTTTCTTGATCTAAACACTCAAGGAGGTCGACGTGATAACTAGGTTGCGATCAACAGGTTTGTTCGAGGTCTAGTTCCATTCCATTCATTGATAATTAGGTTGCAATCAACAGGTTTGATTGAGGTCTAATTCCATCCTACGACGACTTGTCTCAAGACGATCCTCGGGTTCCAATTCCAATCAACGATTTGGGGGTTCTAGGTTTAATATACCTAGGGTTACCATATCATTGCCTTTACCTGCTAATGAGTTTATTGATGTTGAAGGTAAGAACAAGGCAGATTTTGTGAGGGAATTGCATGCTCAAGTTCGGGCCAATATTAAAAAGAAAAATGAACATTATGCACGTCAGGCCAATAAGGGTCGTGTGAAGGTTGTTTTCCAACCAAGAGATTGGGTGTGGGTGCACTTGCGAAAGGAGCGATTTGCTGCTCAAAGGAAAACTAAGCTACACCTAGAGGCGATGGGCCATTCCAAGTGTTGGAGCGCATCAACGATAACGCTTACAAGATTGACTTACCAAGTCATTATGGTAATGTAAGCGCAACTTTTAATGTTTCTGATCTTTCTTTGTATGATGCAGGTGATTCGAGGACGAATCTATTCGAGGAAGGGGGGAATGATGAGGATCATCAAGCATCAATGGGTCCAAAGTTCAAATCCAACGATCCATTGCAAGATATTGGAGGTCCCATGACAAGAGCTAAGGCTAAACGAATGAGGGAGGGATTGCAAGGACTTGTTATGGAGTTGCAAGAGAAGGAATTGCATTTATCCACCAATAAAAATGAGTCAAAAGTGTTTAACATCATCAAAATAAGCTCAGGAGGGGCTCTAAATGGAAAACAAGTGAAATAGAGCAAAGAAGGAGCCAAGAAGTGCCCTGCAGGATTAATGGCCGCTAGCAGTTACTTATTTTTGTCAGTTACATGTCTTTAATTTCTTTGTATGTAAAAGGCTATATATTAAGCCTTGGTTCTAAGGTTTGAAAAAAAGACGATTTATATGAATGTTATTTATTCTCTTTGAGAGAAAACTCCATCTTGTTCCTTGTGAACGAATTTCCATTTGATTTTCTTGATCTAAACACTCAAGGAGGTCGACGTGATAACTAGGTTGCGATCAACAGGTTTGTTCGAGGTCTAGTTCCATTCCATTCATTGATAATTAGGTTGCAATCAACAGGTTTGATTGAGGTCTAATTCCATCCTACGACGACTTGTCTCAAGACGATCCTCGGGTTCCAATTCCAATCAACGATTTGGGGGTTCTAGGTTTAATATACCTAGGGTTACCATATCAGTAGGCAACTCCAATCGGTTAATTAGAAGTGTACTTACCACATTAGTACAACTTCCTCCATCGACAATCACACTACAACCTCTCCCTTGCACAAGGCCTCGAGTGTGGAATAAATTCTCTCGCTCCTCCTCCTGGCAATCTTCCTTCAACTGTGTATTAAGTGCACGCCTAGTAACCAATATTTCAACCTTTTCTGGCTCATCAATGCTACCCTCATTACTACAGTCTTCTAATTCAGGCATGGCTTCCTCCTCTTTGTCACTATCAGCTCTCTCATCATCAGTGACAACTTCCCCATTTCTCACCACCATAGTTCTCTTATTAGGGCACTCCCTACTAATGTGTCCAACACCTTGACACTTCCAACATTTAATATCTCGATTTTTACCTTCTGATCATCTACTTTAGGTTTCTCAGATGAAACCCCACCAGACTTACTCTTTGCTACATCAATTGTAGACTTATTTCCACCTTTAAATTCAGATTTTCCATATCCTTTCCAATTATTATTATAGCTTGAAGAAGATTTGGAAACATACCTGTTTGAACCTTTGCCATGAAGTTGCTTCTCGATTTTGATGGCAAGATGTACCATCTCTTCCAACTCGACTATGGTAGCAACTCCACTTTATCAGCGATTTCTTTATTCAAGCCACCCAAGAACCGTGCCATGGTGGATTCTTCATCTTCAACCACATCAGCCCTCGTCATGATCATCTCCATCTCTTGTAATAGTCCTCTACACTCCTGCTACTTGTCTCAACACTTGAAGCCGCTGAATCAATTCCTTGGAAAGTACTTGGGAACGAAACGCTTCCTCATACAGCCCTAAGCTCCTGCCAAGTATCAATAGGCTACTCCATATTCCTCCTCTACTTGTTACCAACTGATCCCACCAAGATATAGCATAATCATGAAATTGGGTAACAGCCAATTTCACCTTTTTCTCCTCACTAAATTGGTGACAATCAAAAATCAACTCAACTCGCTTTTCCCATTGCAAATAAGCTTCAGGATCAGACTTACCCTGAAAGATAGGAATTTTCAACTTGATACTCCCCAAATCTCGATCCACATAATCATCATTCCATCTATTCCTAGCAAAGGGATAATTTTCCTGCATTCTTCCTCTTCCTATACCCCTACCGCTCTACCACCTCTACTCTCCTATTGAATATCATAGGTGGACTATCATCATACTCCTCCTCCCGATACTCATTAACATCCCCACATCATCAACTTGGGGTGTGGTAGAACTAACTCCTCTATTTACTCCCATAGGACTCGCCTCCTTCTCAACAGCTTGTAGTCTTAAATTCATATTTTCTAGAGACTCCTTCATATCCATCATCATCTTGATTAGACGCTTATACTCAAATGCTCTAGCGTCTTGCATCAAAGCCCCTTCTTTACTACCTCCGTCCCTACCTTCAATCACACCCTTACCCGACATCTTTTCCTGCAAAACAAATAATCGTTAGCAATAATAAAGTTCAATTTCCTCACAAGCGCTCCCTTTGTGTTTATCACTCACAAGATGGGGGTGTTCACTCGTGTTTCTCTAATCAAGATGCCACACACAGGGTTTCCCTCACACCTCTCGAGCCTGCTCTTTCGTGTTCTTAATCGAATCACACTCTTAGAACAATTCCAAGAATTTCGATACAAGGTGTTTAGAGTGATACAATGGACAATTTCAAGACTCTTCGAATCAGACAAACGAGAATTTAAGAAAACTCAACGAACTCTACACAAGAATTATATTGTTGGAAAGACACTCAATACTCAAGACAAGAATTGATCTTTGGTGATTTTTTTTTTTAATTTTCGATTTTTTTTTTGAACTCAAATCTCAAGAATAGAGATTTTCAAACCCTAATCTTTCGCTTGTAACACAAAAAGATCACCACAACAAGATATCTAATAGTCCGTTCAATTGATGAACAAACCCTAGGAACAATAAAGATTCAATCTTTTTTTTTTTTTTTCACTAACAAGAATCAGATTTGATCTTGATGAACAATCCAAGAATTGAAAGCAGGAAACAAAAGATTAATAGAAAGAACGATATAACCTGATCTAGAGCCTAGGCTCTGATACCAAATGATACGAGAACCTTCGTATTCACGCATGAGAACCCCTTTGGATATTGCGAACCCCCAACACAATGAATAGAAAACCCACGGATGCCTTTGATTTCAATCCTTAAGAAGGATTAGATATCAGATTTGTCTTAGGTTGTTGATCTTAAAGAATTAGGATAACAAACCCTAATTGCGAAACACTCCACAAAGAAGGTGATCGATCTTCTTTGAATGTTCCTAAAGCATGTATTCTATCAAGAACACAAAGATTTCAAGCAAAAGCTTCGGTTTTTCATTCAACAATAATCTGTCTTGTACTAGGACCCAAATAAGGTTTATATAACTCAAACAATGAAAACAAAACGTCAAAACAATGAATTCAATACGTCTTAAATATTGGCTGGCGGCCAATCAAAGATGGCAGGCGGCCATGAGCATTCTGGAGCAAAATTGTAAAGTTCGAAAAATTGGCTAGGGGAGTCATGGCCGGCGGCCATTCTTGTTTCTCTGCACAAATCAGCTTTCCTTGGCTCTATTTGATGATTACTTGAAAAATATTGAAGTTGTTAGTTTCTCTCAATAATGATTTTAATGATAACAAAAAGACCCAAATGTTTTCTAACTATTTAACAAGTGTGCAGTGTTTAGATACATTATATATTAGAGCTTATCAGAACGAATTTCAGAGAAGGATTTGAAATCAGAAAGAATTTCAGAAAGAGTTTTTGTAATACGCAAAGAATTAAAATCAGAAGGCAATTCTTACTCAGAACGTAATTCAGAAGGAAAATTATGTTATGACTTGTGAATGAATCAGAGTATTCAGAAGAATAATCAGAGGGCATTTATGGATAACTCTGAACAACAAGTATTTTTCGAATTTTTCATATATTTTGAAGACCTAGCACCAAAGTGGATGTATTTGGACAATGCATTCAATTATGTTCCACAAGTTGGTTCAACTATCCAAAGGGGATTTAAGTTAGTTGAGTTAAGTACCATTTCGAAGAAATTTGAAGTCTCACGAGAACATATACTTGGAAAGTCTACTTCACGTGATCTTACAATGGGGATAAAATTATCCAAAACATCTTTAATTCTTTTGTTACGAATACTTCAAATATCAGAGATTATCTTAACTATTTTCATGGGATATTTTCAACGTAATTCAAATTGAAGTCAGGAGAAGATTAAGAACTTCCGAGATTTATGCCAGATTTTCAGTTTAACTAGATGAATAAAATTCATCTATATCCAAAGGAGATCAAAGCGCAATAACCGTGGAAAAGAAGACCAGATTTTGTGCGAAAAAGATGCAAAGAATCAGGACTATTCAGTCACTAGCCGTTTGATATTTTGAAGAACATTATAAGCTCGAGAGAATGAAGAAAAGAGAGACGAGCAACTATTCTTTTCTGAACAGCAATATTAAAGGCTCTCTACAAAGCTGAATAACCGTGCTTATTTTGTACTAAATACCTAAGAGGAAATTTTATTCTTATTCCTCAACTTGATTCGTGATTTCATTTTAAGTGAGTTTGAGTGTTACAAGTAGGCTCAGTAGTTGATTATAGCTTGAGGAAAGCTAGGGAGGTCAGCTGAGTGCATTTGTAGCCAAAGTGTGTTTGGCAAAAGACAACTTGTAACGTGATTCAATTATTGGATAGTGGAACATACCGGTGAGGAGTACCGGGTCCCCGGCTTGGTGCTGGAAGAGTGGAGTACGCGCAAGGCGGAACCACTATATATAGCTTTGCATCTCTCTCTACCTTATTCTTTTAAATTTCGTATACATTTACTTGAGTAATTGTGCTGTAGCGTAAAATCAGAAACTGGTTCAGAAACTAATTGCAAGTATTTTCGATAATCAGAGACTATTTCAGAGACTAAAATCTGAGACTTTATTTTTGCTTAAACTTAACATTTAGTGATATGAATTAAACTTGTTTGCTTCCGCATTTTCACTAAAGTTTTGTTTATCAAGTTTATTTGTTTTCAAGAAAGTTGAAAAGCCATTTTTGATTTGTTTAACCAAGGTTGTGATTTTATCAAAGTTTTAAAGGATAAAGTTTTATTTTAAAAACCAATTCACCCCCCCTCTTGGTTATTATTGGGACCAACAATTGGTATCAGAGCAGTTCTCATTGAATTAAATTGAGTGATCTTATCTGAAAATGGCTGATAATAACATAGCAATCAACAAGGCACCTTATTTCGATGGATCTAACTTTGCCTATTGGAAAATGCGAATGGCTACTTATATCAAAGCTAATGACTTTGATTCTTGGCAGGTTATTTCCGATGGTGATCATGAAGTAACAACAACCAGTGGAGAGATTGTGACAACAACCGAGAAGAGACTCATAGAAAAGAACAACAAGGCTAAGAATCTCTTGCTCACTACAATAGCTCCTTCTGAATTTTATCTTATTTCTTCATGCAATACCGCAAAGGAGATATGGGATATTTTATCAGAAACCTATGAAGGAACTAACACTATTAAGGATACTAAAATAAATGCCTTGCTACAACGCTATGAACTTTTCAAAATTAAACCAGATGAGAAAATAAAAGATGCTTTTAATCGATTCACTTCTATTACAAATGAGCTAACATCACTTGGAAAGAAATTAGAAGATGCAGATCTTGTTAGGAAGATTCTTCGGATTTTGCCAAAATCATGGGATGCCAAGAAGACAGCAATTGAGGAAGCTCAAGACTTGAACAAGCTGTCGCTCAGTCAACTAAGGGAGAAATTAATGGCGTATGAATCTCATATCATCTCCACCGAGGAACCTGAGAACAGTACTAAAGCTGTGGCTTTCAAAGCTAAGAAAATAGCTGTGGAAGAGACTGATTCAGAAGAAGATAATGATGTTGAAAATATCAGTATGCTGGCTCGAAGACTCAACAACCTGATGAAAAAAGGTAAGAAATATAAGAGTTTTAGCAAATATAACAAGTTTGATGTAGGAAAAAGCTTTAAAGACAAAGAAGAAAAGAAAGAGAAGAAAGAGATCGTGTGTTACGAATGCAAGAAGCCAGGGCATATCAAATACGAGTGTCCAGTGCTAAAGAAGAAAATGAAGAAATTCAAAAAGAAGAGTCGTGCTATGATGGCAACATGGAGCGACTTAGATGAATCAGAAGCTGAATCAGAACCTACCAGTGAAGACGAGGAACAAGCCAACCTATGCTTAATGGCTACATCAGAGGTAAATTCCGAATCTGAAACTGATGAAATAGAAACAGAAATGTATTCTGAAATGAAGAAACTTCTAAGAGCACTTAAGAAAGCTGATTCGAAGGTGTTTAAATTAGATATAGAAAACAAAGCTTTAAGAAATGAGAAAGACGTGTTGAAACAAACAAATAAGTTACTTGTAGATGAAAATGATATTTTGAAAGATGAAAATGAGAATTTGTATGTGAAATCTGAAACCTTGAAGAAGGAAAATGTTACTTTGAGAAATGAAATCAAAAGTTTAAATGGTCGAGTAGATGTGCTATCACAAGAAATTAAAAATACTTTCAATAAGTTTAATGAAAGTGAAGAGAAATTAAGAATGCTTATTGGAAGTCAAAGACCGGCATTCATTAAACACGGATTAGGATATGGTGATGATAACTCAGCAAAATTAAAGAAAACAGTTTTTGTGAAAGCAAAAGAACCTGTGAATGATAAAACTCTTAAACAAGTTAAGACGCATGCTAAGAAGAATATGAATAACGAAGGCAGAAAGTCACTCAGAGGGCATTATCAACAGAATTATCCACTCAGAAGGTATAGCAGAACCTCCAGGTATGGTTATAACAATCAATATCCGAGGAGAAATTATAATCATCAAAAATATCATACACATCCTTATGCATGTTTCTTTTGTAATAAAGTAGGACACATAGAAAAGTATTGCTTCTACAAAGAAACAAGCTCAGTACTTATCAAGTTCAGAAACTAGATAAAATGAGCTTGACTTATCAAGGACCCAAGTATGTTTGGGTTCCTAAAAAGGTTTGATCACCTTTTCTGTTGTAATTGTAGGAACAAGGAACAAAAATCAAAGGAACATGGTACTTAGATAGTGGATGTTCAGGCCACATGACGGGTGATGCCTCCTTGTTCACTAGCATTATGTGGAAAGAAAAAGGATATGTAAGATTTGGTGATGACAATCGTGGAAAAATAATCGGTACAGGTACTATTGGTCATTTTCCATATTTGATTGAAAATGTTTCATTAGTAAAAGGACTAAAACATAATCTTTTGAGTATAAGTCAATTATGTGACAAAGGCTACAAAATGGTTTTTGAGAAAAACAAATGTTTTGCTTATAATATCGACGGTGTAAAATTGTTCGAAGGCTTTAGAAAAGGAAATATATATTTAATCACGCCATCTGAAATGAATGTTGAGTATTGTTTTCTGACTATGAATGATAACATTCACTTGTGGCATAAAAAGCTTGGACATGTAAATTTTAATCAACTAGAAAAACTTTCGAAAAATAATCTAGTTGTTGGTTTGCCTAAAATAAATATAAAGCAAGAGGTGAAGTGTACAACGTGTTTGAAAAACAAAATGGTTTCAACATCTCACAAAAGTAAAAATCATATTTCTACAAAAAGACCTCTTGAACTTTTACATCTTGATTTGTTTGGACCTACAAGAACCTTAAGCTTAGGAAGAAACAAATACGGATTAGTAATTGTTGATGATTTTTCAAGGTACACATGGGTGTTCTTTTTAAAACAAAAATCTGATACGTTTGAAGCATTTCAAAAGTTTGCTAAACAAGTTCAGAATGAAAAAGGTTTTTCTATTGTTTCTTTAAGAACTGATCATGGAACAGAATTTGATAATTCCTTGTTTATATCATTTTGTGAAGAAAATGGTATAAATCATAATTTTTCAGCACCTTATACACCTCAACAAAATGGTGTAGTTGAAAGAAAGAATAGAACAATACAAGAAATGACACGTTCTATGTTAAATGAGAGTAAAATAGCTGAATATTTTTGGGCTGAAGCTGTTGCTACTGCATGTTATATAATGAATAGAGTATATATTCGACCAAATACTACAAAAACTTCTTATGAATTATTTCGTGGAAGAAAACCATCTGTCTCATATTTTCATGTGTTTGGTTGTACATGCTTTGTGAAAAAGAATGCAAGTAATCTTGGAAAATTTGATGAAAGATCTGATGAAGCAATCTTTTTAGGATATTCACAAAGTAGTAAAGCTTACCGTGTTTTTAATAAATCAACAAAGGTGGTAGAAGAATCTATAAATGTGCGTTTTCTTGATAATATAAAAGATGATGATGATGATGATGTATTACCTTTAAGTAAACATGATGAACCTAATTCTGTTATATCAGAAACAAAATCAGAAGACAATAATGGTAAATTTCAGGTATCTGATAAAGCAGAAGGCAAATCAGAGAGTAATAAAAATAAAAATGTAGAATCTGATAAGGCAGAAACTAATACAGAAGGTAATCTGGAAAGAAAATTTGACTCTCCCGAAAGCTCAAAAGCATGGAAATATAAATCATCACATCCATCTAGTTTAATTATTGGAGATATAGAATGTGGAACTAGGACTAGATCTAAATTAAAAGATATTGAAAATCATTTTGCTATGATTTCTGAAATAGAACCAAATAACATCAATGAAGCTTTAAACGATAATAATTGGATTGATGCTATGCAGGAGGAATTAAATCAATTCCAAAGAAATAATGTTTGGAATTTAGTCCCTAGACCTAAAGATAAATCAATTATAGGAACTAAATGGGTATATAAAAATAAATTAGATGAAAATGGTAAAATTATAAGAAACAAAGCTAGGCTTGTAGCAAAAGGATACTCACAAGAAGAAGGTATAGATTATGATGAGACTTATCTAGACTTGAAGCTATACGTCTTTTGCTTGCTTATGCTTGTTTTAAAGATTTTAAATTGTTTCAAATGGATGTAAAAAGTGCATTTTTAAATGGTTATCTTAAAGAAGAGGTATATGTTGAACAACCACCTGGATTTGAAGATCCAATTAAGCCTGACTATGTGTTTAAGTTAAGAAAAGCTTTGTATGGTTTGAAACAAGCACCAAGAGCCTGGTATGAGAGATTGAGTGAATATCTCATATCAAGTGGATTTCAAAGAGGTACGATTGATACAACTTTATTTATTAAGCACTATACAAATGATTTATTAGTTGTACAAATATATGTTGATGACATAATATTTGGATCAACTAACGAAATATACTGTCAAGAGTTTGCAAGATTCATGCAGGCTGAATTTGAGATGTCCATGATGGGTGAACTGAATTTCTTCTTGGGATTACAAGTCAAACAAACAAGAGAAGGAATATTTATTCACCAAGAGAAGTACACTAAACAAATATTGAAGAAGTTTGGATATGAAAATACAAAAGAAGTAGCTACTCCAATGAGTACTTCTACCAGGTTAGACCTTGACTCACAAGGAAAGAAAATTAATGAGAAATTATATAGAAGTCTAATTGGTTCACTTTTGTATTTGACTGCATCTAGACCAGATATTTTGTTTGCTGTATGTATTTGTGCAAGATTTCAAAGTAATCCAACTGAAACACATTTACAAGCTGTGAAAAGAATTTTCAAGTATATTGCATGTACTGCAAAATTAGGAATCTGGTATCCCAAAAATCAAAATTTTGAATTAATTGGATACTCAGATGCTGATTATGCAGGATGTAAAATTGATAGAAAAAGTACATCTGGTACTTGTCAATTCTTAGGAGATAAACTGATTTCTTGGTCATCAAAGAAACAGAATTCAGTTGCTCTATCTACAGCTGAAGCTGAATATGTCTCAATTGGAAACTGTTGTGCACAAGTTCTGTGGATAAAACAACAAATGCAAGATTATGGATTGGAAAATAAAAATGTATCTATTAAATGTGATAATACGAGTGCAATTAACTTAACTAAAAATCCTGTGCATCATTCTAGATCAAAACATATAGACATAAGACATCATTTTATAAGGGATCATGTGACAAATGGTGACATAAATATAGAATTTATATCAACAGAAAATCAATGTGCTGATATATTTACAAAACCTCTAGACAAAAATAGGTTTGAATTTTTAAGAAATGAAATTGGCATGTGTTTTCCTTATTAAATGAATATTATAACATGAATTAATAATCGAATAAAAATAAAAAGGAGAAAAAGTAGAAGAATAATGAAAAGGGGCGGACAGATTTTTTTTTTGGCGCTTATTTCCTTGGGAATTAAATAAGCACAGATCTTCTTAATCGAATTTCTCGCGTCCCTTCATATTTCCAGTAAATCAAATCCCTGACGTTCTTATCTTCCAAAATACTCTCTTTTTCAAACCCTAACCTATGGCTCCAAGAAAATCGAACCGTCTTACGCAAAAGGATTCAAGACTAAGAAGTCTTCCGAACCCATACATATAGAAGACGACACACCAGTGACTGAGGAAATTCTCCAACCCACAATGTCAGATGAGGTTGCAAGAGAAACAAGGACTAAATCAATGCATGATGAAAAAGAAACGCTCGATGATGCTTCAAGAAACGAAAATGAACCTGAGAAGGATGAAAACCAAGGTGAGAATGCTAGTATGAAACATCCTTCAGAAGGTGTTTCAGAAGCAAACCCTGAGCCAGAGAACGACTCAGAGGGTTTGATGATAGGTTAAAAGATGTCATGAGGAAGTTGTCTAAGAGAAATGTCCTGACGAAGAAGAATCTTTGAAGAAGAAAAAGAAATCAAAAAGGACATCAGCAAAAAGGAAAAGAACCAAAGAGATGGCTGATCCTTTTATCAAAAAGAGGAAGACAAACCAGAATAAGGTACTCGAATGTGCTTGCCTAGACTATAAATTCTTTACTGCAAATGGTTTTTTCTGGAATTCTTGGTTAGACATAGTAGGATGTAGGAAAATATGTAGAATAATGGATGTTGTAGACGGAAGTTTGATAAATGAGTTCTATGACAACCTAGAGCAGCTGGAAGATTTATCCTTAAAATCAAGAATTCTTGGTCAAAAAATCATTTTGGGTAGGACAGACCTGGTTAACTGTTTTGATATGAAAGATATTAATGATGATGAGTGGCTGATCAATTTGCCACGAAATATGCTGTATAGAGAATTGAATGATGGAGTGGGTGACTTTGAAGAAAAGGATATTTTTGCGACAAATTTTGAGTTGCTAATAAGACTGTTACATAAGGCTGTCGTTGATTGTATTTTACCTAAAAATGGTAGTACAACCTCTATAAGCAAGGAAGAAGCTTTAGTTGTTCTAGCCATGAGAAGAAATAAGACTTTGGATATACCACGGATGATTCTTCGTCATATTTGGAGAACTCGTCGAAACAGACCCTATGGAAATTTGTTAATGAAATTTTTCAAATACAAAAAGATCAATTTACCCAACACTTTTAAATTTCCAATAACTGTTAAAAAGATTGGGGAAATCAATCTAAAGTACATGGGGATTAATGTTTCAGACAAGTTCTGGTTTTCATTGGATGGCACATGGTATAGGAATCCAAAGTTTAGTAAATTTTCATTTGATTGGCAAAGGATTAAAGCTATCGCTGAGGGGGAGGTTGTGTTGCCGGAAGAAAATGCAGAGGATGATGAGGAGGTGGAGAAAACAACAAAGAGAAAAAGTAAAGGTAAAATGGAAGGGAAAAAGAAGAAGAAATATACAATCAGGACTGGTGGTAAATTTGAAATAAAAGAAGGAAGAGAAGGAGTGGATTCAGAGAGTGAATCAGAAAGTGACTCAACCCATATAAAGCCACCAGGAGAAACTTCAAGGACAAGTCTGGAGTCTGATTTGAATAATGTGGTTGATCAGGCAGTTATGAACTTTAAAAAGGAATTTGTGGAATCTATTTTAACTGTCTTTCAAACATGTTCCTCAACTCAAGACTCTCAAGCTTCTCCAAGAGTTTCTTCACCAGTTCGTGACATTCCTGTTCCATCAACAGAAATTCCTCCTGATCTAACTCAGCACGCAAAGGCTGCTTCTAACAAGGAAGGTCAATCTGAAAAAGCTGCTGAAGCAGAACTTGTTGTTGAAGAAGAAGTAGGTGATGTCCATGCTGTTGCCCAAGACCTCATCATTGGCCAACCATCAGAAAACCTTCCTTCTTCTAATCCACCTGGACCAACAATGTCTCAACCAGACCTCTTGAATGAGGATGTTCACACAGTGGCTACTGTGATGAATACTCTTCGAGATCAACCAATACCCACTGAATCAACATTAACCAAAACAACTTTTCCGCAACGAAGGAAAGTACCAGCAAGAAAATCTGTCAGAATAGCAACTTCTAAAAAGAACTGAGACTTTTCAATTTCTGTTTTTCAGACTCTTAATTTGATTTGTTAATTTTTTTTTTTGCAACTATTTCTAAGACAATATGTTTGTTATTAAGTCTTTCTGCATATTTTGTTTCTCTCAATATCTTGACTGATGCTAACAAAAAGGGGGAGAAAAGTAAACAAAATATATACAAAATGTTATAAAATTTATATTTTGTCATATGGGTTTTGTTATCATCAAAAAGGGGGAGAATGTTAGTTTCTCTCAATAATGATTTTAATGATAACAAAAAGACCCAAATGTTTTCTAACTATTTAACAAGTGTGCAGTGTTTAGATACATTATATATTAGAGCTTATCAGAACGAATTTCAGAGAAGGATTTGAAATCAGAAAGAATTTCAGAAAGAATTTTTGTAATACGCAAAGAATTAAAATCAGAAGGCAATTCTTACTCAGAACGTAATTCAGAAGGAAAATTATGTTATGACTTGTAAATGAATCAGAGTATTCAGAAGAATAATCAGAGCGCATTTATGGATAACTCTGAACAACAAGTATTTTTCGAATTTTTCATATATTTTGAAGACCTAGCACCAAAGTGGATGTATTTGGACAATGCATTCAATTATGTTCCACAAGTTAGTTCAACTATCCAAAGGGGATTTAAGTTAGTTGAGTTAAGTACCATTTCGAAGAAATTTGAAGTCTCACGAGAATATATACTTGGAAAGTCTACTTCACGTGATCTTACAATGGGGATAAAATTATCCAAAACATCGTTAATTCTTTTGTTACGAATATTTCAAATATCAGAGGATTATCTTAACTATTTTCATGGATATTTTCAACGTAATTCAAATTGAAGTCAGGAGAAGATTAAGAACTTCCGAGATTTATGCCAGATTTTCAGTTTAACTAGATGAATAAAATTCATCTATATCCAAAGGAGATGATCAAAGCGCAATAACCGTGGAAAAGAAGACCAGATTTTGTGCGAAAAAGATGCAAAGAATCAGGACTTCAGTCACTAGCCGTTTGATATTTTGACGAACATTATAAGCTCGAGAGAATGATGAAGACGAGAGAGACGAACAACTATTCTTTTCTGAACCAGCGAATATTAGAAAGGCTCTCTACAAAGCTGAATAACCGTGCTTACTTTGTACTAAATACCTAAGAGGAAATTTTATTCTTATTCCTCAACTTGATTCGTGATTTCTTTTTAAGTGAGTTTGAGTGTTACAAGTGGCTCAGTAGTATTAGCTTGAGGAAAGCTAGGGAGGTCAGCTGAGTGCATTTGTAGCCAAAGTGTGTTTGGCAAAAGACAACTTGTAACATGATTCAATTATTGGATAGTGGAACATACTGTGAGGAGTACCGGGTCCCCGGCTTGGTGCTGGAAGAGTGGAGTACGCGTAAGGCGGAACCACTACATATGCTTTGCATCTCTCTCTACCTTATTCTTTTAAATTTCGTATACATTTACTTGAGTAATTGTGCTGTAGCGTAAAATCAGAAACTGGTTCAGAAACTAATTGCAAGTATTTTCGATAATCAGAGACTATTTCAGAGACTAAAATCTGAGACTTTATTTTTGCTTAAACTTAACATTTAGTGATATGAATTAAACTTGTTTGCTTCCGCATTTTCACTAAAGTTTTATTTATCAAGTTTATTTGTTCTCAAGAAAGTTGAAAAGCCATTTTTGATTTGTTTAACCAAGGTTGTGATTTTATCAAAGTTTTAAAGGATAAAGTTTTATTTTAAAAACCAATTCACCCCCCTTCTTGGTTATTATTGGGACCAACAGAAGTATACTTGCTCCATCCTTGTTCCAAAGCCTTGATAACCTTGTGATTCATCCTTGGCATGCTCTAATAAGCCTTGGAAGTGATTATTGTAGGCTTGTTGAATCTTCTTAGCTCTAGCTCTTGTGATTGGTCCTTGAGGAAAACTTATTGGACTTGAATTTCTTTGAGGTTCCATGGTTGCCACTTGGTCTTCATGTTGATTCGGATCTAAACTTTGGACCGTGGCTCTTCTGTAACATTTGTTATCATCAAGAAGTAAAAAATCCCCCTGAATTTATGCATAAAAGAAACTAAAAAACGTTTAAAAGATCAAGTATTTGAAAGACACATAGAGGTTTTAAAAAAAACTGAAAACAAATTAGGTTTTTCTTGATTTCTTTGGAGAGAAGGATGAAACTAAAGGTTGTTTAAAAGGCTTCTCAGGTGAAGAATCTAGGTCAATTACATGCGCTCCCTTGTGAACATAATCTGGAAAGAGAGCTTTGAGGAACATTTGGATTTCTCCTTGAACATTTTTGGCAGCATTGAGGCTTTGAATAATCTTGGAATCAAGACTATTAAACCTTGTTGTGATCGAATCTCCAATTTTTCTTAATCGATCTACCAAACGATCAAAATTTGTGGCGTCATGATTCAGATCATTTTTGACATTCTCACTGAATTCATCATAAAGAATCCTATAATTTTTAAATTTAGTGAGGAGCTTCTGAGAATTTCCTTCAATCCTTTTAATCAAATCATCGACCCACTTCTTTTCAGCTTCTTTACAACTTTGAAGCTCATCTTGTATCGTTTATTGAATTTTTTCTAGAATCTCATATTTAATTGTTGCTTGAATTGTGGCTATGATTTCTTCAACATTAACTAGAGAAGATGTGTTATATGTTGAACTTGTCCCAACAATTTCCTTGTCCAACTTCCTCTTCTTTTGAGTTGGAGGAATTGGTTCTGAGGGAGCTTTTGTCAGTCCTTCTTGAGGAGTTGAAGTTGAGATTCCAAAAGGAATTTCTTTACGCCTAGCCTTTCATTCACATAATGTGATCCATCATTTGCATACCAAAGAAAATCATTGACATAGATAGACATATGATGCAGCACTTCTTTTCCAATCCTTTTAAGTTTCAATGGCTCAGAAGAACTAGATGGTAGTTTAATCTCCTTAAATTCAAACAACTTCATCAAAACACTCCCAAAGACTAAACTTTCTCTATTTTTTCATTTGATCAATTATCCTGGATGCAATATCTAGCTTCTTCTTTTGCATCATAGCAAGAATAATTTGTGCATGATCAATAGACATGGAAGTTGAACTTCCTTTCCTTTGACATATGCATTCGATAATAATCTTGTGTAATATCCTAGGAAATAGTTCAAAATCTATGATCATGGCTTCTTTACCATGGTCTATCTCCAGTCCACCATTTACAGTAGCATACAAATCATTTCTTGCCATACTAACTATCTCCGCATCATCATTTACATCCAGCATTTGAAAACACTTAACCACATCATCTCAAGAAATTTCTATTTGTTGATCACACACTTTAGAACTTAGTACATTGTTCTCAAATAATTCAAGATTCGCAAAAACTCTTTAACGCATTCCCCATATACTACAACTTATACAGAACAGAGATTCATGCAACCTATTTGTTCTAAAATCTTGTTTAGTAGAACCCATTGCTTGTAAAGAAAATGAAATCAACAAAACTACAAGCACAAATCTCGTTTCGTCATCGTCCAACAGTTTTATCATAGGAAACTTTGGAAGTTGTTTGTTGAAGAGGTTTTGAAGACTTCTTTGATGTATGTGATTTTGAAGTTGAACTCATTCCATGACTTTGTTCAACCTTTTCTTTTCCTTTTGAGGAAGAAAGATCCTTTCTTTTTCCCATTTTCTTGAACGAACCAGCTTCTGTGGAAGGTTCTATAGGAGTTTTGATGGGTACTTAGTCTTCGGACTCAGAAAATTCGTCGTGGATGATTAAAGGTTTATTAGAGTTTTTGGTTTTGAAGGATTTTTGTTTGATCTTTTAGATTTCTTAGGCGCCATTGTTGCAAGGTAAGAAGATGAATGGACACTTGAAAAAGAAGACGAAAAGATGAAATTTTGAACAAAGGTTGATTTTGTCGTTATTCAAATATTTTATTCTATTTATTAAAAAGAAATTAATAAAGTAGGGGAGTGACTTTTAATGTAACATAAAAAGGAGAGAGGTATCACAATTTCCAAAATTTTCTTTTTCAAAACGATGGCAAATTCCAATTTCATTTCTTATAAATTCAAAATTCAATTTTTCAAGTGGTTTTGTAAAAATATCCGCTAATTGCATATCAGAAGGCACAAATTCAATAACAATATTACCATTAATTACATGATCACGTATAAAATGATGTCGAATTCCTATGTGCTTTGATCTTGAGTGATGTACAGGATTTTTCGTCAGATTAATTGCACTGTTTTATCACATTTAATAGGTATGTTTTTATATAGTAAACCATAATCTTGCAATTGTTGTTTAATCCAAAGCAGTTGAGCACAACGGTTACCAATAGAAACATATTTTGTTTCAGCCGTAGACAAAGCAACGGAATTTGGTTTCTTAGAAGACCAAGAAACTAATTTGTCACCTAAGAATTAATAAGTACCAGATGTGCTTTTTCTATCAATTTTGTAACCAACATAATCTGCATAAGATTATCCTAATAAATCAAAATTTTGATTTTTAGGGTACCAGATGCCTAATTTAGAAGTATTTATCAAGTACTTGAAAATCCTTTTAACAGCTGTCAAATGTGTTTCTGTTGGTGCACTTTGAAATATTGTACACAAACATACACTGAATAAAATATCAGGTCTAGATACAGTTAAATATAACAAAGAACCAATGAGACTTCTATCTAACTTTTCATTTACCTTTTTCCCATTTAAGTCAGAATCTAACCTTATTGAAGTACTCATAGGTGTTGTAGCTCCTTTGCATCCTTTATATCCGAATTTCTTAAGAATTTGTTTAGTGTATTTTTCTTGATGTATAAAGATTCCTTCTTTTGTTTGTTTAATTTGTAGGCCAAGAAAGAATGTTAATTCTCCCATCATTGATATCTCAAATTCTGCCTGCATTGACTTAGCAAAATCTTGACAATATATTTCATTAGTATAACCAAATATGATATCAACCACATATATTTGAACAATTAAAATATCTTGATCATATGATTTTAAAAACAAGGTTATGTCAATAGTTCCTCTTTGAAATCCTTTTGAAATTAGAAATAAACTTAACCTTTCATACCATGCCCTTGGGGTTTATTTTAAACTATATAATGCTTTATTTAATTTATAACCATAATCAGGTTTAAAAGGATCTTCAAAACCAGGGGGGTGTTCTACAAAAACTTCTTCTTTTATAAAGCCATTTAAAAATGCACTCTTACATCCATTTGGAAAACTTAAAATTTTGAAACATGCATATGCAAGCATCAAACGAATTGCTTCTAATCTAGCTACAGGTGCATATGTTTCATCAAAATCTATTCCTTCTTCTCGTGAATATTCTTTAGCTACTAATCTTGCTTTGTTTCTAACTATTTTTTGAATACCCATTTAGTTCCAATTATCAATTTTCCTTTAGTTTTAGGCACAAGATTCCATACATTATTTCTTTGAAATTGATTTAGCTCATCTTGCATGGAATCAATCCAATTATTATCATGTAAAGCTTCATCAATTGTTAGGCTCAAATTTAGATAATAATGCAAAATGATTTTCAAAATCTTGTAAACTAGCTCTTGTTTTAACACCAGATTGCACATCACCAATTATTTGTTTAGGAGGATGAGTAGATTTATATTTCCAAGCCTTAGAAGTTTATGGTTCAGATTCTCAAGGTTTTGGAGTACCTTCTGTATTACCTTCTAGAAAAGGTTTTGTGTTTCCAGATTCATGGATTTCAACAGTAGGAGCTTCAGACTTTAATTCTAAACAAGATTCTTCTTTAGAGTTTGATTTTTTAATAATCAGATTCATCATCCTTTATATCTTCAATAAACTTAACATTGATTGATTCTTTAACTGTTTTAGATATTTTATTAAAGACACGATAAGCACGACTATATAAAGAAATCCAAAAAATATAGTTTCAACAGATGTTTCATCAAACTTACCAAGATTAAAAATATTCTTTTTTACAAAACATTTAGAACCAAAAATATGAAAGTAGACACATTAGGCTTCTTACGTTTAAAGAGTTCATATGTTGTCTTGGATGTCATGGTCGAATATAAACTCGATTAATGATGTAGCAAGCTGTAGATATTGCTTCTGCCCAAAAATACCTAGCAATACCACTTTCATCTAACATAGATCTTGTTATTTTTTGTATAGTTCTATTCCTGCGTTCTACAACTCCATTTTGTTGAGGTGTATATGGAGTAGAGAAATTATGAGATATACCTTGTTCTTCACAAAAACTTATAAATTTTGAATTTTGAAACTCAGTTCCATGATCAGTTCTAAGACTAATTGTAAGCCCTGGAAAATTTCAGTAAATAATTCCAAAATAAACATCGAAAATAAACTCTAAAAATAACTTCAAATTAAAACTGAACTTCAGCTAGTCCTAAATCACGAGTGAATCTAGAAATTTCTTAATCTTGAGAAAATGATTCCTTAAAAATAAAATAAGAACTCAACAGTCTTCAAATCCAAAACCACTACGTATGACAAATTCTATATTTAACTTTGACTTATGAAATCGGGTAATATAGAACCTAAAAACAAATTATTAAAAAGTAAATAACGATAGATCTTTGGAAAAAAACTTAACTCAAAAATTCCGAAAACATTGAGAGATATTAAATATTTACAAAAATAAAATTTAAAATAAATTTCTTAAATATGTTGTATAAACATAAAACATTAGTTTCCAAATTGGTAAAGATCTAAATTGGAAAATCACCCGGGAACCGTAAGTGGAATATAGTAGTTTAAGTCCGACAATCTCGCGCTCATAACCTTAGAGGCCAAGGTGTAGTTTTAGTATGTAGAACAGCTCATAATAATATAAGGTCGCTTAAAAATATCATATTGGTAAATTTTTTACCTATTTCAAAACCATTCGGATACAGACTTTAAAAAGCGTGTCCCGGGGCTCGAGATATAAAAAATATACAATTAATACCGTTAGACTCGTATTTTCATAAGGATTTCAAAAATATCAGTTGAATAATTTTTCGATAACTAGAAATATCTTATTTTGCTATTATATTCGTATTTCATTACTACTAATAATTAATTAGTCTTTTGCACTATTCACAACCATTCATTACACAATTTTATTATTCTCGTAAACCCTTATATTTTTAGATAAATATATTATATATTATAGAAAATTCTGTTTTTCTAAAATTTAGCTAGTTTTGGTTTTTACGAGATCAGTTCTTGTTTAACACCTGATATAAAAAATAAAATAAATTAATTTAATAATTGAAAAATATTTTTATTTTCATAAAAATATTTTTTTAGAATTTTTCGGGTTATAAAAATATCATTTATAGCTCATATTCGTGTATTTTGATCATCCCGGTAACTTATTTGATAATTCACTAAAATAAATAAATTAATTATCTTATTTTAATTATGAAAAATCTGCTACAAAATTTTGGAATGCATTTTCTAGTTTTTTCTTATTTTTATTTTATTTATAAAGAAAATATTTTGACAAACTCATACCTTTAAGTACACTTTTCACACATCACTTCTTTTTTACTTCAATCTTTCTACACTTCATTATCACTTCATGGCAGAAATTTTGACTCTTTTTTGGCTGCCTTTTGTCCTTTGAAACACACCAAAATTGATTAAAGTAAAGCTATCCCAACCCTTCTTTAAGAAGCTACACATACCATTAATTACACATTATAATTTCAAGTTAAAAACCAACCAAATTCCCTCTCCCTCTCTTCTTACATTCATGCCAGCTATAGGGAGAATAAGTGCTGCCATTTTTTTTTTTTTTATCTTACAAGAAAACCTTGCTTCCCTTATTCTTTATTTGAGCTCCCACACATATTTCTTCAAGATTTTTTGATAAAACTCTTGTCTAAAGCTTCTATAGATGATATAGGTAAAGTATAGTAACAGTTTCATACATCAAATGACCTTCCATAAGCTTAAAAGTTAAAGATGATGATGCCAAAATGAAACACTCCTCTTATCCATGATTATTCTCTTGTATTATTATTATTTTCTTACTAAAAGTAGTTATATTTTATAGATCTAAGTTTTTATGTAACTTTGCTTATGTTTATGTTTAGATCTATGAATTTATAATTTACTACTATGGATTTCTTTTATATTTATATTCATAGAAAGTGCAGATCTTGATTTTGAACTCAAACAAAAATGGTGAAATTCGTATCTAGGCAAGACCCATTTTTAAAAACCACTTTCCAAGTGTCAAAATGGAATTTTTACTTGAGATAATAAAGGCTTAGTGTATATATATCATCAAGACTTCATTTTATATGATTCAAATGTGATTTTCAAAGATTATTTTTCAAAACAAAATTCTAATTTTCGGATTTAGGCCAAGGCCTAGTTTAAAAACATGTTTTCCAACTAAAAAATGAAGTTTTTATTCAAGATATGAAAGGCTCTTAAGATAAGACATGTAAATGATGAATTTTCATAAGTGTAATGCCCTAAAATAAGGCATTACAACTGTTACAGAAGAGCCAACGGTCCAAAGTTTAGATCCGAATCAACATGAAGACCAAGTGGCAACCATGGAACCTCAAAGAAATTCAAGTCCAATAAGTTTTCCTCAAGGACCAATCACAAGAGCTAGAGCTAAGAAGATTCAACAAGCCTACAATAATCACTTCCAAGGCTTATTAGAGCATGCTAAGGATGAATCACAAGGTTATCAAGGCTTTGGAACAAGGATGGAGCAAGTATACTTCAATTTTTTCAAGTAATCATCAAATAGAGCCAAGGAAAGCTGACTTGTGCAGAGAGAAACAAGAATGGCCGCCAGCCATTATTCCATGGCCGCCGGCCATGACTCCCCTGACCACTTTTTCGAACATTACAAATTTTGCTCCAGAATGCTCATGGCCGCCTGCCATCTTTGATTGGCCGCCAGCCAACATTTAGGACGTATTGAATTCATTGTTTTGACGTTTTGTTTTCCTTTGTTTGGTTATTAAAACCTATTTGGTTGTTTGTAAAAGACAGATTATTGTTGAATGAAAAACCGAAGCTTTTGCTTGAAATCTTTGTGTTCTTGATAGAATACATGCTTTAGGAACATTCAAAGAAGATCGATCACCTTCTTTGTGGATGTTTCGCAATTAGGGTTTGTTATCCTAATTCTTTAGATCAACAACCTAAGACAAATCTGAAATCTAATCCTTCTTAGGGATTGAAATCAAAGGCATCCGTGGGTTTTCTATTCATTGTGTTGGGGGTTCGCAATATCCAAAGGGGTTCTCACGCGTGAATACGAAGGTTCTCGTATCATTTGGTATCAGAGCCTAGGCTCTAGATCAGGTTATATCGTTCTTTCTATTAATCTTTTGTTTCTTGCTTTCAATTCTTGGATTGTTCATCAAGATCAAATCTGATTCTTGTTAGTGGAAAAAAAAAAAAAAGATTGAATCTTTATTGTTCCTAGGGTTTGTTCATCAATTGAACGGACTATTAGATATCTCGTGTGTGTGATCTTTTTGTTGTTACAAGAGAAAGATTAGGGTTTGAAAATCTCTATTCTTGATATTTGAGTTAAAAAAAAAAAATCACCAAAGATCAATTCTTGTCTTGAGTATTGAGTGTCTTTCCAACAATATAAATTCTTGTGTAGAGTTCGTTGAGTTTTCTTCAATTCTCGTTTGTCTGATTCGAAGAGTCTTGAAATTGTTCATTGTATCACTCTAAACACTTTGGTATCGAAATTCTTGGAATTGTTCTAAGAGTGTGATTCGATTAAGAACACGGAAAGAACAGGCTAAAGAGGTGTGAGGGAAACCCTGTGTGTGGCATCTTGATTAGAGAAACACGAGTGAACACCCCATCTGTGAGTGATAAACACGAAAGGGAGCGCTTGTGAGGAAATTGAACTTTATTATTGCTAACGATTATTTGTTTTGCAGGAAAAGATGTCGGGTAAGGGTGTGATTGAAGGTAGGGACGGAGGGTAGTAAAGAAGGGGCTTTGATGCAAGACGCTAGAGCATCTGAGTATAAGCGTCTTCGAGACGATGATGGATATGAAGGAGTCTCTAGAAAATATGAATTTGAGACTACAAGCTGTTGAGAAGGAGGCGAGTCCTATGGGAGTAAATAGAGGAGTTAGTTCTACCACACCCCAGGTTGATGATGTGGGGGATGTTAATGAGTATCGGGAGAGGAGTATGATGATAGTCCACCTATGATATTCAATAGGAGAGGTAGAGGTGGTAGAGGCGGTGGGGTATAGGAAGAGGAAGAATGCAGGAGAATTATCCCGTTGCTAGGAATAGATGGAATGATGATTATGTAGATCGAGATTTGGGGAGTATCAAGTTGAAAATTCCTATCTTTCAGGGTAAGTCTGATCCTGAAGCTTATTTGCAATGGGAAAAGCGAGTTGAGTTGATTTTTTATTGTCACCAATTTAGTGAGGAGAAAAAGGTGAAATTGGCTGTTACCCAATTTCAAGATTATGCTATATCTGATGGGATCAGTTGGTGACAAGTAGGAGAAGGAATATGGAGTACCCTATTGATACTTGGCAGGAGCTTAGGGCTGTGATGAGGAAGCGTTTCGTTCCAAGTACTTTCAAAGGGAATTGATTCAACGGCTTCAAGTGTTGAGACAAGGTAGTAGGAGTGTAGAGGACTACTACAAGGAGATGGAGATGATCATGACGAGGGCTGATGTGGTTGAAGATGAAGAATCCACCATGGCACGGTTCTTGGGTGGCTTGAACAAAGAAATCGCTGATAAAGTGGAGTTGCTACCATATGTCGAGTTGGAGGAGATGGTACATCTTGCCATCAAAATCGAGAAGCAACTTCATGGCAAAGGTTCAAACAGGTATGTTTCCAAATCTTCTTCAAGCTATAATAATAATTGGAAAGGATATGGAAAATCTGAATTTAAAGGTGGAAATAAGTCTACAGTTGATGTAGCAAAGAGTAAGTCTGGTGGTGTTTCATCTGAGAAACCTAAAGTAGATGATCAGAAGGGTAGAAATCGAGATATTAAATGTTGGAAGTGTCAAGGTGTTGGACACATTAGTAGGGAGTGCCCTAATAGGAGAACTATGGTGGTGAGAAATGGGGAAGTTGTCACTGATGATGAGAGAGCTGATAGTGACAAAGAGGAGGAAGCCATGCCTGAATTAGAAGACTGTAGTGATGAGGGTAGCATTGATGAGCCCGAAAAGGTTGAAATATTGGTTACTAGGCGTGCACTTAATACACAGTTGAAGGAAGATTGCCAGGAGGAGCAGCGAGAGAATTTATTCCACACTAGAGGCCTTGTGCAAGGGAGAGGTTGTAGTGTGATTGTCGATGGAGGAAGTTGTACTAATGTGGTAAGTACACTTCTAATTAACGATTGGAGTTGCCTACTGTACCCCATCCTAGACCATACAAACTACAATGGCTTAGCGATTGTGGTGAGGTTAAGGTAAATAGGCAAGCTTTAATTTCTCTAACCATTGGCAAATACCATGATGAAATATTATGTGACGTCGTTCCTATGCATGCTAGTGATCTTCTATTAGGAAGACCTTGGCAATTTGATAGACAAACAGTGCATAATGGCTACACCAATCGATACACTTTCACCAAAGATGGCAGAAAAACTACTTTAACACCATTGTCATCCAAAGAAGTGTATGAAGACCAATGTGCTTTGGAAAGATTGAGAGAAGAGGCCGAAAGAAAAGAGCGTGAGAGTAGAAAAAGCACTTTTGAGAGAGAGAAGAAAAAGAGTGAAAATAAAGAGAGTGATGAAAGTGAGTTGAGTGAAAAGAAAGAGGGGAGTGAAAAGCAAAATAAAAATCGGCCTAGAGAGAAAAAGAGTAAGAATGAGAGCTTGATTGCTAGGACGAGTGAGGTTAGATATGCTTTGCATGCCAATCGACCTATATTTGTACTATTGTACAAAGGGGCTTGTTTGGCAACTAATGAGATTAACCAATCTTTGCCTAGTGTGTTTTCTGATTTATTGCAGGAATTTGAAGACGTGTTTCCTGAAGAGATGCCTAGTGGACTTCCACCTGTGAGAGGCATTGAGCATCAGATTGACTTCATTCCTGGAGCTGTCATACCCAACCGACCTGCCTATAGAACTAATCCTAGTGAGGCGAAGGAGATCCAGAAGCAGGTTGAGGAGTTGTTAGAGAAGGGGTATGTGAGAGAAAGTCTGAGTCCTTGTTCGGTTCCTGTAATATTAGTGCCTAAGAAGGACGGGACTTGGAGAATGTGTGTAGACTGCAGAGCCATCAACAAAATCACTGTAAAGTATCGTCATCCTATACCTAGGTTAGATGATATGTTGGATGAATTGTATGGTTCATGTTTGTTTACCAAAATTGATTTAAAATCTGGTTACTATCAAATTCGCATGAAAGTAGGCGATGAATGGAAAACTGCATTTAAGACTAAGTATGGTTTGTATGAATGGCTTGTCATGCCTTTTGGTCTTACAAATGCACCTAGTACTTTTATGCGATTGATGAATCATGTGTTGCGTGACTACTTAGGTAAATTTGTTGTGGTTTACTTTGATGATATTCTGATTTACTCTAAGTGTCTAATGATCACGTTTTGCATGTGCGACTAGTGTTAACAAAGCTAAGAGAGGAGAAATTATATGCCAACCTTAAGAAGTGTAGTTTTTGCATGGATAAGGTTAATTTCCTAGGTTTTGTTGTCTCTAGTCAAGGAGTGGAGGTTGATGAGGAAAAGGTTAGGGCAATTAGGGAATGGCCTAGACCTAAGAGTGCTAGTGAAGTGCGGAGTTTTCATGGACTTGCTGGGTTTTATAGGAGATTCATCAAGGATTTTAGCACTATTGCTGCACCTTTGAATGAGTTAGTTAAGAAGAATGTTGGATTTGTATGGAGTGATACACAAGAACTTGCTTTTAATGAACTTAAAGAAAAATTGTGTAACGCACCATTGCTTGCTTTGCCTGATTTTGATAAAACTTTTGAAATTGAATGTGATGCTAGTGGTATAGGGATTGGAGCTGTTTTAATGCAGGATCACAGCCACTAATGTACTTCAGTGAAAAGTTGAGTGGAGCGGCATTGAAGTATCCAACATATGACAAGGAGTTGTATGCCTTAGTGCGTGCATTGCAAACATGGCAGCACTACCTTTGGCCTAAGGAGTTTGTCATACATACCGATCATGAGAGTTTGAAGCATCTAAAGAGTCAAGACAAACTCAATAGGAGGCATGCGAAATGGGTAGAATTCATTGAGACTTTCCCATATGTGATCAAGTACAAGCAAGGTAAGGAGAACATTGTTGCTGATGCACTTTCAAGAAGGTACGCTTTACTAAATTCTCTTAGTACTTCTTTGCTAGGATTTGAATTGGTAAAAGCAATGTATCTTACTGATGATGATTTTTCTGGAGTATTTTCTGCTTGTGTTGATGGGACTGGAATTAATGATTACTTTGTATCCAATGGATTTCTATTTAAAAAGAATAAGTTGTGCATTCCTAAAGGATCTGTAAGGGAATTGTTGGTTAAGGAAGCACATGGAGGGGGCTTAATGGGGCATTTCGGGGTAGATAAGACCTATGATATGCTACATGAACATTTCTTTTGGCCTGGCATGAGGCATGATGTGCATAAAATTTGTAAAACTTGCATTACATGTAAAGAGGCTAAATCTAAACTGCAACCACATGGGCTATATAAACCATTGCCTGTTCCTGATGAACCCTGGACTGCTGTGTCTATGGATTTCGTTCTTGGCTTGCCTAGGACTAGGAAAGGACATGATAGTATTTTTGTGTGGTTGATAGGTTTAGTAAAATGGCTCATTTTATCCCATGTCATAAAACTGATGATGCAACATATATTGCTGATTTGTTCTTTAGAGAGGTTGTGCGATTGCATGGCATACCTAAAAGCATTGTTAGTGATAGGGATGTAAAATTTTTGAGTCATTTCTGGAGAGTTTTGTGGGGAAAGTTGGGAACTAAGCTTATGTTTTCGACTACCTGTCATCCACAAACTGATGGGCAAACGGAGGTGGTTAATAGAACTTTGGTTCAATTGTTGAGGGCAATCATAGAGAAGAACATTAGGACTTGGGAGGATTGTTTACCATTTGTGGAATTTGCATATAATAGGGCTATTCATAGCACTACTCATTGTTCTCCATTTGAGATTGTTTATGGTTTTAATCCTCTATCTCCTATTGATTTATTGCCATTACCGCCTAACAAGTTTGTTAGTTTTGATGCTGAATCTAAAGCAGATTTTGTGAGGAAGCTACATAAACAGGTGAAAGACCGGATTGAGCAACAAAATGCCAAGGTAGCTTCAAGGTGAACAAAGGAAGGAGACCTATGATTTTTCAACCCGGAGATTGGGTTTGGGTTCATTTTCGCAAGGAGCGGTTTCCAATACAACGAAAGTCTAAATTGAGTCCAAGAGGAGATGGTCCATTTCAGATACTTGAACGGATCAATGATAATGCCTATAAAGTGGACTTACCAGGTGAGTATAATGTTAGTGCAACCTTTAATGTTGATCTTAGTCCTTTTGATGTAGGTGATGCTTTTGATTCGAGGACGAATCCTTTTGAGGAGAGGGGGAATGTTACAGAAGAGCCAACGGTCCAAAGTTTAGATCCGAATCAACATGAAGACCAAGTGGCAACCATGGAACCTCAAAGAAATTCAAGTCCAATAAGTTTTCCTCAAGGACCAATCACAAGAGCTAGAGCTAAGAAGATTCAACAAGCCTACAATAATCACTTCCAAGGCTTATTAGAGCATGCCAAGGATGAATCACAAGGTTATCAAGGCTTTGGAACAAGGATGGAGCAAGTATACTTCAATATTTTTCAAGTAATCATCAAATAGAGCCAAGGAAAGCTGATTTGTGCAGAGAAACAAGAATGGCCGCCAGCCATTATCCCATGGCCGCCGGCCATGACTCCCCTGGCCACTTTTTCGAACTTTACAATTTTGCTCCAGAATGCTCATGGCCGCCTGCCATCTTTGATTGGCCGCCAGCCAACATTTAGGACGTATTGAATTCATTGTTTTGACGTTTTGTTTTCCTTTGTTTGGTTATATAAACCTATTTGGTTTTTGTAAAACAGATTATTGTTGAATGAAAAACCGAAGCTTTTGCTTGAAATCTTTGTGTTCTTGATAGAATACATGCTTTAGGAACATTCAAAGAAGATCGATCACCTTCTTTGTGGAGTGTTTCGCAATTAGGGTTTGTTATCCTAATTCTTTAGATCAACAACCTAAGACAAATCTGATATCTAATCCTTCTTAGGGATTGAAATCAAAGGCATCCGTGGGTTTTCTATTCATTGTGTTGGGGGTTCGCAATATCCAAAGGGGTTCTCACGCGTGAATACGAAGGTTCTCGTATCAACAACTCACCACGTATCCCCTCTTATATAGGAAACGCAAAGGCTCTATTATCCACAATAAAACAATAATCACCTGTAAATACTCATAGGGTATCTCATAGGATACGAAACCTGTTAAAACTAAAAGCTCATACTTCATAAAACATAAACTCCTTGTTCAAGCATAAAATCCAAGTTGACATCATAGTCAACAAATTCAACAGAAACTAAAAACTGTTTACATTAAAATTGTTTCATGTAAAACCAATAAAAGCATCCAACTACAATTCCAAATATCAAAACATGTCTTTTCTTAGAAATTTGATATATGAAGCCTAACTCTCGGCTAGGTAGTCAGGTCCACTATTGTCATCCCTACTATCAAATAATAAGTCATATCCGGAAAGATCATACACTATATCTTCTTCATCCGTACCTGAAATTTAAAAGAATTAGCAGCGACGCCCAGTAGGATAACGCCAATCCAAAAACAAATGCATATGCACATACAATAGACAGGTAATTCATGCAACTTAAACTAATGCAAACAGTCATGTTATTATCTTTCTTAAGCTAACAAAACAATAGAGTCCAGTATTAGGTATACTCTAATCCTGAACTTGGAGTTACTCAGACCTCATTGAAATTCATACAACTCTTTGAAAATAATAATCATATAGATATATGGATGAGTGGGTACTCTCTAAACACCTCGAATCTAGAACAAATAATTCTACCGGAATCATATCAAGGCACGAGTCCACTAGGGACAACCTGATGCGAGAACCTTCGCAATCACACGTGAGAACCCTTTTGGATATTATGAACCCCCAGCACAGTAATACGAAAACCCACTAATTCTATCGGTAATCAATCCCTAAGATGGATTAGAAATAGGTTTATCTTAGTGTTTGATCTAAATAGATAGAACAAGGTCAGCCCTATCTCCGAAACACTCCACAAAGAAGGCGATCAAAACTCCTTTGAATGTTCCTATAGCATGTATTCTAAATCAAGAACACAAAGAATTCAAGCTAAAGCTTTGGTTTTTCATTCAACAATAATCTGTCTTGTACAAGGACCCAAATAGGGTTTATATAACTCAAACAATGAAAACAAAACGTCAAAACAATGAATTCAATACGTCCTAAATGTTGGCTGGCGGCCAATCAAAGATGGCAGGCGGCCATGAGCATTCTGGAGCAAAATTGTAAAGTTCGAAAAATTGGCCAGGGGAGTCATGGCCGGCGGCCATTCTTGCTTCTCTGCACAAATCAGCTTTCCTTAGCTCTATTTGATGATTACTTGAAAAATATTGAAGTATACTTGCTCCATCCTTGTTCCAAAGCCTTGATAACCTTGTGATTCATCCTTGGCATGCTCTAATAAGCCTTGGAAGTGATTATTGTAGGCTTGTTGAATCTTCTTAGCTCTAGCTCTTGTGATTGGTCCTTGAGGAAAACTTATTGGACTTGAATTTCTTTGAGTTTCCATGGTTGCTACTTGGTCTTCATGTTGATTCGGATCTAAACTTTGGACCATTGGCTCTTCTGTAACATTCCCCCTCTCCTCAAAAGGATTCGTCCTCGAATCAAAAGCATCACCTACATCAAAAGGACTAAGATCAACAACATTAAAGGTTGCACTAACATTATACTCACCTGGTAAGTCCACTTTATAGGCATTGTCATTGATCCTTTCAAGTATTTGAAATGGACCATCTCCTCTTGGATTTAACTTGGACTTTCGTTGTATTGGAAACCGCTCCTTGCGAAAATGAACCCAAACCCAATCTCCGGGTTGAAAAATCATAGGTCTCCTTCCTTTGTTCACCCTTGAAGCTACCTTGGCATTTTGTTGTTCAATTCGGTCCTTCACCTGTTTATGTAGCTTCCTCACAAAGTCTGCTTAGATTCAGCATCAAACTAACAAACTTGTTAGGCGGTAATGGTAATAATCAATAGGAGATAGTGGATTAAAACCATAAACAATCTCAAATGGAGAACAATGAGTAGTGCTATGAATAGCCCTATTATATGCAAACTCCACAAAAGGTAAGTAATCCTCCTAAGTCCTAATGTTTTTCTCTATTATTGCCCTTAACAATTGAATCAAAGTTCGATTTACCATCTCCTTTGTCCATCCGTTTGTGGGTGACAGGTAGTTGAAAACATGAGCTTAGTCCCCAACTTTACCCACAAAACTCTCCAGAAATGACTCAAAAATTTTACATCCCTGTCACTAACAATGCTTTTAGGTATGCCATGCAAACGCACTACCTCTCTGAAGAACAAATCAGCAATGAATGTAGCATCATCAGTTTTATGACATGGAATAAAATGAGTCATTTTACTAAACCTATCAACCACCACAAAAATACTATCACGTCCTTTCCTAGTCCTAGGCAATCCTAGTACAAAATCCATAGACATAGCAGTCCAAGGTTCATCAGGAACAGGCAATGGTGTATATAATCCATGTGGTTGTAGTTTAGACTTAGCCTCTTTACATGTAATGCAATGTTGACAAATTTTATGCACATCATGTCTCATGCCAGGCCAGAAAAAATGTTCATGCAGCATAGCATAGGTCTTATCTACCCCGAAATGCCCCATTAAGCCCCCTCCATGTGCTTCCTTAACCAACAATTCTCTAATCGATCCTTTAGGAATGCACAATTTATTCTTTTTAAACAAATCCATTGGATACAAAATAATCATTTATTCCAGTCCCATCAACACAAGTATTAAAAATTCCAGAAAAATCAACATCGTTGGATACAAATCTTTTACTAACTCAAAACCTAGTAAAGAAGTACTAAGAGAGTTAAGTAAAACGTACCTCCTGGAAAGTGCATCAGTAACAATATTTTCCTTACCTTACTTGTATTTGATCACATATGGGAATGTCTCAATGAATTCCACCCATTTGGCATGCCTCCGGTTCAGCTTATCTTGACCTTTCAGATGTTTCAAGCTTTCATGGTCAGTATTTGACAAACTCCTTAGGCGAAAGGTAGTGTTGCCATGTTTGTAAGGCTCGAACTAAGGCATACAACTCCTTATCATATGTTGGATACTTCAATGCTGCTCCACTCAACTTTTCACTAAAGTACATTAGTGGCCTGTGGTCCTGCATTAAAACAGCTCCAATTCCTATGCCACTAGCATCACATTCAATCTCAAAAGTTTTGTCAAAATCAGGTAAAGCAAGCAATGGTGCATTACACAATTTTTCTTTAAGTTCATTAAAGGCATGTTCTTGTGTATCGCCCCAAGTAAATTCAACATTCTTTTAACAAGCTCATTCAATGGTGCAGCAATAGTACTAAAATCCTTGATGAATTTTCTATAAAATCCAGCAAGTCCATGAAAACTCCGCACCTCACTAGCTGTCTTAGGTCTAGGCCACTCCTTAATGGCTCTAACCTTCTCTTCATCAACCTCCACTCCATGACTAGACACAACAAAACTAAGAAAATTAACCTTATCCATGCAAAAACCACACTTCTTAAGGTTTGCAAATAATTTCTCCTCCCTTAGTTTTGCCAAAACCAGTTTTACATGCACAACATGATCATTCAAAGTCTTAGAGTAAATCAAAATATCATCAAAATACACCACAACAAATTTACCTAAGTATTCACGCAGCACATGATTCATCAAACGCATAAAAGTACTAGGTGCATTTGTAAGACCAAAAGGCATAACAAGCCATTCATACAAACCATATTTAGTCTTAAATGCAGTTTTCCATTCATCTCCTACTTGCATGCGTATTTGTTAGTATCCTGATTTCAAATCAATCTTTGTAAACAAACATGAACCATACAATTTATCTAACATATCATCTAACCTAGGGATAGGATGACGATACTTTACAGTGATTTTATTGATGGCCCTGCAGTCTACACACATTCTCCAAGTCCCGTCCTTCTTAGGTACTAAAATTACAGGAACCGAACAAGGACTTAAGCTCTCCCTCACATACCCCTTCTCCAGCAACTCCTCAACCTGCTTTTGAATCTCCTTTGCCTCACTAGGATTAGTCCTATAGGCAGGTCGGTTGGGTATGGTAGCTCCAGGAATGAAGTCAATCTTATGCTCTATACCCCTCACTGGTGGAAGTCCACTAGGCATCTCTTCTGGAAACACATCTTCAAATTCCTGCAACAAATCAGAAAACACACTAGGCAAGGATGGGTTAATATCATTAGTGGCCAAACAAGCCCCTTTGTACAAAAGTACAAATATAGGCCTACTGGCTTTCAACGCATGCCTAACCTCACTTGTCCTAGCAATCAAACTCACACTTATTATTTTGCTCTCTAGGTCGTTCTTTATTTTACTTTTCACTCCTCTCTTTTCTTTCACTCTTCTCACCTTCAACGCTCCTTTTGTTTGCACTCTTATTTTTCTCTCTCTCAAGAATGCTTTTTCTCTCTTCACGCTCTTTTCTTTCGGCCTCCTCTCTTATTCTCTCTAATTTACATTGATCTTCATCACATCTTTAGAGGATAGTGGTGACAAAGTGGTTTTTCTTCCATCTTTGGTAAAAGTATATCTATTTTAAGTAACCATCATGCATTGTTTTCCTATCAAATTGCCAAGGTCTACCTAATAAGATATCTCCAGCATGCATAGGAACAACATCACATAACACTTCATCATGATATTTACCAATGGCAAAAGAAATTAAAGCTTGCCTATTTACCTTCACCTCGCCACAGTCGCTGAGCCACTGAAGCTTGTATGGTCTAGGATGTGAAACTGTCGGCAATCCCAATCGAGTAATTAGAAGTGTACTCACCACATTTATACAACTACCTCCATCAATAATCACACTGCATGCCCTCCCTTGCACATGGCATCGAGTATGGAATAAATTCTCTCGCTGCTCCTCATGACATTCCTCCTTCAGCTGTTTGTTAAGTGCACGCCTGGTAACAAAAATATCACTCGTCACTGGCTCCTCGACACTTCCCTCATCACTACAATCTTCCAATTCGGGCATGTTGTCATCTCCATTGTCACCATCATCTCCCTCATCATCAGTGACAACTTCACCATTTCTAACCACCATAGTCCTCCTATTAGGACATTCCCTACTAATGTGTCCAACACCCTAACACTTCCAACATTTGATATCTCTATTCCTTCCCTTCTGATCAACGATTTTAGGCTTCTCAGATGAATCCCCACTAGGCTTACCTTTTGCTACATCCACTGTAGGCTTAGTTCCACTTTTATATTCAGATTTCCCATATCTTTTGCAAGAATTATTATAATTGGAAGAAGATTTGGAAACATACCTGGTTGAACCTTTGCCTTGGTGTTGCTTCTCAATTTTAATAGCAAGATGTACTATTTCCTCCAATTCTTCATAATGTAGCAAATCAACTTTGTCGGCAATCTCTTTGTTCAAACCCCCAAGAAACGTGCCATGTGGTCTCCTCATCTTCTACTAAATCAGCCCTAGTCAAAATCATCTCCATCTCTTGTAGTAGTCCTCCACACGCCTACTACCTTGCTTCAACAATTGTAACCTTTGAATCAATTCCCTTTGAAAATATTTGGGAAAAAATCTCTTTCTCATGACGGCCTTCAAATCGGTCCAATTGTCAATAGGATACTCTAGATTCCTCCTCCTGCTAGTCACCAATTGATCCCACCAAGAAATAGCATAATCCTGAAACTGAGTTACAACCAACTTCACCTTTTTCTCTTCACTATACTGGTGACAATCAAAGATCAGATCAACTCTTTTCTCCCATTGCAAATAAGCTTCTAGATCGGACTTGCCCTGAAATATAGGAAGTTTCAATTTAATATTACCCAAATCTCTATCTACATAGTCTTCATTCCACCTATTTCGACCAGTAATATAACCTTCCTGCATTCGGCCTCTTCCTACACCTCTACCACCTCTTCCTCTTCTATTGGCTATCATGGTGGCACTATCATCAAATTCTTCCTCCACATAATCATTAATATCCCCAACTTCATCTACATGGGGCGAGGAAATTCTAACTCCTTTTACTCCACTAGAACTCGGCTCCTTTTTCTCTACAACCTGTAGCCTCAAATTAATATTTTCTATAGACTCCTTCATATCCAGTAACATTTTAGTCAAGCGTCTATATTCCGAAGCCCTAGCATCTTGCATCAAACCCCCTTCTCTTCCTCCATCATCCTTACCAACATCAATACCCTTTCCTCACATTATTTCTTGCAAAGATCAACACACGTTAAAAAAAAAATTTCCTCATAAACGCTCCCTTTCGTGTTTTGCACTCTAATAGATGAAGTTGTTCACTTGTGTTTTCTCAAGAATAAGATATCTCACTCGGGTATTCCTCACACCTCTCAAGCTTGTTTTCTTTCGCGTTCTTAATTGAATCACACTTTTAGAACGATTCCAAGAAATTTCAAATCTAAGATTGCAAAGGTTCTCGCATCACAACCTCATACCAAGATCATCAGGGTGTCTCAACAGTATCACTGTCTGCCAGGTCTTTACTGGTCAAAGCCAAGCATAACCAAAATATACAATTATTAAACCGAATAAAGATTAAATTTATTAAGAAATTATATTCCACAAGCATTCAATCAATACTAAACTTACAGGCAAAAACAGCAAGCAAGATTGGTCGTACCTTTCTCAGTTTCAGGAACTCCAATACGAATCTCCTAAAAATCCTTTATCGACAACACTCAACCACAACCAAATATCCCGAATCTCTACAACACTTCAATCAATAATGACAATACAACAACAACCCAAATCTCCAAATTTCTATCAACAACATACATATATAGAACATATAAGAACATGATATAAATAAACCCTAATGTACTACAACTCCCGGAATCCTAACCTGACAAAGAAAATCACCAAGTTGCACCGTCTAACCCAATCAATCTTCCACAACAATTTGAAGAACTCGATAATCCTCCAAAACCCTAATATTCATAACAACAAGAACAATCACATTCATATCAAAAATGAACATTTATTGAATCTTTACGTTTAAAAGACTTTACTTACTCGCTTGGATCACCAAACCCGAATCCTTTATGAAAATTTCGGATTCTACACAAAGCTAGCTTTTTTCTCCAAAAACCTTCATGAAAATCCATAAAACCCTAAAAAAGACTTATACAATTTCGTATTTAATCCTTAAGAGAAGGTTAAAAATCACTTACTTTGGATAAAAAAACACCCTCCAAATGATTCTCCAAGCCTAGATCTCCAAGAACACTCCAAAACACTCTTTGAAGCAAGAAGAAAATGATAAAAGAATTTCTGTCGAAATTGTTTTCCGCATCTCGTATTTATAGAAATTTGGTCATATACCGGCCTTTCGCCGGTGGCATATGTGTAGATCTTGCCAGCGTACACCCTATGCTGGCAAAATTTACATGAGCACTGGTGGGGTTTATCGGGGCTTTGAATTCCCGAAACTTCAATCCTACGACATACGGCAAATCTATGCCCTACGCTGGCCTTTGGTTTAAGATTACTTTACCTTTCAGATTAAGAAAAGATGTAGGAGCTATAAATTGCATCTTTAGGGATAACATATGTCCATATCATATATGTAATAATATCAATATATATTATAGTCTATATGTCTACATCTTTTAATTTATAAACCTAATTTGTCTACCCAGGTTCTACCCCAATTCTCACCATGGTAGGTTGCTCCCATCTCTGACAAACCTATATCTCTGATACCACTTCTGTCATGACCTTAATAGGGGCCTAATGGGATTATCCTGAAGTTGCCCTATTACGTGTGCACCCGCAATATGAAAACCGACTTACAAGTCAGAGATTACAAGACTCTATTTATTTATTAACTTCTCATACATTGATCATACAATACATATAATGCTATTATTGAAACATAACTATGGAATCTGATTTTCCACATCTCACCAAGATTGCAGAGAATCGGTATCCCCTACCAAATAATAAAAATTGGGTTTCAACCTATAAAATACAAAGTCTCAAATGTTTATACCGTTTATTTAAATTATATTCTAAGTTCATAGTGATCTATCTTTCTAACTTCAATGAGTTTGATGGAAAACTCTCTTCACACATTCCTAGCCCATTCCCAGTAAGTATTATTCCTGCATAAAAACTGTTGGGGGGTGAGCGAAACCACGACTCAGTGAGATAACCTGACCAAACCACACATCAAGCAATAACAAACAAGTTTATTATCAAGCAAGTGTAATGTATCAATCAAACATATGCTCAATGCTCAATTATAAGTTTGGAGAACCGGAATCCAAACAGAATGTAGATTTACTATCATATTTATATGTTAATCACTCTATTATTGTTATATTTTTTTGAAAATATTTTTTTAGTATATATCTTGTATATGCACATATATATTTTTATCTAAGGTCTAGATTTATAAATATTGATTTTCTTTTAATCCTATCATATATTTTTGAACTTTAGCGATCCTTTTCTAAATTAACGTTTTCTAACCAATAGGCTTTTAAAATTAATTGTTGCTTCTTATATATGTAACCTAAGGCTATTTATAATCACTTGTAGAATTTTTTACTTGTGTTGCGAAATATTGTTTTTTATTGCCTAGAATTTTATTCATCTTGATTATTACTTAGTTATGATTATGGAAGTTATATTTTGTGCCTCAAAATTTTATCTATAAGGATTCGAATCCTTCTATTTATAATAGAATTTGTTTATACTTTAATGTTATTAAATTGTGAAAAATCAAGAGTGGTCTTTGTGACTTTTTTTCTCGAAGTTCTTCAAGATTCAATGTTATGATTTATTAATTATCATATTCAGGTTATCTAAAATTCAGGGATTACATATAAGCCATGTCGCCTATCCTTTCAAGAATCTCATATAGTCCCACATATCGAGGATTCAACTTTCCTCTTAAGCCAAATCTGACAACTCCTTTTGTTGGTGAAATCTTTAGCAAAACGTGTTCGCCTACCTGAAATTCCAAGGGTCTTCTTCGTTTATCCGTATAACTCTTTTATCTACTCTAAGCAGCTTGTAATCTTTGTCTAATCAAACTGACGTTGTCAACTGCATCTTGGACTAACTCTAGTCCCAACAATTGTCTTTCACTCACTTCATCCCAATGAATAGGTGATCTACACTTTCTACTGTAAAGTGCTTTGTATGGAGGCATGCCAATCGACGCTTGATAACTGTTGTTGTAGGAAAATTCCACTGTGGCAAATGCTCATCCCAACTTCCTTTGAAATCCAAAATGCATGCTCTCAACATATCTTCTAAAGTCTGTACAGTCCTTTCAGGTTGCCCATCAGTCTGAGGATGATAAGCAGTACTGAACACAACCTTAGTTCCTAAAGCTTGATGTAGACTTTTCTAGAATCTCTCAACGAATCTGGTATCGCTATCTAACATGATTGTTATGGTATTCCGTGCAATCTCACAATCTCCTTGAAATACAATTGTGCCAAACACTCTAACTTATAACCAGTCTTAATAGGTATAAAGTGAGCTACCTTTGTGAGACGATCCACAATGACCCAAATTGAATCAAACTTATCTTTTGTCTTGGTAAAGCAGAAACAAAATCCATGGTGATATGTTCCCACTTCCACTGTGGTATTGGCAAAGGCTTCAACTCACCAGCCGGTTTTCTATGCTCAATATTAATCATCTGATACGTATGGCACTTAGATACATATTCCGTTGTCTGCTTTTTCATATTGTCCCACCAGTATAGCTTTTTCAAATCTTGATACATCTTATTCCCTCCAGGATGAATGGAATAACTGAAGTAGTGCGCTTCCTTCAACAATTCCTTCTTAAATTCTCCTTGCACTGGCACATACAATCTCCCTTTGTACCTAAGGATACCTTCATCATCCACATAAAATTCTGATGCTCGACTCATCTTCATTTTCCTCTTTATATCCAAGATACTTTGATCATTTGTCTGAGCTGTCTTGATTCTGTCCACAAGAGTAAGTTGAATTCTCATATTAGCCAATCTTTCACTTACCTGTCTTATGACTATTTCCAGTTCAATCTTCCTCATATCATCAATGAGATGGCGTTCCGTCGTGATTAAAGCTGTAAGATTCTCTATTCTCTTTCTGCTCAAGGCATCAGCTACTACATTCGCCTTTCCTGGATGATACTGAATATCAATATCAAAATCTTTTATCAGTTCCAATCATTTTCTCTGTCTCATGTTCAACTCTTTCTGGGTGAAGATGTACTTTAAACTTTTGTGATCCGTATACACTTTACATCCTTCCCCATATAGGTAGTGTCTCTATAGCTTCAAAGCATGCACAACTGCTGCTAGTTCCAGATCATGAGTAGGATAATTCCTCTCATAGGACTTTAACTGTTTAGAAGCATAGCTATAACCCTGCCTCTCTGCATCAGTACACATCCTAAACCTTGTATAGAGGCGTCACTATAAATAGCATACTCCTCACCACTCACAGGTAAGGCTAGCACTGGAGTAGATACTAACTTATTGTTCAATAACTGAAAGCTAGCTTCATAGTTTTCACTCCATTCATACTTCACTCCCTTCTATGTCAACCGAGTCAAAGGACTAGCAATTTTGGAAAAATCTTCTGTAATATCCTGCCATTCCCAAAAAATTCTTATTTCCGTCACAGTCTTGGGTCTTGGCCATTCAACAACTGCTTTGACTTTCTCAGGATCCACTGATATCCCACTACCATCAACAATATGTCCTAAGAAAGACACCTATTCTAACTAGAACTCATATTTTGAAAACTTCGCATATAACTTCTCTTCCTTCAATCTAGTCAGAACTAATCTCAAATGTTCTTCGTGTTCCTTCTTAGTCCTTGAATACACCAATACATCATCAATAAAGACTACCAAAAATATATCAAGATACTCCCTAAAAACTCTGTTCATCAAATCCATAAATACTGCTGGTGCATTGGTGAGGCCAAAAGGCATGACAACAAATTCATAATATCCATACCTTATCCTGAAAGCTGTCTTCTGAATATCTTCGACTTTCACTCTCAACTGATGATATCCAGATCTCAAATCTATCTTTGAAAATACTGAAGCTCCTGCCAGCTGATCAAACAGATCATCAATTCGTGGCAAAGGATACTTGTTCTTCGCTGTCACTTGGTTCAATTCTCTGTAATCGATGCACAGTCTCATACTACCATCCTTCTTCTTGACAAATAGAATTGGAGCTCCCCAAGGTGAAACACTAGGTCTAATGGACTTTTCTTCAACAAATCATCCAACTGTACTTTAAGCTCAGCAAGTTCATTAGGAGCCATTCGATAAGGAGCTTTTGATTTCGGTACAGTACCAGGTATCAAGTCAATACCAAACTCCACTTCCCTCTCTGGTGGTAATCTAGGTAGATCTTCTGGAAAAACTTTTGGATATTCACATACAATTGGAACATCCGACAACACTATCTCCTTCTTATCATCTTTCACCATAGCAGCCAAAACTGATCCTCCCCATATCATAAGTAGGTAGAACTGGAGGTCTTTGTACTACCACCTTATGAACAAAATGATCACCATCGGGCAAACTGAACTCTACTACCAGATTATAGCAATCAATCACCACATGGTACTTTGCCAACCAGTCCACACCCAAAATCACATCAAAATCCAACATATCTAGCACCACCAAATCTGCAGGTAGATGTCTACCTTCTATCTCAATATCCACATTCTTACAAATTCTATTCAATATGGACTCACTTCCCAAAAGGGTACTAACAGATACAAATATAGACATAAACTCAGCAGATATACCACAAACAAACATAAAAGATTCATAAACGCAAGAGAAACTGGCACTAGTATCAAACAACACATATGCACTATGTAGGAGTATAGGAAACATACCCGCAATAGTGTCCACACTAGAGGTCTCACTACGTTGTAAAGCGTAAACCTTTGCTTGTGCTCGCTACCCCTTGCCAGAATAAACTCTGCCATACTACCCTCCTTTACAATCTACAGCTTTGTATCCCCTCTGCCCACACTTGAAGTAGAAAACCTGTGGAGTGACTTTATCTATGCATGTATTACTCTTATGTCCTAACTTTCCACAAGAAAAACAAGCATTCTCCACCCACTTGCAATCCTTCATATCATGTGGTCCAAGGCATCTCGTGCATCTTTTATCTGTATTCTGCACTGCTGGCCTGAAATTCTGAGTGATAGGCCTCTTGCCTCTATCTTGTGTAAGTACACCAGCTGCTAGCCTCTTGCCTAAAAATACCTGATTTCCTCTGTGGTTCACGGCTCTTAATCCTGCTCAAGCCCTACTCCACTGTCTTGGCTTTGTTCACCACAGCTGAATAGTTATCCAAATCCATCAAATTCTCTTGATATTATATCTCAGGCTCTAGTCCAGTGATGAATCTGCTAATCTTAGCCTCTTCACTCTCTTTCAGAGCGTCAGGTAGAAATCTCATCAACCTGTGCAATTCATCCTCATATTCTTCCACTGTCATCTTTCCTTGCTGCAGAGTGTAATACTCTTGAAGCATTCTCTGCTTAAACACTGTCCGATAAGAATTCTCTATAGAAGGGCTATTGAAACATTTGCCATGTAATTATACTAGTCATGTGACTTTTGGTGCTTAACCACCAGTTATTAGCTCTCCTAGTTAGCAAATAGGAGGCATATTCAACTTTCTTGTTCTTTGGAATATCAAGAGCAGCAAATGTCTTCTCCACCTCTTCTATCCACAATTGTGCTTCGAGAGGTTTACCTAGTACAGGATCAAACTTATGCACAAGGTCTACGAATTTATTCAACCCAAGCACATCTACATGCCTAGCTCTATTCCCTCCATTTCCATTCAGCCTTTATGTCTCCTATCTCTAAGCTTCAGCGTTTTCTTGAACCATCTGCATATCCCTCCTCATATCTTGTTGTTGTTGACCAACCACTCCTAACAAGGCATTTACAGCTTGCATAAGTTGTGCAGCATCAACTGGAACCTGCTGCCCAATAGGTGGAGGTGGTGGCAAGTCCTAATTCTGAGCCTGTTGCTCATACCGTTGCTGCCCCAAATTCTCATTTTCCTTAGGAATTCTTCTTGTTGGAGGCATTCTAACACAACAAAACACCACAAGATTAGAATAAGGGTATCCAACTGAAAATCAAAACTTAAATCTATAAGACAACAACACATTTATCTAAACAACAAACCTATGATTCTATCCCAGTCCTCAAATCTCACCGTCCTAAGGAATCAAAACCTATATCTATATGATTCAAAACCTATAGCTCTGATACCAAATAAGCTATAACGCCTTAAAATAAGGCATTACAACCTGCCACGTATCCTCTCTTATATAGGACACGCAAAAGCTCTATTATTCACAATAAAACAATCATCACCTATAAATACTCATAGGTATCTCATAAGATACGAAACCTGTTAAAACTAAAAACTCATACTTCTAAAATATAAACTCCTTATTCAAGCATAAAATCCAAGTTGACATCATAGTCAACAAATTCAACAAAAACTAAAAACTGTTTACATTGAAATCTTTTCATGTAAAACCAACAAAATCATCCAACTATAATTCCAAATGATCAAAACATGTCTTTTCTTAGAAATTTGATATATGAAGCCTAACTCTCGGCTGAGTAGTTAGGTCCACTGTCGCCATCCCCGTTATCAAAGAATAAGTCATATACGGAAAGATCATACACTATATCTTCTTTACCTGTACCTGAAATTTAAAAGAATGAGCGGTGACGCCTAGTAGGATAACTCCAATCCAAAAACAAATGCATATGCACATACAATAGACAGGTAATTCATGCAACTTAAACTAATGCAAACAGTCATGTTATTATCTTTCTTAAGCTAACAAAACAATAGAGTCCAGTATTAGGTATACTCTAATCCTGAACTCGGAGTTACTCAAACCCCATTGAAATTTATACAACTCTTTGAAAATAATAATCATATAGATATATGGATGAGTGGGTACTCTCTAAACACCTCGAATCCAGAACAACTAATTTTACCGAAATCATATCAAGGCACGAGTCCACTCGGGACAACCTCACACCAAGATCATCAGGGTGTCTCACTAGTATCACTATATGCCAGGTCTTTACTGGTCAAAGCCAAGCATAACCAAAATATACAATTATTAAACCGAATAAAGATTAAATTTATTAAAAAATTCTATTCCCACAAGCATTCAATCAATATTAAACTTACAGGCAAAAACAACAAGCAAGGATTGGTCGTACCTTTCTCAGTTTCAGGAACTCCAATATGAATCTCCTAAAAATCCTTTATCGATAACACTCAACCACAACCAAATATCCCGAATCTCTACAACACTTCAATCAATAATGACAATACAACAACAACCCAAATCTCCAAATTCCTATCAACAACATACATATATAGAACATATAAGAACATGATATAAACAAACCCTAATGTACTACAACTCCCGAAATCCTAACCTGACAAAGAAAATCACCAAGTTGCACTGTTTAACCCAATCAATCTTCCACAACAATTTGAAGAACTCGATAATCCTACAAAACCCTAATATTCATAACAACAAGAACAATCACATTCATATCAAAAATGAACATTTATTGAATCTTTACTTTTAAAAGACTTTACTTACTTGCTTGGATCACCAAACCCGAATCCTTTTTGCAAATGTTGGATTCCACACAAAGTTAGGGTTTTTCTCCAAAAACCTTCATGAAAATCCATAAAACCCTAAAAACGACTTATACAATTTCGTATTTAATATTTAAGAGAAGGTTAAAAATCACTTACTTTAGATCAAAAACACACTCCGGATGATTCTCCAAGCCTAAATCTCTAAGACCACTACAAAACCCTCTTTAATGCAAGAAGAAAATGATAAAAGAATTTCTGTCGAAACTGTTTTTTACGTCTCGTATTTATAGAAATTTGGTCATACGCCGGCTCTACGCTGGTGGCGTACATGTAGATCTTGCCGGCGTACACCCTATGTTGGCAAAATTTACACTAGCAGTGGCGGCGTTCATCGGGGCTTTGAATTCCCAGAACTTCAATCCTATCACATACGCCGGCAAATCCATGCCCTACGCCGGCGGCGTTCCTAGCCGGCATTAAGATAAACCCTATTATACACCGACAACGTTACATCCAGCGTTAAGAAAGAAGCTACTGTTCCCTTCCTACACCGTCTCTACGCTGGCAGTATAGATTCTCAAGGAGGCGGCATACAATCTATCAAAATTGCAGAAATCCGAACTTTAACATTTGTTCTACAACCAAACTTAAACCATCACGATTTACTTGTTTTGACCTTTAACTCATCATATATAATCTCATGATTCATAATTCATTATATTTTCATCTTTATTTTTGTATACTCTAATAAGTTTAGATAAATTTTATCAAAAGATATGTCTAAAAATAAATTTTGTAAATTCGGATCCCAATCAAGACCAATTTTGAAAACCTATTTTTCAACACAAAAATGAAGGATTTGTTAAAAAAATGAAAGGCTTATGGAATAAGTATCAATAGGAGATGTTTTTGATAAGTAAATGGTAGATCTATTAATAGAGATTATCAAAATAGGAAGAGATTACAAAATATAAAATTTGAGTTTATCCTAACTTTGTGAAATTCGGATGGTTTCAAGACCAACTCCAAAACTTATGTTTTATATGAAAAATGAAGAGTATAGGTCATAGATATCATCAAGTAATGATTTTTATAAGTTAAGATGGGATTTGCTAACAAAAAACATGTAAAACAAGGAGTAGAATAAAGTAGGAAAAATTGAGTTGTTTGTCATTTTAAGAAATTCGTAATAATAGAGTAATGGCATGAAAACACTTACTTTTCAAACTCAAAATAGAAGTTTTATTAAAGAAATGAAGTCTTTAGTGCCTAGGTATGGTTGAGCCTTAATTTTCTAAGTATCAAATGAGTTTTCTTAAAAGGATCACCACAAAAACAATTTTTACAAAATTCGGATTTTGGGATGAACCACATTTAAAAAAATTTTTACAAAGTTTATAATGGAAATTTTATTGAAAAATAAAGGCCTTAGGGAATATACATAATGAAGGCTTAATTTTAATAAGAATAAATAAATTTTATCAAGGAATTTTTCTAAAAACAAATGGGGATTGTCAAGAATACAAGACTAGCCTTTCTAAGTTGATTTTTCATAAAGTCTTACAAAGAAAAAGATTTCTAAAAATTTCTTTTATTCAATATCATCAAGAACATGTATATATATATATATATATATATAGATCTCATGACACATCATTTATGATAGTAGCTTGTTCATATTGCATGAATACTTTCTTTAGATAGTAGAAACTTCATGAACTTTCATAAATCAATTTTCTAAATCGGTTTTTCGCTACTGTTCTGATCCGATCAGATCCTTTCGAAGCTTCAAATTTTTCAAAACTTAAATATGATATTAGAATTAGATAGATCTTTCGAAGTAGATAGAAATCGATATATAATTTGCTAAATTTCGAGTTAAAACGACTAAGTTATGACCGTTTTAATTTGGAATTCCCGCTTAGGACGAGAATTACGAATTTGATAGTTTGTATGAGATAGGATGGATTAGTTTTGAGTTGAAATACTCATTTGGGTATTTCTTCCTTTTTAGGTGACCTCGAAATCGACGATTCCCTACCAGCGGATTTCTTTTACTAAGAGACCGGTGATCATTGCCGAGTGAGTTTTCCTTATTTTGTTACCTTGCTTGTGCTTGTACCTAGTTGCACTAGAGTTAGGAAAAGATAAAATTGTGATGAGTTATGGTATAATCTTGGTTAAATGAATGATAAGTATATTGAGGTGAGACTTGTTGTAAAATCATAGTATGAGTTAGCATAGACTTAAATTGTTTGAAATTCTCTATGATCGCTCTTAACCTATATAATTAACATGCCACGATTATATGAATAAACTGTATATGCATATCACGTATTGATTCACATTGCATTAGCTAATATACCTTTGGTGAGACAAAAGTATATTAGCGGAAGGCGAGGGGGCTTTGTTAACATTAAGGATATGAGATCGCTTAAGTTAATGAAAATGGGGTAGGCACTTAAAACTACCACAATGAAACAACAGAGGTTGTATAATTAAGAGAAAAAGATCGGGATTGTGGTTGCATTACTTATGGACCATCCTACTCAAGATTGGAATTATGGTTGCATGACTTATGGACCACCCCAAGCCCGAACAGAGGGCGTAAATCGATTCACAAATGGCTACCGGAAAGTCATATGTTTGTTCGCTCATGTGTTTGTTCATGCATAGCATATGGATGAAATATAACTTGCTTGTTATGGTACGAAATTAAAGGAACTCTCACTAAGCTAGTGTAATTTATACCCTAATAGATTTTTGAATAAATAGGTTGACAAGAGAATGCTACCTGGGGACCGAGATGGTTAGAGCCGAATATAACTTCGGGATTTAGGTAGGAAATAAGAATGATTGAAGATATTAGTTAGGTTTTGTGAATTGCTTTGTAATAGTTTTAGGTAGTAAATTCTTTTAATGAATTGTATTTGAGCTATAGTGAATTGTATTTCCTTTACATTGTTACTCAAGTTGTATCAATATAACATGTATCATTCCGATGTATCTCCTCCATGTGTTAGATGCCTTATACATAGTATGGAAGCCTTCGCGTGACTGAGGTGGTCATTTCTAGGCTTTAATATTGTGTACGGCGGATTGCCACGTTCAGGATACCCTTCAGGGCATGACACTAATTATGGAAATTCCTTTTTCATTTTGAATTTGTTTTGCAAATTTTTGAAAAGAATAAGAAGTATCTCTTTTATGTCGCAAGAACATAACCCAAGTTGATACGAGAACCCTCGCAATCACGCTTGAGAACCCTTTTGATTATTATGGACCCCCAACACAGTAATACGAAAACCCACGAATTCTATTGGAATCAAACCCTAAGAAGGATTAGATATAGGTTTGTCTTAGTTTCTTGGTGATCTAAATAGTTAGAACAATGATGCCCTAACCCGAAACACTCCATAAAGAAGATGATCAAACTTCCTTGAATGTTCCTAAAAACATGTATTTTCTTCTCAAGAACACAAAGAACAAGCAAATAGCTTTTCGGTATTCAAATATGTCAAAACTTGTTTCAATACATCCCAACAAGACTATTTATAGTCCATGCAAATAGGCATAAAGAAACCCTACCAAAACTATTAAAATAAATAAAATAAGAGAATTCATCTATGAAGGCCGGCCCATAAGCTTCAAAGGCTGGAGGCCTTATTATTAAAAGAAAACCCAACATTGAAGGATCTTTATGTTTTTTCACTTGCACTTGAAATATATTGACCCGCACTTGATTTCCACTTGTTCCAAAGCTTTGATACCCATGTAATCCATCACTAGTATACGTCATTAAACTTTGGAAGTGTTGATTGAAAGCTTGTTGAATCTTCTTAGCTCGAGATCTCATGATCGGTCCTTGAGGTAAGTTAATTGGACTTGAATTTCTTTGAACTTCAACCGTAGCCACTTGATCTTTATGTTGACTTGGCTCGCGATCTTGGATCGTTGGTTCATCTATAACATTCCCCTCCTCTTGAAAAGGATTCGTTCTCGAATCAAAAGCATCACCTACATCTAACGGACTAAGATCAGCAACATTGAAAGTTGCACTAACATTATACTCACCAAGTAAGTCGACTTTGTAGGCGTTGTCATTGATCCTCTCAAGAATCTGAAATGGACCATCTCCTCTTGGATTCAACTTGGACTTTCTTTGAATTGGAAATCTCTCTTTGCGAAAATGCACCCAAACCCACTCTCCAGGTTGAAAAATCATGGGTTTCCTTCCTTTATTCACTCTTGAAGCTACTTTGGCATTCTGTTGCTCAATCCTGTTCTTCACCTGCTTATGTAGCTTCTTAACAAAATCTGCCTTTGAATTAGCATCAAAACTCACAAACTGGTTAGGTGGTAATGGCAATAAATCAATAGGAGTTAGTGGATTAAAACCATACACAATCTCAAATGGAGAACAATGCGTACTGCTATGAATAGCTCTATTATATGCAAACTCCACAAATGGTAAGCAATCCTCCCAAGTCCTAATGTTTTTCTCTATGATTGCCCTCAACAACTGAATCAATGTTCTATTAACCACCTCAGTTTGCCCATCAGTTTATGGGTGACAGGTAGTTGAAAACATAAGCTTAGTTCCCAACTTTGCCCACAACACTCTCCAGAAGTGACTCAAAAATTTTACATCTCTATCACTAACAATGCTTTTAGGTATGCCATGTGGACGCACTACCTCTCTAAAGAACAAATCAGCAATGAATGTAGCATCATCAGTTTTATGACAAGGAATAAAATGAGCCATTTTACTAAACCTATCTACCACAACAAGATACTGTCATGACCTTTCCTAGTCCTAGGCAATCCAAGCACAAAATCCATAGACACAGCAGTCCAAGGTTCATCAGGAACAGGTAAAGGTGTATATAATCTATGTGGTTTCAGTTTAGATTTAGCCTCCTTACATGTAATGCAATTTTGACAAACTTTATGCACATCATGTCTCATCCCAGGCCAAAAAAAATGTTCATGCAGCATATTGTAGGTCTTATCTACCCCAAAATGCCCCATCAAACCTCCTCCATGTGCTTCCCTAACTAGTAATTCCCTCACAGAACTTCTAGGAATGCACAATTTATTTTTCTTAAACAAGAATCCATCAGACACAAAATAATCATTTACACCAGTCCCATCAACACAAGCAGCAAAAATCCCAGCAAAATCAACATCATGTGGATACATCTCTTTCACTAACTCAAATCCTAGCAAAGATGTACTAAGAGAGTTAAGTAAAGCGTACCTTCTTGAAAGCGCATCAGCGACAATATTTTCCTTACCTTGCTTGTATTTGATGACATAAGGGAAGTCTCAATGAATTCTACCCACTTAGCATGCCTCCTGTTCAATTTATCTTGACCCTTCAGATGCTTTAAACTCTCATGATCAGTGTGTATGACAAACTCCTTAGGCCAAAGGTAGTGTTGCCATGTTTGCAATGCTCGCACTAAGGCATATAGCTCCTTATCATATGTTGGATACTTCAATGCCGCTCCACTCAACTTTTCACTGAAGTACATTAGTGGCTTATGATCCTGCATCAAAACAGCTCCAATCCCTATGCCACTAGCATCACATTCAATCTCAAAAGTTTTATCAAAGTCAGGTAAAGCAAGCAATGGTGCATTACACAATTTATCTTTAAGTTCATTAAAAGCATGTTCTTGTGCATCACCCCAAGTAAAACCAACATTCTTTTTAACTAACTCATTCAATGGTGCAGCAATAGAACTAAAATCTCTAATGAATCGCCTATAAAATCCAGCAAGTCCATAAAAACTCCGCACCTCACTAGCATTTTTAGGTCTAGGCCACTCCTTAATGGCTCTAACCTTCTCCTCATCAACCTCAACTCCATGATTAGAAACAACAAAACCCAGAAAATTGACCCTATCCATGCAAAAACTACACTTCTTAAGGTTTGCAAACAATTTCTCATCTCTAAGTTTTGTTAAAACCAATCTCACATGCATAACATGATCATCAAAACACTTAGAGTAAATCAAGATATCATCAAAATAAACAACAACAAATTTACCTAAGTATTCACGCAACACATGATTCATCAATCGCATAAAAGTACTAGGTGCATTAGTAAGACCAAAAGGCATAACAAGCCACTCATACAAGCCATACTTAGTCTTAAATGCTGTTTTCCATTCATCTCCTACTTTCATGCGTATTTGATAGTAACCAGATTTCAAATCAATTTTTGTAAACAAACAAGAACCATACAATTCATCCAACATATCATCTAACCTAGGTATAAGATGACGATACTTTACAGTGATTTTGTTGATGGCTCTGCAGTCTACACACATTCTCCAAGTCCCATCCTTCTTAGGGACTAGGATCACAGGAACCGAGCAAGGACTCAGACTCTCTCTTACATACCCTTTCTCTAGCAACTCCTCAACCTGCTTATGGATCTCCTTTGCCTCACTGGGATTGGTTCTGTAGGCAGGTCGATTGGGTATGGCAGCTCCAGGAATGAAGTCAATCTGATGCTCTATGCCCCTAACTGGTGGAAGTCCACTAGGCATCTCTTCTGGAAACACATCTTCAAATTCCTGCAACAAATCAGAAAACACACTAGGCATAGATGGATTAATGTCATTAGTGGCCAAACAAGCCCCTTTGTACAAAAGTACAAATATAGGCCTATTGGCATTCAAAGCATGCCTAACCTCACTTGACCTAGCAATCAAACTCACATTCTTATTCTTTTTCTCTCTAGGCCGATTTTCATTTTGCTTTTCACTTCCTCTTTCTTTTCACACTTCTCACTTTTTCCACTCTTTTTATTTTCACTCTTGTTGTTCTCTCCCTCTAAAGTGCTTTTTCTACTCTCCTTCTCTTTTCTTTCGGCCTCAACTCTCATCCTCTCCAGTTTACATTGGTCATCATATATTTCCCTAGATGACAATGGTGCCAAAATTGTTTTTCTTCCATCTTTGGTGAAAGTGTACCTATTTAAATAGCCATCATGTACTGTCTTTCTATCAAATTGCCAAGGTCTACCTAACAAGATATCACCAGCATGCATAGGAACAACATCACATAGCACCTCATCACTATACTTGCCAATGGAAAAGGAAATTATAGCTTGCCTATTTACCTTAACCTCGCCACAGTCACTAAGCCATTGAAGTTTGTATGGTCTTGGATGTGGTATAGTAGGCAGCCCCAACCGATTAACCATGAATGTACTCACCGCATTAGTACAACTCCCTCCATCAACAATGATACACAGGCCTTCCTTGGACATGGCATCTAGTATGAAATAGATTCTCTCGCTGCTCCTCATGGCATTCCTCCTTTAACTGTGTATTAAGTGCACGCCGAGTTACAAACACATCACCTTTAACTGCCTCCTCAACACTCCCTGCATCACTACAATCCTCCAACTCAGGCATGTCATCATCCCCACTCTCATTGCCAACTCCCTCATCATCAGTAACAACCTCTCCATTTCTCACCACCATAGTTCTCCTGTTAGGACATTCTCTACTAATGTGCCCCACACCCTGACACTTCCAACATTTAATGTCCCTATTTCTACTCTTCTGTTCAGTTGCCTTAGGTTTTTCAGATGAAACCCCACTACTCTTACCAGGTGCAACATCAACTGTAGACTTACTTCCTCCCTTAAACTCAGACTTTCCATATCCTTTCCAATTATTATTATAGCTTGAAGAAGATTTGGAAACATACCTGTTTGAACCTTTGCCATGAAGTTGCTTCTCGATTTTAATGGCAAGATGTACCATCTCTTCCAACTCAACATATGGTAGCAACTCCACTTTATCAGCGATTTCTTTATTCAAGCCACCCAAGAACCGTGCCATGGTGGATTCTTCATCTTCAACCACATCAGCCCTCGTCATGATCATCTCCATCTCCTTGTAGTAGTCCTCTACACTCCTGCTACCTTGTCTCAACACTTGAAGCCGCTGAATCAATTCCCTTGGAAAGTACTTGGGAACGAAACGCTTCCTCATCACAGCCCTAAGCTCCTGCCAAGTATCAATAGGGTACTCCATATTCCTCCTCCTACTTGTTACCAACTGATCCCACCAAGATATAGCATAATCTTGAAATTGGGTAACAGCCAATTTCACCTTTTTCTCCTCACTAAATTGGTGACAATCAAAAATCAACTCAACTCGCTTTTCCCATTGCAAATAAGCTTCAGGATCAGACTTACCCTGAAAGATAGGAATTTTCAACTTGATACTCCCCAAATCTCGATCTACATAATCATCATTCCATCTATTCCTAGCAACGGGATAATTTTCCTGCATTCTTCCTCTTCCTATACCCCTACCGCCTCTACCACCTCTACCTCTCCTATTGAATATCATAGGTGGACTATCATCATACTCCTCCTCCCGATACTCATTAAGCTCCCAAGGGGGTTAACAATTTTTCACAATCTTTTTTTTTGGATTTTCTGATTTTAAAGGAAAACAGAAATAAATGATATGGATGATATTATTAGTCGATAGGTGCCACGACTAACAAAAATCAAACTGGTTTGTGAATGGAATCACAAATCGATACAACTCACGATTTGTAAAAACTCTCACGAATTGCTAAAGGAATATAAAAATTCAATCAGCAAGAAGAATAAAGAAAATTATAATTCTCAATATTCATAACATGTATTGACAATCCTGTCAATTACAAGAGAGAACTCTCTCACATCATCAACCTGGGGTGTGGTAGAACTAACTCCTCTATTTACTCCCATAGGACTCGCCTCCTTCTCAACAGCTTGTAGTCTCAAATTCATATTTTCTAGAGACTCCTTCATATCCATCATCATCTCGATTAGACGCTTATACTCAGATTCTCTAACGTCTTGCATCAAAGCCCCTTCTTTACTACCTCCGTCCCTACCTTCAATCACACCCTTACCCGACATCTTTTCCTGCAAAACAAATAATCGTTAGCAATAATAAAGTTCAATTTCCTCACAAGCGCTCCCTTTCGTGTTTATCACTCACAAGATGGGGGTGTTCACTCGTGTTTCTCGAATCAAGATGCCACACAAGGTATTTCCTCACAACTCTCAAGCCCACTCTTATATGTTCGTAATTGAATCACACTCTATAGAACAATTTCAAGAAGCTCAAAACGAAAGGTGTTTTTGAATGGTCTGAATGGTGATTTTCCCAATATCCCTTGATCAAAACAAACAATTTTGATGATCACACTATAATTTGAAAGACAACTCAACCTAACAAAGAACACAAATTCTAATGGAAGAATAATATAGAAACTTAATACTGATTTTTTTTTTTTATAAATTTGCAATTTTTTTTTTCAACTCAAATCACAAGACTTGAAGATTTGAAAACCCTAACTTGTGTTTCCCTATAGATCTGAATAGATCACACCAAAAAGAGATCAAAGAACAAATTTTTATGATGTAATATGAATAAAGGTGCAAACTTTTTGTTCTCACAAGAATCAAGATGTGAGCTTTATGATCAGATCAAAGAACAATTTTTATGATGTAATATGAATAAAGGTGCAAACTTTTTGTTCTCACAAGAATCAAGATGTGAGCTTTATGATCTAAAAGAAATAAAGATGTAATCTTTTGATTGATTTTTTTTTTTTGAATTTGAATTCAAAGAAAACAAAAGATAGATAAAAAGAAGGATATAACCTGATCTAGAGCCAAAGCTCTGATACCAAATGATACGAGAACCCTCGCAATCACGCTTGAGAACCCTTTTGATTATTATGGACCCCCAACACAGTAATATGAAAACCCACGAATTCTATTGGAATCAAACCCTAAGAAGGATTAGATATAGGTTTGTCTTAGTTTTCTTGGTGATCTAAATAGTTAGAACAATGATGCCCTAACCCGAAACACTCCACAAAGAAGATGATCAAACTTCCTTGAATGTTCCTAAAAACATGTATTCTTCTCAAGAACACAAAGAACAAGCAAATAGCTTTTCGGTATTCAAATATGTCAAAACTTGTTTCAATACATCCCAACAAGACTATTTATAGTCCATGCAAATAGGCATAAAGAAACCCTACCAAAACTATTAAAATAAATAAAATAAGAGAATTCATCTATGAAAGGCCGGCCCATAAGCTTCAAATGGCTGGAGGCCTTATTATATTAAAAGAAAACCCAACATTGAAGGATCTTTATGTATTTTCACTTGCACTTGAAATATATTGACCCGCACTTGATTTCCACTTGTTCAAAGCTTTGATACCCATGTAATCCATCACTAGTATACGTCATTAAACTTTGGGAGTGTTGATTGAAGAGCTTGTTGAATCTTCTTAGCTCGAGATCTCGTGATCGGTCCTTGAGGTAAGTTAATTGGACTTGAATTTCTTTGAACTTCAACCGTAGCCACTTGATCTTCATGTTGACTTGGCTCGCGATCTTGGATCGTTGGTTCATCTATAACACAAGTGTATCTTGAAAAGTCATCAATAGCAACAAGTCCATATTTGCTTCCGCCCATGCTAAGAGTTCTAGTAGGTCCAAAAAGATCAAGGTGTAACAATTCAAGAGGTCATTTTGTTGAAATTTCATTTTTGCTTTTGTGTGAAACTGAAACCATTTTATTTTTCAAGCAAGTATCGCATTTCACATCTTATTTTATATTTAGTTTAGGTAAACCTCTTATTATACCCTTTTTAGCCAATTTTCCTAATTTATTAAAATTTACATGACCTAAATGTTTATGCCACACAAAAATATTATCATTCATAGATAGCAAACAATAAGTATTTTCAACTTCTTTAGTTTTATCAAATATATGTTTTTCTTTCTAAATCCTTCAAACAATTTTATACCATTTTCGTCAAAAGCAAAACATTTATCTTTTTCAAAAACCATTTTACAACCTTTTCACATGATTGACTAATGCTCAAAAGATTATGTTTTAAGCCTTTAACTAGATAAATATTTTTTATGATGTAAGGAGCCATACCAATACTTCTTGTTGCAACAATTTTACCTCTACTATTGTCATGCCCTAAAAGGTACCCTAAACGTGGCAATCTGCCACATATAATATTAAGACTTAAGAATGACTACCTTAGTCACGCGAAAGCCTTAGTATTACATGTAAGGCGTCTAGCACGGTAATAGGAGACGCTTTTGGGAAGCATAGTTTAAGTAAGTAAAAATAAATAAACAAACAAGAATCCAGAAATAAAATATATTATAGCATTAATAACCAAAGGTCTATTACATGATTTCTTAGGGGCATACCCCTGCTAATCCCAAAAATCGTAATAGTCTTTACAACATTCAAATACTACATTAAAGATTTCAAAGGAATTTTAATCTAAAGCTTCAAGTAGATTTCCTCCAAAAGCTTCAATAGAAAACTTACCCGGATATAAGGAGATCTCGAGTACAAAAATAGGTATTTCCTGAGAATACAAATACTTATAGGGGCGTAAGCTTATGGGCTTAGTGAGTAAACCCCAAAAATTCACACTCAAAGTAAATCATCAACCAAGTTTATTTAGTCAAGCAAATGGAATGCAACAACCACGTGAGCATACAAGACATATGATATGAAAAACCTTAGGTATATTAAACCTAAGACCCAACGTTCGTCAAATGAAATTGAACCCCAAGGATCATCTAAGAAACCTGGTGGAAAACGCGTCCCGTTGGTTGAGTAATCCTAAGAGCCTTGATATAAGGATCTTGACCCTTTAGGAAATACCAACCAAGAACCTTGGTATAAAGGAGGACGCCACAATTGGAGATGGAAAACCCGATTGATAAGTCATGGTGAACGCCACGGGTAAAAACCCGATAAGTTCAAACAAATTCTTTCTTAGAACTCAAAGAGAAAGAGCTCTCAAATTTTCATTTATTTCAGTCTAGTCTCAAAAGATTACATATGATGGTTTTTTATAGGCTTTAGTTAGCCTAAAAACTAAGCAACTAAATAATAAATACATGGAAAACCGAAAAGACATAAAAGAAATCCAAACTAAGTAATAAATACAAGAAAAATTGAAAAGATATATAACAAAATTCAAACTAACCAATAAATACAATGATGCCATCCAATCCTTCTAAAAAAAGATTCGTCCTCGAATCTCCAAACTAATATGAACCACAAGTGACTTGCCTTGAGACCCAACACCAATACGCTTGGAAGCATCGTTCATCTTTCCTAAAAAAGATTTCCTTGAATCTCCAAACTGATGCGAACCACAAGAAACTTGCCTTGAGACCCAACATTGATATGCTTGGAAACAACTCACTCGAAAGTCTGATCAGATGATAAGCGACAAACCTTAAACCTGATGACTTTTTTTTCTTTTTTTCTTTTTTTTTTTTTAGTTTTGAAGCCCTAAACAAGAAACCTAATTAAAAGAAATCAATCCCTTTTTTTTTCACTCTTCTTCTTTTTTTTTTAATATAATAAAGATACTAAAACTGCTCTAAAATCAAGACAAATAAAGAATATGAACGACTTGAGTTACCTCCAGTCGAACTGGATATGGATTCTTAGAATACCAAAAGCTTTGATACCAAATGATACAAAAAACCTTAGGTATATTAAACCTAAGACCCAACGTTCGTCAAATGAAATTGAACCCCAAGGATCATCTAAGAAACCTGGTGGAAAACCACGACCCGTTGGTTGAGTAATCCTAAGAACCTTGATATAAGGATCTTGATCCTTTAGGAAATACCAACCAAGAACCTTGGTATAAAAGAGGACGCCACCAATTGGAGATGGAAAACCCGATTGATAAATCATGGTGAATGCCACGGGTAAAAACACGATAAGTTCAAACAAATTCTTTCTCAAAACTCAAAGAGAAAAAGCTCTCAAATTTTCATTTATTACAGTCTAGTCTCAAAAGATTACATATGGTGGTTTTTTATAGGCTTTAGTTAGCCTAAAAACTAAGCAACTAAATAATAAATACATAGAAAACCGAAAAGATATAAAAGAAATTCAAACTAAGTAATAAATACAAGAAAAATATGAAAAGACATAAAAAGAAATCCAAAAAGACACAGAAACTTAAATATCCCTAATAAATACAATAAATATCCCTAAGAAAATAATAAATATCCTAAAAAGACATAAACTTAAATATGATATGATGCCATCTGATTCTCATTACTCAGCCATGATGACACATTTCTTGAAAATGGATGAGTCGTTCGGGATTTCCACTAGTCGTAGTAATCTTCGGGATATGAACAATCCTCCTCAAGATTACCTTATCAAGAAGAATACCCAAAATGAGTATTTCTTTTTGATTTTATGGTACTAATGAGGAACTATATTATAAAATCGTTAAAATTCGTATAGAAAGAAATTCTAGCTTAAAATGGTCATAACTTGGTCATTTTAACTCGGAATTGTACATATAATATACCGTTTTCTACCTATTCGAAAAGATCTATCCAATTCTAAAATTATTTTCATCAAACTAAGTCGTTTAAGTTCCGAAATAGTGGTGACCAGAATTACCTCGAATTTTCACAAAACTTAAATTCCTTCTTTTAACAAAACTCATAGAAAAGAGATAGGTATTATAATAGTTTGTAAAAACCTTTGAACTGTATTTACATATATTTATTGACTTATATCAAATGTATGAAACTAATGAAGTTGTCTCAAATCATAAATTTTTTATAATAGTGAAGTCTTGGAAAAGTGAAACTTCTGAAAATTCCTCTTATTTTTGCTAATGAATATCTTAAGTTATTTTAAATGAGTACTTTTCTTTTTCTTGATTTCATTTCCTTAGTCTTTTTATATTTCCAAAGAATGATTTCATTTTCTAATCTTAGTTTCTAATGCTTTTTTTGAAGATAATAACAATTCTATATTTGTAAAAGTAATTTCCTTGTTTATTAAGATCATTCCACTTTCATGAAAAGAAACTCTTGGTGTTTGTCACCTAGTTTTTGATGAAAAAAATGAAGTTTAGTAAAACTTTTGTTTACTCAAGAAGTTCTTTCCATGTTATGTATGTTTTGTAAAAATTCCTATGAACTCCTCTAGATTTCTTAGAAAACTTTGTTAAGATAAAATCCTTAGTTTTTATGAAAATTACTTCCTACTTTTAGTTTTAGAGGAAATTTTTATTTTAAGAAAATTTTCCTTATTTATTTTACAGAGACAAAAATCATTATGTTCATACATGAATATGAATCATAAAGTTATGAAAACAAAAGGAAACATAATAAATCAAGTATTGGAACCTTAGCTTCATCAAGGTATCACAGGACTAAGAAAGACTAGTCCCAAAAAGAAAAAGAAAATGTTTTGACTTGATGAGGACAAGTCTAAGACTAGAAAAACTAGTCTTAAAAATAACATGAAAGTAAATAAATTGCAAGGTAATAAATAAATTGCAAAACAAATGAGCTTATATGCTCTAAAAGATATATATAGCTACATAGATATATTTAGTTAAATATATATGAAAGCAACATAAAAGAAATTAGATTCATGAACAAAAACAAAGTATGAACTTATTGTTGCTTTTTTTAACCTTCATGGTTTAGAAAACACACACTAGAAAGCTAAAACTATTACCTATAGAAGAAGTAGAAACTAGAGAGAACTTGAGAGGGTTTGTGGAGAGATTTTCTAGAGAGTAAGTTTAGTGTATGGAAGGTGTGAAAGAAGTAGAAGGAAGAGGGGGTATTTATAGGAAAATGTGAAAGGAAATTTGTGTTAATTAAATAAATGAAAATTGAAACAAATTGAAGAAGGGAGAGGGAGTGGCCGGCGCAATTCATGAAGGAAAGAGAGAGATTTTTTTTTTTTTTTTTGTATTTTTGTTAATGAAAAGTAAGATATGAAAAATTGAAGTTGTATTGAAAATGAAAATTGTAAGAGAATAGAGGTATGGTTTGTAAGAGTAGGTTGTAAGAAAAAGCAGAGACAGATGAATAGTGTAGAATAGTAGTAAATAGTGTAATGTAAAATAGACATGACAATTTAGGTAACAGTGATAAGAAAATACGCGTATAATTGCGATATCTAATATTTTTAATTACCGAAAAATTACGAAACTGATATTTTTGAAATCCTTATATTAATTCGGTTCATCGATGTTATCGAAATATTTTTATTATTCCAAGCTCTGGACACGATTTTCGAGAACTAATCTTGTCCAAGTCCGAAGGACACTTGGATTTCGAAGATCTGATATTTTTATATAACCTAAAGCTATTACGAACTATTACCACTATTTATTTTAACTTCGTTTTCTAGGGCTAAAAAAAAGGGGAATGCTAGATCTAAAATCTAGGGTTTGTACTAGACTTTTGTTGACCTTTAGGGTCTCGGTTGACTTTTAATTCTAAGATCAAACTTAAAATTAACAGAAAATTTTAGGGGTTTACAACTATCAACTCCAAATTTCACATATCTTTTTTCTTCCCATGTTATGCTAGTGAGCAATGAAGCATTTCCTTTCATATGTCTTGAACATCCACTGTTTAGATACCATGTTCCTTTAATTTTAGTTTCATGTTCCTGCAAAATTCAAAAGGATTAAACCTTTTTAGGAACCCATACAAGTTTGGGTCCTTTGTAAGACAAGCTCGTTTGATTTCTTTATCTAACTTGTTCATTACTGAGCTTGTTTCTTTTATAATAGCAATATTTCTCAATATGACCAAGTTTATTACAAAAGAAACATGTATATGATATGTTATTCAATACCTATTTCATGTTATTCTGAATTGGATAACTTCTTAAATACCTTCTGGTATTGTTTTCATGAGAAGGATAACTTATGGAATATCTTCTGGTATTGTATTCATAACAAGGATAACTTCTGGAATTCCTTATGGTATTGTATTCATAAGAAGGATAACTTCTTTTCACGTGATTTGACTTTAAATCTTGCTTTTTAACAGTTGATTCATGTTTTGTGTTTGGTTTAGCTTTTACAAACACAGTTTTCTTAAATGTATTAGAACTAGATCCATGCTCATATTCTAAACCATATTTTTCAAAAGATAATCTTTGAGATGTAATTAACATTGTTAATTTTTTGTCACTTTCATTAAATTCATTAAACGTATTCTTTATTGAATTAGATAACTCGTCTATTTTTACTGTCAAAACACTAGTTTCTTCTTTTAATAAACTATTATCTTTTCTTAATTTTTCATTATCTACATGTAATTTTCAATATCATGCTTTAAAATGTCGTTTTCATCATCAAGTAAAAAATTTGTTTGTTTTAAAGCCTCCTTTTCATTCTTAAGCGATTTCACTTCATTATCATACTTAGCTATTGATGTGAACGCATCAAGGCCAATTTATCAGTTAATTATCATTTTTAATTTCTTTGTCAGTTACAGTCAGTTACTTATTTTTGTCAGTTACATGTCTTTAATTTCTTTGTCAGTTATATGTCTTTAATTTCTTTGTCAGTTACAGTCAGCTATTTATTTTTGTCAGTTACATATCTTTAATTTCTTTGTATGTAAAAGACTATATATTAAGCCTTGGTTATGAGAATTAGAAAAAGGTTTTAGTTGATTTCTATTTTGGTGAGTTCATGTGAGAGAGTTCTCTCTTGTAATTGACAGGATTGTCAATACATGTTATGAATATTGAGAATTATAATTTTCTTTATTCTTCTTGCTGATTGAATTTTTATATTCCTTTAGCAATTCGTGAGAGTTTTTACAAATCGTAAGTTATATCGATTTGTGATTCCATTCACAAACCAGTTTGATTTTTGTTAGTCGTGGCACCTATCGACTAATAATATCATCCATATCATTTATTTCGGTTTTCCTTTAAAATCAGAAAACCCAAAAAGATTGTGAAAAATTGTTAACCCCCTTGGGAGCTTATCATTTGGTATCAGAGCTTTTGGTTCGGCGCGCTTCATTCCGGTAAGTCGTCGTTTCATCTTGATTGGTATTTGTTTGGATTTGGGGGTTGTGATTGCTGCTTTGATAGTTGCGTAGTTGTTGTTCGACGCAATTTGTTTGGTTGTGTTGAAAGATTAGTGTTTGTTGTGAATTTTTGTGAATTTGGGGCAATGGAAAATAAATTCCATATTAGGGTTAAAATTGAGGATCATGGATATCTTGCACGTATTGATAATTTATGTGAGAATTTGGTTTCTGAATATACGGTGGCAAGATTAGGATTAAAAGTTGAAGATCATCCATATCCATATAAGTTGTATCGTTACAATGAGAAATTTCGAGTAATGAAACAAGCATGGGTTGTTTTCTCATCAGGCTCTTTTAAAGATATAGTGCTGTGTGATGTTGTATCCATGGATGATTGTCACATACACCTAGGCAAGCCATGGAAACATTTAAATAAGGCTGTGTATGATCCTGATAGAGATGTCTATCATATAAATTCTGAAAGAAAAACTTTGCGACCCATGAGTATGGATCAGGTTGTTCATGATATGGGTGTCGTCAAGAAAGTGGTCCAGAAGTGGTTGACATCACAGAGGGAGAAGTCTCATTCTAAAAGGGTTGGTGAGGTAAAAGTGGTTAAAAGGTTTTAGTTGATTTCTATTTTGGTGAGTTCATGTGAGAGAGTTCTCTCTTGTAATTGACAGGATTGTTAATACATGTTATGAATATTGAGAATTATAATTTTCTTTATTCTTCGTGCTGATTGAATTTTTATATTCCTTTAGCAATTCGTGAGAGTTTTTACAAATTGTGAGTTATATCGATTTGTGATTCCATTCACAAACCAGTTTGATTTTTGTTAGTCGTGGCATCTATCGACTAATAATATCATCCATATCATTTATTTCTGTTTTCCTTTAAAATCAGAAAACCCAAAAAGATTGTGAAAAAAATTGTTAACCCCCTTGGGATCTTATCAGCTATTTTTAAATTAGCCTTTTTAAGAGCTTTTAACAATTTTTTCATTTCAACAAGCATACCATATTCAGTTATTTCATTATCAGATTCAAAATGTACCTCAGAAGTAACCATGAGACAAAGATTTGCTTCTTCCTCTTCTTCATCAGAATCTTTTGGACTACTTTCTTCGTCATCCAAATCACTCCATGTTGCTAACATTGCTTGACACCTCTTTTTGTATTTCTCCATTTTCTTTATCAAGGTAAGACACTTATATTTGATATGTCCTGGCTTTTTGTACCCATAACACTAAATTTCTTTCTTCTCTTTTTCCTTATAGCCTTTCCTGCATCACTTTTCTTATATTCAGTAGTTTTCTTAAATGTACTAAATTTCTTACCTCTTTGTTTCTTGAAGAATCGGTTGAGCTTTTTAGCTAGTAGTGTTATATCTTCTTCAACTTAATCTTCACTATCATCAGATTCAGCTTCCTTAACTTTGAATGCAATTCCTTTGGTACTACTTTCATCTCCTTGTGTAGTTTTCTTGTGAGATTCATAAGCCATTAGCTTTTCTCTTCGTTGGCTAAGAGAAATATTGTTGAGATCCTGTGCGTCTTCTATGGCGGTTTTCTTTGCATCCCAAGAGGGTGGTAAAATTCTCAGCATTTTCTTCACAAGATCAGTATCACCAATCACTTTGCCAAGTGATGCTAGCTCGTTTGTTATTACAGTGAACCTATTAAAAGCATCTTCTTTTGCAGGGCAATGCCCCTTAGACTTTGTAATTATTCATATATGTGTTTTGACTTATATTCTATTGCTAGTGAATGCCGAATTAAACTCTTTAACTCCATCGGGTCGAGTATTCTATTACCATAAAGGGATGCCTTATATCTATACAAGACTCTCGAAGAACTTGGGTAGTAATTCGAGAGTCTTATATGACATATGACGGACTGTTACGTTTAGGGTACCCCTATAGGGCGTGACAAAGGTTCTTTTCTTTGACAATTTACTCTTCCTCTTCTTAGCTCCTTCTATAATGCGAGCTCTTTGACCAATTCACGAAGGGTCCTTAAATCCAATTCTTCCAACCGCATTCTCAAAAAGACCTTCCTTTTTAACTCTTCACTGTTTTTAAAGGAGTCCGGTGCATACTGGAGTAAACGACTGAATTCGATCTCATATTGTTCAATCGTTATTCCTTTTTGGGATATATGAATGAAGTCTCCATTGTACTGTACTCTCTATCATGACCCTAATAAGGGCCTAGTGGGATTATCCTGAAGTTGCCCCATTACGTGTGCACCCGCAATATGAAAACAGTCTTGCAAGTCAGAGATTACAAGACTCTATTTATTTATTAACTTCTCACACATGATCATACAATACATATAATGCTATTATTAAAACATAACTATGGAATCTGATTTTTCATATCTCACCAAGATCGCAGAGAATCGGTATCCCCTACAAAATAATAAAAATTAGGTTTCAACCTATAAAATACAAAGTCTCAAATGTTTTTACGTTTATCTAAATTATATTCTAAGTTCATAGTGATTTATCTTTCTAACTTCAATGAGTCTGATGGAAAACTCTCTTCACACCTTCCTAGTCCATTCCCAGCAAGTATTATTCCTGCATAAAAACTGTTGGGGGGTGAGCGAAACCACGGCTCAGTGAGATAACCTGACCAAACCACATATCAAGCAATAACAAACAAGTTTATTATCAAGCAAGTGTAATGTATCAATCAAACATATGCTCAATTACAAGTTTGGAGAACCGGAATCCAAACAGTATGTAGATTTACGCCCTCACATCAGCGTTGAAGTAACCTAGTCAAGGATCATATCCTTATGACCCACTCGCCCAGGAGAAACAGAGAACCATAGGAATAATGGTACTCACTTTATTTATCACTTCGTTAGATATAGTTTCTTCACTCAATTTCCTTTCGGAACAAAGAGACTCCATTAAGTATTAGTCATTTCACGCCGATACCACGGGTGACGTTCCTTCTTTTGCCAAGTAGTTCCCGTGGAACCGAATAGAACAAATATAATCTTGGAAGAACGAGGAAATCTACATCTAGAAAAACTAAGCATTAACCGAGATTCGAAATACTAATACGAGCGGGTTGTCACACTTTTTTATGCAGTATATGCAAGTTATGCAATGCATGACCAATTCAATAGATAGTCAAATAGTATTAGGTTAGGTTCTTGAGTGTCCATACAATTCACAAACAAACCTTAACATGCTTCATACATTAATTATCATACAATGTAATTATTACTATCAATATGGTGTTTTGGCAACCAATCATACAGCAAGCACCATGCGATATACCCAACCCCACATGCATAACAGTATTAGTATATTATTATATATGCAACTATGCTACAAGCACAAACAATGTGATAAGGTCAAAGTTACTCACCTGGTATTCTTGCTAAGTCGTAGTAATCTACCGGAAATTCCAATGATTGATCTGTTTCTCCTATAAAATGAGATAAAAGATACTTATTACTATACTAATATTTGCATAACAATCTCGGTTGTGCCCTTTTGTCTCCTCAACTCAGCCTTTATCATCTTAATCATAATTTCGTCATTTAAATATGGGTTTTAAGGTTCATAAGGGCTTAGTTTCTCTGGTTGAGTTATAAAATTTGTGTGAGCTCGTTTTTCTTAGGAAAAGTGTCTTAAATGATTTTAAATACCAATTTCAATAGCATAATCATAACCTAGATCTATTTTATTTGTTTTAACTTTGATTTTAACAAATAAATGAGTGTTGTAAAGCTTATTGGACATACTGATATGGTAACCCCAGGTATATTAAACCTAGAACCCCCAAATCATTGATTGGAATTGGAACTCGAGGATCGTCTTGAGACAAGTCATCGTATGATGGAATTAGACCTCAATCAAACCTGTTGAGTGCAACCTAATTATCAATGAATGGAATGGAACTTGACCTCGAACAAACCTGTTGATCACAACCTAGTTATCACGTCGACCTCCTTAAGTGTTTAGATCAAGAAAATCAAATGGAAACTCGTTCACAAGGAACAAGATGGAGTTTTCTTTCAAAGAGAATGAATAACATTCATATAATTCATCTTATGCCTGATACATAACCATAGTAGGGTTTTAATAGCCAAAGAAAAGAAAACAAAACGTCAAAAATACATTAAAACACGTCCATAAAAGATGGCGGCAGCCAACAAAGGATGGCCGGCGGCCATGAGTGTTCTGGACTCAAAAACAACAAAATTCGCAAAGTTAAAAAAAATGAGCAGATATAATGGCCTGTGGCCATTAATCCTGCAGGGCACTTCTTAGCTCCTTCTTTACTCTATTTCACTTGCTTTCCATTTAGATCCCCTCCGGAGCTTATTTTGATGATGCTAAGCACTTTTGACTCATTCTTATTGGTGGATAAATGCAATTCCTTCTCTTGCAACTCCATAACAAGTGATGCGATCTATAGAACCCTAGGTATATTAAACCTAGAACCCTATAACCGTAAGGGAATCAAATCCCCAAAGGACCGTCTTGAACAAGCAATCATTCACCGGAACTAGACCCCAATCGAACCTGTCAATTGAAAACTAAGTTATCAAGGAAGAATTCTCTCAACCGTTTAGATTGAAGAAATCAAAGAGAGTTCTTTTGCAAAGAACCAAAGAGAGAGTTTTCCCTCAAAGAAGATTAATTTCAATTCAATATTGTCAAAGTCTGATTTCCATATTTCATACTAGCCTTAATATATAGGCTATTACAAGGCAGTTACGTAACTGAAAAATCATAATTGTGGCAGTTACGTAACTGATAACGTAACTGAAGAAAAAACATAATTACGGCAGTTACGTAATCGATAACGTAACTGAAAAAAACCTAAAACAGTTACAATATTTGAAATATACTATTTTAACTTGAAACATTTAAACTATCAAAAAAATATCCCTAAAAATCCTTTAATCTCTTGTATCCCAAACTTTGACTTGTGATTTAATGATCATAACTCCCGTCAACAAGCCTTCTTTTCCTTTAACTGGATTATTGATCTTGAACTTGATGGGCTCAATTGATGATGCTATCTGGATCACATCAACAAGTCTTTGCAATGCCTCCCTCATTCATTTAGTCTTAGCTCTTGTCATGGGACCTCCAATATCTTGCAATGGATCGTTGGATTTGAACTTTGGACCCATTGATGCTTGATGATCCTCATCATTCCCCCCTTCCTCGAGTAGATTCGTCCTCTAATCACCTGCATCATACAAGGAAAGATCAGAAACATTAAAAGTTGCGCTTACATTACCATAATGACTCGGTAAGTCAATCTTGTAAGCGTTATCGTTGATGTGCTCCAACACTTGGAATGGCCCATCGCCTCTAGGGTGTAGCTTAGTTTTCCTTTGAGCAGCAAATCGCTCCTTTCGCAAGTGCACCCATACCCAATCTCCTGGTTGGAAAACAACCTTCACACGACCCTTATTGGCCTGACGTGCATAATGTTCATTTTTCTTTTCAATATTGGCCCGAACTTGAGCATGCAATTCCCTCACAAAATCTGCCTTGTTCTTACCTTCAACATCAACAAACTCATTAGCAGGTAAAGACAAAATATCCAATGGAGTCAAAGGATTAAAGCCATATACAATTTCAAATGGGGAATATGATGTTGTGGAATGTACAGTTCTATTATATGCAAATTCTACATGGGGTAAACATTTTTCCCATTGCCTCAAGTTCTTAGGAATCACAGCACGCAACAATGGATGTGCAACAGTGGAAAACAACAATTTTGTGCCTAACTTGTTCCACAAAGTACGCCAAAAATAACTTAAAAATTTAACATCCTTATCACTTACAATGGATCTAGGTAACCCATGCAAACGCACAATCTCTTTAAAGAATAAATCAGCAATATGTTGTGCATCATTAGATTTAGAACAAGCAATGAAATGAGCCATTGTACTAAACCTATCAACAACAACAAATATGTAATCTTTACCACTCTGAGATCGTGGTAATCCTAATACAAAATCCATAGAGATGTCGGTCCAAGGTTGATTAGGCACAGGTAAAGGAATATATTCTCTATGAGGCATTATTTTAGACTTAGCCTGTTTACATACAATACATTTGTTACAAACAGTTTGGAGATCACGTTTCATCTTAGGCCGAAAGAAATGCTCATGCAAAATATCCATGTCTTTTGAACACCAGTGTCCCATCAATCCACCCCCATGAGTTTCTCTAACAAGTAACTCACGCACAGAACTCCTAGGCACACACAATTTACTTTTCTTAAACAAATAACCATCGTGCCTATAATACTCAGATAACCAAAAATAGCACAAGCAGCCCAGATTTGACTGAAATCAGAATCAGTCTCATACAATCCCTCAATAAGCTCAAACCCAAGCAAACTTTGTATGTAAAGAAGTAAAAAGTACATACCTTTGAGAGAGTGCATCAGCAACCACATTCTCTTTTCCTTGCTTATACTTTATCACATAAGGAAAGTTTCAATGAACTCAAGCCACTTTGCATGTCTTTTGTTCAACTTACCTTGAGTTTTGAGAAATTTCAACTTTCATGATCCGAATGAATGATGAACTCCTTGGGCCATAGGTAATGTTGCCATGTTTGCAAAGTCCTCACCAAGGCATAAAGCTCATTGTCATAGACGGCATAATTCAATGCTGCTCCACTGAGCTTCTCGCTAAAATAAGCGATTGGCTTTGAATCCTGCATCAAAACACCACCAATACCCTTCCAGAAGCATCACATTCTATTTCAAAAACTTTCTTAAAATTAAGTAAAACAAGTAATGGTGCATTTTTCAATTTATCTTTCAAATCATTAAAAGCTTTTTGATGCAAGAACCTTCGCAATCACGCGTGAGAACCCTTTTGGATATTATGAACCCCCAACACAGTAATACGAAAACCCACGAATTCTATCGGTAATCAATCCCTAAGATGGATTAGAAATAGATTTGTCTTAGTGTTTGATTTAAATAGATAGAACAAGGTCAGTCCTATCTCCGAAACACTCCACAAAGAAGGCGATCAAAACTCCTTTAAATCAAGAACACAAAGAATTCAAGCAAAAGCTTTGGTTTTTCATTCAACAATAATCTGTCTTTCACAAACAACCAAATAGGTTTATATAACCAAAACAAGGAAAACAAAACGTCAAAACAAGGAATTAATACGTCCTAAATGATGGCTGGCGGCCAATCAAAGATGGTTGGCGGCCATGAGCAAACTAGACAAATTTCGCAAAGTTAAAGAAAAATGGCCAGAAGGGTCATGGCCGGCAGCCTTGGGGAATGGCTGGTGGCCATTCTTGCTGCTCCCTGCAAATCACTTCCCTTTGATCTATTTGAATGTTGCTTCAAAAATATTGAAGTGTACTTGCTCCCTCCTTGTTCCAAGGCCTTGATAATCTTGTGATTCATCCTTGACATGCTCTAATAAGCCTTGGAAGTGATTATTGTAGGCTTGTTGAAGCTTCTTAGCTCGAGGTCTTGTGATTGGTCCTTGAGGAAAACTTATTGAACTTGAATTCCTTTGAGTTTTCATGGTAGCCATTTGATGTTCATGTTAGTTTGAATCTAAACTTTGGAGCGTTGGCTCTTTCGTAACATTCCCCCTCTCCTCAAAAGGATTTGTCCTCGAATCAAAAGCATCACTTACATCAAAAGGACTAAGATCAGCAACATTAAAGGTTGCACTAACATTATACTCACCAGGTAAGTCCACTTTATAGGCATTGTCATTGATCCTTTCAATGACATCTCCTCTTGGATTCAATTTAGACTTTCGTTGTATTGGAAACCCCTCTTTGCGAAAATGAACCCAAACCCACCGGGTTGAAAAATCATAGGTCTCCTTCCTTTGTTCACCCTTGAAGCTACCTTGGCATTTTGTTGCTCAATTCGGTCCTTCACCTGTTTATGTAGCTTCCTCACAAAATCTGCCTTAGATTCAACATCAAAGCTAACAAACTTGTTAGGCGGTAATGGCAATAAATCAATAGGAGATAGTGGATTAAAACCATAAACAATCTCAAATGGAGAACAATGAGCAGTGCTATGAATAGCCCTATAATATGCAAACTCCACAAAAGGTAGGCAATCCTCCCAAGTCCTAATGTTTTTCTCTATTATTGCCCTCAACAATTGAATCAAAGTGCGATTTACCACCTCCGTTTGTCCATCCGTTTGTGGGTGACAAGTAGTTGAAAACATGAGCTTAGTCCCCAACTTTCCCCACAAAACTCTCCAGAAATGACTAAAAAATTTTATCACTAACAATGCTTTTAGGTATGCCATGCAAACGCACTACCTGTCTAAAGAACAAATCAGCAATGAATGTAGCATCATCAGTTTTATGACATGGAATAAAATGAGCCATTTTACTAAACCTATCAACCACCACAAAAATACTCTCATGTCCTTTCCTAGTCCTAGGCAATCCTAGTACAAAATCCATAGACACAGCAGTTCAAGGTTCATCAGGAACAGGTAATGGTGTATATAATCCATGTGGTTGTAGTTTAGACTTAGCCTCCTTACATGTAATGCAATGTTGACAAACTTTATGCACATCATGTCTCATGCCAGGCCAGAAAAAGTGTTCATGCAGCATATCATAGGTCTTATCTACCCCAAAATGCCCCATTAAGCCCCCTCCATGTGCTTCCTTAACCAACAATTCCCTAATAGATCCTTTGGGAATGCACAATTTATTCTTCTTAAACAAGAATCGATTGGACACAAAATAATCATTTATTCCAGTCCCATCAACACAAGCATTAAAAATTCCAGAAAAATGAACATCTGTTGGATACAAATCTTTTACTAACTCAAAACCTAGCAAAGAAGTACTAAGAGAGTTAAGTAAAGCGTACCTCCTGGAAAGTGCATCAGCAACAATATTTTCCTTACCTTGCTTGTATTTGATCACATATGGTGTTACAGAAGAGCTAATGGTCCAAAGTTTAGATCCGAATCAACATGAAGACCAAGTGGCAACCATGGAACCTCAAAGAAATTCAAGTCCAATAAGTTTTCCTCAAGGACCAATCACAAGAGCTAGAGCTAAGAAGATTCAACAAGCCTACAATAATCACTTCCAAGGCTTATTAGAGCATGCCAAGGATGAATCACAAGGTTATCAAGGCTTTGGAACAAGGATGGAGCAAGTATACTTCAATATTTTTCAAGTAATCATCAAATAGAGCCAAGGAAAGCTGATTTGTGCAGAGAAACAAGAATGGCCGCCATCCATTATCCCATGGCCGCCGGCCATGACTCCCCTGGCCAATTTTTCAAACTTTACAATTTTGCTCCAATGCTCATGGCCGCCTGCCATCTTTGATTGGCCGCCAGCCAACATTTAGGACGTATTGAATTCCTTGTTTTGACGTTTTGTTTTCCTTTGTTTTGGTTTATAAAGCTATTTGGTTGTTTGTTAAAGACAGATTATTATTGAATGAAAAACCAAAGCTTTTGCTTGAAATCTTTGTGTTCTTGATAGAATACATGCTTTAGGAACATTCAAAGAAGATCGATCACCTTCTTTGTGGAGTGTTTCGCAATTAGGGTTTGTTATCCTAATTCTTTAAGATCAACAACCTAAGACAAATCTGATATCTAATCCTTCTTAGGGATTGAAATCAAAGGCATCCGTGGGTTTTCTATTCATTGTGTTGGGGGTTCGCAATATCCAAAGGGGTTCTCACGCGTGAATACGAAGGTTCTCGTATCATTGGGAATGTTTCAATGAATTCCACCCACTTGGCATGCCTCCGGTTCAGCTTATCTTGACCTTTCAAATGTTTCATGCTTTCATGATCAGTATATATGACAAACTCCTTAGGCCAAAGGTAGTGTTGCCATGTTTGTAAGGCTCGAACTAAGGCATACAACTCCTTGTCATATGTTAGATACTTCAATGCCGCTCCACTCAACTTTTCACTGAAGTACATTGGTGGCCTGTGGTCCTGCATTAAAACAGCTCCAATTCTATGCCACTAGCATCACATTCAATCTCAAAAGTTTTGTCAAAATCAGGTAAAGCAAGCAATGGTGCATTACACAATTTTTCTTTAAGTTCATTAAAGGCATGTTCTTGTGTATCGTCCCAAGTAAATTCAACATTCTTTTTAACAAGCTCATTCAATGGTGCAGCAATAGTACTAAAATCCTTGATGAATCTTCTATAAAATCCAGCAAGTCCATGAAAACTCCGCACCTCACTAGCTGTCTTAGGTCTAGGCCACTCCTTAATGGCTCTAACCTTCTCTTCATCAACCTCCACTCCATTTCTAGACACAACAAAACCAAGAAAATTAACCTTATCCATGCAAAAAACTATACTTCTTAAGGTTTGCAAATAATTTCTCCTCCCTTAGTTTTGCCAAAACCAGTTTCACATGCACAACATGATCATTCAAAGACTTAGAGTAAATCAAAATATCATCAAAATAAACCACAACAAATTTACCTAAGTATTCGCGCAGCACATGATTCATCAAACGCATAAAAGTACTAGGTGCATTTGTAAGACCAAACGACATAACAAGCCATTCATACAAACCATATTTAGTCTTAAATGCAGTTTTCCATTCATCTCCTACTTGCATGCGTATTTGATAGTAACCAGATTTTAAATCAATTTTTGTAAACAAACACGAACCACACAATTCATCTAACATATCATCTAACCTAGGAATAGGATGACGATACTTTACAGTGATTTTATTGATGGCCCTGCAGTCTACACACATTCTCCAAGTCCCGTCCTTCTTAGGTACTCAGATTACAGAAACCGAACAAGGACTTAAGCTCTCCCTCGCATACCCCTTCTCCAGCAACTCCTCAGCCTGCTTTTGAATCTCCTTTGCCTCACTAGGATTAGTCCTATAGGCAGGTCGATTGGGTATGGCAGCTCCAGGAATGAAGTCAATCTTATGCTCTATCCCCCTCACTGGTGGAAGTCCACTAGGCATGTCTTCTGGAAACACATCTTCAAATTCCTGCAACAAATCAGAAAACACACTAGGCAAAGATGTGTTAATATCATTAGTGGCCAAACAAGCCCCTTTGTACAAAAGTACAAATATAGGCCTACTGGCTTTCAACGCATGCCTAACCTCACTTGTCTTAGCAATCAAACTCACACTCTTATTCTTTTGCTCTCTAGGCCGTTCTTTATTTTGCTTTTCACTCCTCCCTTTTCTTTCTCTCAACTCACCTTCAACGCTCTTTTTGTTTACACTCTTATTTTTCTCTCCCTCAAGAATGCTTTTTCTCTCTTCACGCTCTTTTCTTTCGGCCTCCTCTCTTATCCTCGCCAATTTACATTGATCTTCATACACTTCTTTAGAGGATAGTGGCGACAAAGTGGTTTTTCTCCCATCTTTGGTAAAAGTATACCTATTTAAGTAACCATCATGCATTGTTTTCCTATCAAATTGCCAAGGTCTACCTAATAAGATATCTCCAGCATGCATAGGAACAACATCACATAACACTTCATCATGATATTTACCAATGAAAAAGAAATTAAAGCTTGCCTATTTATCTTCACCTCGCCACAGTCGCTGAGCCACTGAAGCTTGTATGGTCTAGGATGTGAAACTGTAGGCAATCCCAAGCGAGTAATTAGAAGTGTACTCACCACATTTGTACAACTACCTCCATCAACAATCACACTGCATGCCCTCCCTTGCACATGGCATCGACTATGGAATAAATTCTCTCGCTGCTCCTCATGACATTCCTCCTTCAGCTGTGTGTTAAGTGCACGCCTGGTAACAAAAATATCACCCATCACTAGCTCCTCAACACTTCCCTCATCACTACAATCTTCCAATTCGGGCATGTTGTCATCTCCATTGTCACCATCATCTCCCTCATCATCAGTGACAACTTCACCATTTCTAACCACCATAGTCCTCCTATTAGGACATTCCCTACTAATGTGTCCAACACCCTGACACTTCCAACATTTGATATCTCTATTCCTTCCCTTCTGATCAATGATTTTGGGCTTCTCAGATGAATCCCCACTAGGCTTACCTTTTGCTACATCCACTGTAGGCTTAGTTCCACTTTTATATTCAGATTTTCCATATCCTTTCCAAGAATTATTATAACTGGAAGAAGATTTGGAAACATACCTGGTTGAACCTTTGCCTTGGAGTTGCTTCTCAATTTTAATAGCAAGATGTACTATTTCCTCCAATTCTTCATAATGTAGCAAATCCACTTTGTCGGCAATCTCTTTGTTCAAACCACCCAAGAAACGTGCCATGGTGGTCTCCTCATCTTCTACTAAATCAGCCCTAGTCAAAATCATCTCCATCTCCTTGTAGTAGTCCTCCACACTCCTACTACCTTGCTTCAACAATTGTAACCTTTGAATCAATTCCCTTTGAAAATATTTGGGAACAAATCTCTTTCTCATGACGGCCTTCAAATCGGACCAATTGTCAATAGGATACTCCAGATTCCTCCTCCTGCTAGTCACCAATTGATCCCACCAAGAAATAGCATAATCCTGAAACTGAGTTACAACCAACTTCACCTTTTTCTCTTCACTATACTGGTGACAATCAAAGATCAGATCAACTCTTTTCTCCCATTGCAAATAAGCTTCTGGATCGGACTTGCCCTGAAATATAGGAAGTTTCAATTTAATATTACCCAAATCTCTATCTACATAGTCTTCATTCCACCTATTTCGACCAGTAATATAACCTTCCTGCATTCGGCCTCTTCCTACACCTCTACCACCTCTTCCTCTTCTATTGGCTATCATGGTGGCACTATCCTCAAATTCTTCCTCCACATAATCATTAGTATCCCCAACTTCATCTACCTGGGGTGAGGAAATTCTAACTCCTTTTACTCCACTAGAACTCGGCTCCTTTTTCTCTACAACCTGTAGCCTCAAATTAATATTTTCTATAGACTCCTTCATATCCAGTAACATTTCAGTCAAGCGTCTATATTCCGAAGCCCTAGCATCTTGCATCAAACCCCCTTCTCTTCCTCCATCATCCTTACCAACATCAATACCCTTTCCTGACATAATTTCCTGCAAAAATCAACACACGTTAAAAAAAAAATTTCCTCACAAACGCTCCCTTTCGTGTTTGCACTCTATTAGATGGAGTTGTCCACTCGTGTTTTCTCAGGAATAAGATATATCACTCGGGTATTCCTCACACCTCTCAAGCTTGTTTTCTTTCGCGTTCTTAATTGAATCACACTTTTAGAACGATTCCAAGAAATCCAAATCTGAGATAATATGAGTGTCACAAAAAATCTTTTTTTATATCAATTTCGAATTTTTTTTTTAACTCAAATCACAAGACTTGAAGATTTCAAAACCCTAACTTGTGTTTCCCTATAGATCTGAATAGATCACACCCAAAAAGATCAAAGAACAAATTTTTATGATGTAATATGAATAAAGGTGCAAACTTTTTGTTCTCACAAGAATCAAGATGTGAGCTTTATGATCTAAAAGAAATAAAGATGTAATCTTTTTGATTGATTTTTTGAATTTGAATTCAAAGAAAACAAAAGATAGATAAAAAGAAGGATATAACCTGATCTAGAGCCAAAGCTCTGATACCAAATGATGCGAGAACCTTCGCAATCACGCGTGAGAACCCTTTTGGATATTATGAACCCCCAGCACAGTAATACGAAAACCCACGAATTCTATCGGTAATCAATCCCTAAGATGGATTAGAAATAGGTTTGTCTTAGTGTTTGATCTAAATAGATAGAACAAGGTCAGCCCTATCTCCGAAACACTCCACAAAGAAGGCGATCAAAACTCCTTTGAATGTTCCTTTAGCATGTATTCTAAATCAAGAACACAAAGAATTCAAGCAAAAGCTTTGGTTTTTCATTCAACAATAATCTGTCTTTTACAAACAACCAAATAGGTTTATATAACCAAAACAAGGAAAACAAAACGTCAAAACAAGGAATTAATACATCCTAAATGATGGCTGGCGGCCATGAGCAAACTGGACAAATTTCGCAAAGTTAAAAAAAACGGCCAGAAGGGTCATGGCCGGCAGCCTTGGGAGAATGGTCGGCGGCCTTGGGGAATGGCTGGCGGCCATTCTTACTGCTCCCTGCAAATCAGCTTCCCTTTGCTCTATTTGAATGTTGCTTCAAAAATATTGAAGTATACTTGTTCCAAGGCCTTGATAATCTTGTGATTCATCCTTGGCATACTCTAATAAGCCTTGGAAGTGATTATTGTAGGCTTGTTGAAGCTTCTTAGCTCGAGCTCTTGTGATTGGTCATTGAGGAAAACTTATTGAACTTGAATTCCTTTGAGTTTCCGTGGTAGCCATTTGATCTTCATGTTGGTTTGAATCTAAACTTTGGACCGTTGGCTCTTTCGTAACACTTAGTTTCAGATTTACCTTTGTATGGAGTAACAGGGCTTTTGGCCTTTGAATCCTCCTTGGACTTCAAATCTTAATTGTTCTTCTTCCAAGTGGACTTCCATGAAGAATTAGAAGTAGAACCAAATCGAGAAGACCCTTTAAACTTTAATTGTTGCTCCACTTTTATGGCATTGTGCAACAACTCCTCAATATCAAGATAAGAATGGAGTTCTACCACATTAGCAATCTCACGGTTCAATCCATTGAGAAATCTAGCCATAGTAGCTTCATCATCCTCTTTCACATCAGCCCGGATCATAGCTACTTCCATTTCCTTGTAATAATCCTCTACACTTCTTGATCCTTGTGTCAAACCTTGTAATTTTCTATGTAAATCCCTATAATAGTGACCAGGGATAAATTTTTTTCATATCACCGCCTTCATTTCATCCCAAGTACTAATGGGTCTCTCCTCATTTCTCCTCCTATTTCGCACAAGTTGATCCCACCATACACTAGCATAGTCGGAAAACTCAATAGAAGCCAACTTGATCTTTTTGTCTTCGGAGTAATTGTGGCAATCAAAGACATGATCCACCTTTCTCACCCATTCTAAAAACAATTCTGGGTCATTCTTATCTTGAAAAGGAGGTATCTTTAATTTGATATTCCCTAAGGAATTATCTTGCTTTGGAGCATTCCTCCGCCTTCTTCTAACTCCGGATCCTTCAGACTCAGATTCATCAATCTCTTCTTCATTACGTCTCATTCCTCTACTGCTCTTAGTCTTACTTGTGGATTCCATATTGTCAAGCCTTGCATTCATCATCCTAAACTGATCCTGTATCGATTTGACGAACAATTTCATATCAATCTTATCACTTTCTCCTTCACTACCCATATCTTAACACCTGTAGAAAATTGGTTAGTAATAATCAAACAAGAAAAATAATAATCCTCACAATTCGCTCCCTCACGTGTTTTCACTCAACAGATGACACTCACACTCGTGTCTTTTCGCTCAAGAAAATAATGTTCCTCACAACTCAATCTCACAATCCCTTGTTCGGAATTCTCTCAATGATTTTCTCAAAATAAATCACTAAGGTGAACTCACACAACAACCAGAAAATTTCAACAACAAATTGGTCGGAATCAAAGATAAAATGAAAAAGAAAAAGATCCAATCTCAAGATCGTATATACCTCAAATTCTGAGAATTGAAAAGACGAAACAGAAACTTAGATCTATGACAAGATCCCAAGAGAATATTGATAACAATTTCTTTTTTTTTTTTTTTTTTTTTACAGATGGAACAATATAAAGATGGTTCTTTTCTTTCTTTTTTTTTTTTTAACAAATGGAACAATATAAAGATGGTTCTTTTCTTTTTTTTTTTTTTTACTCAAGAACCCTAATCAAGAACAACAACAAATAGATAGCAAGATTAAATAAAGATAAAAGGATAGATTACTTGTGACAAGAAATCGTAGCTCTGATACCAAATGATATGGTAACCCTAGGTATATTAAACCTAGAACCCAAATCGTTGATTGGAATTGGAGCCAGAGGATCGTCTTGAGACAAGTCGTCGTAGGATGGAATTAGACCTCAATCAAACCTATTGATTGCAACCTAATTATCAATGAATGGAATGGAACTAGACGTCGAACAAACCTGTTGATCGCAACCTAGTTATCACGTCGACCTCCTTAAGTGTTTAGATCAAGAAAATCAAATGGAAATTCGTTCACAAGGAACAAGATGGAGTTTTCTCTCAAAAAGAATGAATAACATTCATATAATTCGTCTTATGCCTAATACATAACCATAATAGGTTTTTAATAGCCAAAGAAAAGAAAACAAAATGTCAAAAATACATTAAAACACGTCCATAAAAGATGCCTGGCAGCCAGCAAAGGATGGCCGGCGGCCATGAGTGTTCTAGACTCAAAAACAACAAAATTCGCAAAGTTAAAAAAAAATGAGTAATATAATGGCTAGCGGCCATTAATCCTGCAGGGCACTTCTTGGCTCCTTCTTTGCTCTATTTCACTTGCTTTCCATTTAGATCCCCTCCGGAGCTTATTTTGATGATGTTAAGCACTTTTGACTCATTCTTATTGGTGGATAAATGCAATTCCTTCTCTTGCAACTCCATAACAAGTCCTTGCAATGCCTCCCTCATTCGTTTAGCCTTAGCTCTTGTCATGGGACCTCCAATATCTTGTAATGGATCGTTGGATTTGAACTTTGGACCCATTGATGCTTGATGATCCTCATCACATACTCTTACATTTTCTAGTTTATTCTTTTATTTTGTATATTTTTCCTTATATGACTATGGATTCGAAATATTTATACCATGATATCTATTATTCCAGTTTTATATTTTTAATTCTTACTTCATGTCTATTGCTTTGTTTTATGTATCTACTACTAAGCTTTAGTGATTAAATTCATTTTTAAGTGTCTTGATCATCACTTGGATGAAACTTATGTTATAATTTTATTTTCGTTTTGCTTCTCTTGATCTTATTTGTACTTATATGTCAAGGAAGTTGTTTTTACCAATATAGATTATTTAAATTTTTTACTTTCTCTAATGTAGGTAAAAACAACTAAGGTTCTTAATTATTATTTACTTTGTTTGTCAAACTTATTTGTTTTTCTATATACTTTGTTTTATATTTTAGATTTAGCTACTATTTTTTTTTAGACATCATTTACTTATTATTAAATTATTAAGTGAGTTAAGTAATTTTACTAATTCTAAAATTTGTTATAGAAGCTTTCTAATAACTCAAGTTTGTTATATCCTTTAAGGAGCTTATTATATATATATATATATATATTATATTTGAATCTCTAATGTTTATAATGTTTTATTATTTCTATTCCGATAGTAGCCTATAATTAGTCTTTTTTTTAAAGTTTACGAAATACATTATATTTTTACAAAATTCATATAGATAATTATTTCTTACTAAAAAGTGACCTAAATAATTTTAAATTCATGTTTTTAGTATAAAATCTTTAAGCAGGCTTATATTACTTATTTTAACTTATATTTTGTTGTATAAATAGGTGTTAAAAAACTTGTTTTGCATATTATATACTAGTTACTCAACTTATTTACTTGTTAATTTATATTCCTCCTACTTTTATAAATTCCTATAGTTGGTGTAAGAATTTCCTATATTATATATATATATATATATATTTGTTTCCTATTGTCATTATTAAGCTTTTATCTTTGGTAATGAGTTTTATTATTTTTAATTTATATTGTCCATTAATATCTTTAGTGATAACAAATTTTCTTTTATTGTTTATTTTGTCAACCCTATTTGTTTATGTAGGTTAGAATTTCTATTATTTAGAGGATTTTATCTAAATTTCAATTATTAATACATGGTTCCAATAATCTTTTAAATTCATCTAAGTATGTCTAACTCATTCAAAAATCCTTCATTGTTATCATACTTTTAATATACCTAATGACAAGTTTCTTTATTATAATTTCATGCATCATATGCTTAATATATATATATATATATATTTTATAGACATCTTAGGGTTTATATTGGTTGAGTTTTATTATCTAGATAGCATTAAAGACATATTCTACTAATGCCTTTGAACTAAACTGCCTTTGAACTAAACTAAGTCATGTATTAAGTTTTTAGAGTCATAGCCTTATAGTGACAACAAAATTAGAATCTAGGGTTTTCTAAAATCTAAGCTTAATTTTCTTCATATTTTTCTTTACTAGATATGGTATTCTAACTTAATCAAAATTATTATCACCTATTATTCTCATTCATTTTAATATTAACATAATTGAAGGAGGCTATTCATGTAGAATTTCTATGACAATTGTATGCCTTTAATTTTCCTAATTTCTCCACATGAAGGAGATTGTAAATTTGTAGAATAGGTTTAGACATTACCTTGATGGTTTAGAGGGAGAGACGATAAATTCTCTTTCTTATATAGACCAAAACCTACATATATAGATAAGGAGATAAGTTTATCATATTCTAAATATAAGATAACTAACTACAATATATTCTTACCCTTGTCTTTTATTTTGTTGAATGGTTGATAGCTACTTGTAGTGGAGTTGCAAGAAAAATGGAGTCTTAGTTGATGGGTCTTTGGTTGATGGGAGCTCAAATGGGGACAATTTGTTGTAGAGAAGTGGAATTGCAATTTTTGGAGAATTTTGTGTGTTTCACGGTTTTGAATTTTTTTGGGAGGGTGGGACTTGCTTTGTTGGTTGTCCATTATTTATAGGAGTCAAGATAACTTACGAAGGAAGGTTTGTAACAACTTATGGAGGAAGGTTTCTAATAACTTAGGGATGAAGGATTGAGAAAACTTATGTAGGAAGGTTTGACTAGTTTAGGCTTTAATTATTTATTTTATTTAATAAATTATGTTGTTGTTGTTGTTTTACGAAAGAGGAAGAGCAATCTTTGTTTACCGGTTCTACAAGTCCCTTTAAATAATTCAACAAGTTTGCATTAATTAGGGGTTCTCATTTGGTGCATTTTCATTGGTTGATTTGTTTTAAAATTGACCTCATATACTCTTTTCTACTCTCTTAAGCTAGCTTACATGGTCGAGAGACTTGTAGCAAATTTAGTCAAGTGTTTAAATTCTAACCTCATGTGTAAGCTATTTCTTAAGCAAGGCTTCATGGTGGAATTGGGTCCAAGTAATTTGTTAGTGATGTGTATTCTTTATGGACCATTCACTACTCCCTTAAGCTAGCTACATATGGTGGAGAGACTTGGAGCAATTTTGGGCTGGCTAAGTGTTTCCAATTTTCACTGTGACTTGTAACAACATTTGAGAAAATATTAATAAATTCAAATATCTAGCTAATTTCATCAAAAACTGTCTCCTATGCGTATATTTATGTTAGTTATATGAGAATTTTATTTCCAACAATTTATTTAAGGTCCTAAAATATTTTTGAAATATTGTCGAGTTTCAAATTTTGAGTTTAAAATTTACGCGATTTAGTATTTCTAAAGTTTTGTTCTATGCGATTAAGGTCTTAGGGTCCGATGGGTCAAAATATAAGATTGGTACCTACAAACTCTAAATTTTCTAACTAAAATTATGGTGTGGTCTAAATTTTTATTTGAAGTCTAAATAATTAATTGTAGGTCTGTTTATAGCTCTTCATTGAGTATTTATATCCCTAACGTTTTATCTTTAATAGGTTATTCTTATTATACACATACCATGAATTATTAGATTTTTGATGTATTTAAAATTTAAAGCCATTTATTTATTTATATATATGTATATATACACTTTATTCTTGGTTCTTGACTTAGATTGCAAAATCTATCTTTGGTATCTTTTTAATGCATTTATCTATTTAGATTCTTAAGGTTTTTAGATCATAAATAGGTTCACAATACTCTAAAATTTCTAACTAAGGTCTAATCGGGTCTTAAATCCAATATCTATTATATATTTAGGATTCTAATTTACTTTTATATTATATGTTAGTCATACTATTATTGTTATATTCTTTTTGAAAATATTTCTTTAGTGTATATCTTGTATATGCACACATATATTTTTATCTAAGGTCTAGATTTATAAATATCGATTTTCTTTTAATCCTATCATATATTTTTGAACTTTAGTGATCCTTTTCTAAATTATCGTTTTCTAACCAATAGGCTTTCGAAATTAATTGTTTCTTCTTATATGTGTAATCTAAGGCTATCTATAATCACTTGTAGAATTTTTTACTTGTGTTGTGAAATATTGTCTTTTATTGCCTATAAATTTATTCATCTTGATTATTAATTAGTTATGATTATGGAAGTTATATTTTGTGCCTCAAAATTTTATCTATAAGGATTCGAATCCTTCTAATTATAACAAAATTTGTTTATACTTTAATGTTATTAAATCGCGAAAAATCGGAAGTGGTCTTTGTGACATTTTCTCGAAGTTCTTCAAGATTCTATGTTATGATTTATTAATTATCATATTCAGGTTATCTAAAATTCAGGGGATTACACTCTCAAACTTCCAGGAAAATAATTCTCCAAGAATTCTCTTCTGAAGGTTGCCCAAGTCGCAGGTGGTAGCAACTCTCTATTCTTTGATTCCCACCACACTCTTGCGTTGAATCTCAGCATATAAGTGTCATAGTCCAAGTGAAGCCGATGAGGTACTTCGAAAGCAGCAAAGGTTCTTTCTATTTGCGTTAACCAATCTTCTGCTTCATCAAGTTGTGCAAAACTCCCATCAAAGTATCGATAACTTTTGATGATGTTTGGTAAGGAACTTCGATAAGGTCGAGATGGTGGTGGTGCCGACAATGGGATAGTTTGGGATTCAGCTTCTGGTGGTGCTCTTGCTTCTACTATTGCCTTAGGTGCATTAGCAGCTAGCGGCGGCATATTCTGTGTGTGCTGCTTAAAGTTGTTGACCAATCCTGTTAATTGGTTAAAAGCTGCCCAAACATTTCCTTATTGATTTGGTGGGGGATTGGCTTGTTGATTTGGCGGGGCTACTGGTTGGCCTACTTGTGGGTTTTCCGACTCAGTTGGAGGGTTATTGGATGCGCGACATTCTCATCTCCTAACTCTCGTATTTCGTCTATTAATTAATCTTAGTTTTAGACCTCTTAAATCATTACAAGTGGGAAAAAGATCGGAAATATCAGAAATTTACACAAGGAAAATTTTCAAGCTAATTAAATCTAGAATCATTAAACAAAACACAATCTTAGCAAAAGAGAGTATAGAAATAGGAAATAATAAGTAAAGACATATTCCTTAAAACAGAAGATTCATGCATCACAGATAAGGATATGCCTATCCTAATCCTAGGAAAAAGGCTGTTAGACTCATTGGGAGGTGCTTAATTCCTTTTCTATTTCCTTCTTCGACCTTCCTTCTTCATGGTTATAGTGCAGGATTCATGCTTCGGTTGGTGGAACCCTTATGCCTTTTGACAAATTTTTGTAGATATTGGCTCACTATCATTCTTTTTCCTTTGTACCTTGATGTAATTTCGGCCTGAGATGGCCATCCATCCTCTTACGCAGAATTTTTATTTCCTTCGGTGGGGTTATTGGTTACTTCCTGATCTCTTTGATTCTCTCTTTCTGATGCTATTGCTGTGGTAAGGGCTCGGGACCTGCTCCTCATGAATCCACTTGGTTCATAGACATTCCTCCAGCGCTGATTATTTCTCCTTCCTTCTTCTTCAGAGTCGGAGATCATCACAGGATTGTTTCTAGCAATCGTACCCATGGAAACATCTTGGCTCAATCTACGAGGTGGTATTAGGCTGGGAACTAAGGCACTATCCTCCTAAAGAGATGCGGATGGAGTTTCCTTAGGCTATGGGTCCTTGTCTTGGTCTTCTTCAGGATCTCATTCGGTTTCTCCATTTCCCTCGTTCGCATGGGCGTCTCCCATAATGAAGTCCTTGAAACTGGTTGTAATTACACTCTAATAATTTTCAATTTCAAGCAACAGTGTAATACTTAACCAGTCAGCAAAATCACCGGGTGCAATGTAGTAATTTTTTGGAAAGGCCAGGTCGTGTCCACAGAGAGCTAATCGCTAATTACTAGAAACTGAATTTTTACCATAATCTAAACAATTTGAAAGTTCAGCTTTTTTATTAATCTATGATAATTTAACTAAAATTAATTACAAATGATTGTGAAGAACCAAAACCATACGTTCTAGCAACAATAATGAGGGATATAGGTTTAGGAGATGCAGATAATATATGAATAATGTATTTATATTCTCATTTGAAATGATTTATGCTTCAAATTGATAAATAAAATTGATTACTTGGGATTTAATCAAATTCACTAAGAATTGCTCACATCTCGGAGTAGCAAAATCTTTCATAGCATAAATTATCCTACCAAGGTAATTTATCTATGATTAACAGTTTAATAGCAATTTGCTCTCACCAAAATTACTATTCTAGTTAAAATTACAAAATAAGCATCGCCAAGTGACCTAAATTTGCAATCCTAACCGTATAAAGTTCAGTGAAATCTTAACTTTCTATCACAGGCTTGCATATCCCTATGACAAATCTCATTCAAAAACAAAAGTCTACTATAGAGATTTCTCTTAGAAGTCTACACTCAAAACTAAAGTACGTAAATTTCTTCCAAAAACTCCTAGTAACTTTGGCTTATACTTGACAAAAGGGGCTCCTTTGTGCCAACCATAGGTAATCAAACTGTAACAAAAAGCTATAAGGGTATAATCAAACTAGCTTAGTGAGATAACTCCTTTCTTCAAAGCATTTCTATAAAATATACGAGTATTTAGACAATCACATGAGAATGCATCAATCACATGAGTAAACAAAATACACACGATTAACTAGAAACCATGTGTAGCATGGATTTTACGCCCTCCATGTCGGGGGTTGGGTGGTTACCGGTGTCATGTCCCATAAGGATACCTTAAACGTAACAGTCCGCCACATGCTATATAAGACTCTCGAATTACTAACCGGGATGAGTATTTGGTAGAAATTCTACTTAAAATTTCTAATTCTATTTCACTATATTCCTCAAATTCGTATAGAATGAAATTGTAATTTAAAATGGCCATAACTTGCTCATTTTAACTCGGAATTTCGCATATAATATACCGTTTTCTACCTATTCGAAAATATCTATCCATTTCTAAGGTTATCTTTGTCATATAAGGTCATTTGGGTTCCGAAAGCGTTGGGTACATATTTAAAACGAATATTTCTAGATTTTTGCAAAACCATTTTCTAACTCAACTTTATTCAAAAATCCTTTTAATATATATATATATATATATATAATTGATAAATCCTTTGAGTATATAGATAAGCTCACTTTACATGCAAAAATTCTAATGGTAGTGTTTCAACAATTTATTTCATAAAACAATTCATTTTGAGTTGTTAAAACTTTAACTTTGACAATTTGTTTTCAAGTATTTTGAAGAAACTTTATATTTTTATAGTTATTATAAATGAGTATATTCTTATTTTATTTTCTTCATTCTTTTTCCAAAAACAAGTAAATTTTCCTTTAATCTTAGTTTTTCATAAATTTTACTTCTAGTGATAAAAGATCATGATGTGAATGCATCAAGGCCAATTTATCAGTTAATTGTCATTTTTTAATTTCTTTGTCAGTTACAGTCAGTTACTTATTTTTGTCAGTTACATGTCTTTAATTTCTTTGTCAGTTATATGTCTTTAATTTCTTTGTCAGTTACAGTCAGCTACTTATTTTTGTCAATTACATATATTTAATTTCTTTGTATGTAAAAGACTATATATTAAGCCTTGGTTATGAGAATTGGGAGGTTTTAGTTGATTTCTATTTTGGTGAGTTCATGTGAGAGAGTTCTCTCTTGTAATTGACAGGATTGTCAATACATGTTATGAATATTGAGAATTATAATTTTCTTTATTCTTCTTGCTAATTGAATTTTTATATTCCTTTACAAATCGTGAGAGTTTTTACAAATCGTGAGTTATATTGATTTGTGATTCCATTCACAAACCAGTTTGATTTTTGTTAGTCGTGGCACCGATCGACTAATAATATCATCCATATCATTTATTTTTGTTTTCCTTTAAAATTTGAAAACCCAAAAAGATTGTGAAAAAATTGTTAACCCCCTTGGGTTCTTATCATTTGGTATCAGAGCTTTTGGTGCGACACGCTTCAGATTGGTAAGATCGTTGAACTTTTCTTGTTAGATCTGGAAATTTGGGGGTTGTGATTGTGCTGCGAAATTTCTGTTGTTATTGAATTGTGGGATTTGGAGAATTAGGGTTCTTGGATTTGTTATTGAATTGCTTGTGTTGTCTAAAATCATGTTGAGATTCAGTCGTCCTGAAAGTTATTATAAGGATGAGATTCAACATCAAAGAAAGGATTTTTATAAAAGTCGTTCAAGGCATGTTGAAGATAATTTGAATTATCGAAGTGAGCGATCTCATAGACGTGCTCATGAAGATTTGTATTATCGAAAGGAGCAATCTTATAAACAAAATGATCTGAATTATCCAGAAAAACGATCTCTAAAATATCATGATGGTACATCATATTACAAAAATTTGTTATTGGGTGAAATTAGACAAGTATTTAATAAACTTGAAAAAGATTTTGAGCGTTTCTTTAAAAGTTATGAAAAGAAGTTAAATCAGCAGAAGGAGGAGAAGAAAGAGTTGCAAGTGGTTTGGGTTGAACCTAGAAAATCTGCTGATGAGAAAAGGTTGAAGTGGTGAGTGATGATAACTTGAATATAGTGAAAGAGGTGGAAGTTATTGAGGTGAAGCCTAATTCAAATGTTGCTGAGTTAGAAGGAATGGAGGATGATGATATGATGAACAACCATCTGTAGAGCAGGTATTAATAGTTAAGGCTGAGAAGGAAAAAGAGGTAATTGCAGATGTCGATAATTGTTTACAGGTTAAAGAAGACACAGGCAAAGGGAGAATTTGTTTCATACCAGATGCTTAATTCAGGGTAAGACTTGTAAATTAACTGTTGACAGTGGCAGTTGTGCTAATGTAGTTTCACAGGAGTTTGTAAAGAAGATGCAACTTCCAGTGATTCCACATCCTAAGCCTTATGGGTTAAGATGGTTAAATGCGAAGAACGTCCTGTATATTCACCAGCAAGCAAAGGTTCCCATATCATAGGAAAGTATTGTGATACTATGTTGTGTGATGTTACTCTTATGGATACCACACATGTGCTTCTTGGTAGGCCTTGGCAATATGACCGCCGAGCCATATATGATGGTTATAGGAACACTTATACAATAAAAAGATTGGCCAGTATTTTAAGATGCTTCCAATGACAAGGGCTGATGTTTTACAGGAGCAGTTTGTTCATGTGAAAACTAATTGTCAGAGAAGTTTTTTTTGTTGCCATGCAGATCATCACAAAAAAAAAAAAAAAAAGTCACCCCAAAAGTTGCAGAGCTTCAGTATGTTCCAAATGAAGATCCATCCAATTTGACTGCCAAGATTCGAGGTCGATCTTTTCCAAGAAGGGGAGAATGATGTGAACGCATCAAGGCCAATTTATCAGTTAATTGTCATTTTTTAATTTCTTTGTTAGTTACAGTCAGTTACTTATTTTTGTTAGTTACATGTCTTTAATTTCTTTATCAGTTACAGTCAGCTACTTATTTTTGTCAGTTACATATATTTAATTTCTTTGTATGTAAAAGACTATATATTAAGCCTTGGTTATGAGAATTGGGAGGTTTAATTGATTTCTATTTTGGTGAGTTCATGTGAGAGAGTTCTCTCTTGTAATTGACAGGATTGTCAATACATGTTATGAATATTGAGAATTATAATTTTCTTTATTCTTCTTACTGATTGAATTTTTATATTCCTTTAGTAATTCGTGGGAGTTTTTACAAATCGTGAGTTATATCGATTTGTGATTCTATTCACAAACCAGTTTGATTTTTGTTAGTCGTGGCACCTATCGACTAATAATATCATCCATATCATTTATTTCTGTTTTCCTTTAAAATCAGAAAACCCAAAAAGATTGTGAAAAATTGTTAACCCCCTTGGGTTCTTATCAGATCAAATTTATCAAAAGTGTATTAAGTTGTTGAAAACCTTTTTATAAAATTGTTTCTAGAATGGTTTTAGAAAATGAGTCTTGTTTCTTATATTTATTATTTAAAATATTAGTGATGTGATCCATATAGCATCATCAATTGAGCCCATCAAGTTCAAGATCAATAATCCAGTTAAAGGAAAAGAAGGCTTGTTGACGGGAGTTATGATCATTAAATCACAAGTCAAAGTTTGGGATATAAGAGATTAAAGGATTTTTAGGGATATTTATTGATAGTTTAAATGTTTCAAGTTAAATAGTATATTTCAAAATATTGTAACTATTTTAGGTTTAAAGTATTTTTAATATTGTAACTGTTTTAGGTTTAAAGTGTTTTTCAAAATAGTGTAACTGTTTTAGGTGTGCTTTAATGCACGTAACTGTTTTAGGTTTTTTCAGTTTATTCTTCATTTGTATATATTATGGGCTTTGTATAGAAAAACAAGACGATTTATATGAATGTAATTCATTCTCTTTGAGAGAAAACTCCATCTTGTTCCTTGTGAACGAATTTCCATTTGATTTTCTTGATCTAAACACTCAAGGAGGTCGACGTGATAACTAGGTTGCGATCAACAGGTTTGTTCGAGGTCTAGTTCCATTCCATTCATTGATAATTAGGTTGCAATCAATAGGTTTGATTGAGGTCTAATTCCATCCTACGACAACTTGTTTCAAGATGATCCTCGGGTTCCAATTCCAATCAACGATTTGGGGGTTCTAGGTTTAATATACCTAGGGTTACCATATCATTTGGTATCAGAGCTACGGTTTCTTGTCACAAGTAATTTATCCTTTTATCTTTATTTAATCTTGCTATCTATTTGTTGTTGTTCTTGATTAGGGTTCTTGAGTCAAAAAAAAAAAAAAGAAAGAAAGAAAGGAACCATCTTTATATTGTTCCATCTGTAAAAAAAAAAAAAAAAATTGTTATCAATATTATCTTAGGAACTTGTCATAGATCTAAGTTTCTGTTTCGTCCTTTCAATTCTCAGAAATTGCGGTATATACGTTCTTGAGATTGGATCTTTGATTCCGACCAATTTGTTGTTGAAATTTTCTGGTTGTTGCGTGAGTGATTTATTTTGAGAAAATCATTGAGAGAATTCCGAACAAGGGATTGTGAGATTGAGTTGTGAGGAACATTATTTTCTTGAGCGAAAAGACACGAGTGTGAGTGTCATTTGTTGAGTGAAAACACGTGAGGGAGCGAATTGTGAGGATTATTATTTTTCTTATTTGATTATTACTAACCAATTTTCTGCAGGTGTTAAGATATGGGTAGTGACGGAGAAAGTGATAAGATTGATATGAAATTGTTCGTCAAATCGATACAGGATCAGTTTAGGATGATGAATGCAAGGCTTGACAATATAGAATCCGCAAGTAAGACTAAGAGCAGTAGAGGAATGAGACGTAATGAAGAAGAGATTGATGAATCTGAGTCTGAAAGATCCGGAGTTATAAGAAGGTGGAGGAATGCTCCAAAACAAGATAATTCCTTAGGGAATATCAAATTAAAGATACCTCCTTTTCAAGGTAAGAATGACCCGGAATTGTTTTTAGAATGGGTGAGAAAGGTGGATCATGTCTTTGATTGCCACAATTACTCCGAAGACAAAAAGATCAAGTTGGCTTCTGTTGAGTTTTCTGACTATGCTAGTGTATGGTGGGATCAACTTGTGCGAAATAGGAGGAGAAATGAGGAGAGACCCATTAGTACTTGGGATGAAATGAAGGCGGTGATGCGAAAAAGATTTATCCCTGGTCACTATTATAGGGATTTACATAGAAAATTACAAGGTTTGACATAAGGGTCAAGAAGTGTAGAGGATTATTACAAGGAAATGGAAGTAGCTATAATCCGGGCTGATGTGAAAGAGGATGATGAAGCTACTATGGCTAGATTTCTCAATGGATTAAACCGTGAGATTGCTAATGTGGTAGAACTCCATCCTTATCTTGATATTGAGAAGTTGTTACACAATGCCATAAAAGTGAAGCAACAATTAAAGTTTAAAGGGTCTTCTCGATTTGGTTCTACTTCTAATTCTTCATGGAAGTCTACTTAGAAGAAGAACAATTCAGATTTGAAGTCCAAGGAGGATTCCAAGGCCAAAAGTCCTGTTACTCCATACAAAGGTAAATCTGAAACTAAGACTTATGGTAAATCTCGTGATATTCAATGTTTCAAGTGTAAAGGATTTGGACATATTGCTTCTCAATGTCCGAATCAAAGGGCTATGGTTATTTTGGATAATGGCGATGTTGAAAGTGTGAGTTTAGAAGATGATCCTAATATGCCAGCTTTGGAAGACTGTAGTGATGTAGATGTAGAAGGTCCTGTGAAAGGAGATTTATTGGTTACTAGACGAGTCCTTAGTACTCAACCTAAGGATGAGAGTGAAAGTGAAGAGGTACAGCGTGAGCATATTTTTCATACCCGGTGTCATGTGCAGAAGAAGGTATGTACACTGATTATTGATAGTGGTAGCTGCACTAACGCTGCAAGTACCTTGCTAGTTGATAAATTGAAGTTAAAATCTGTGAAACATCCAAAGCCCTACAGATTACAATGGTTGAATGAATGTGGGGAGATCAAGGTGACAAAACAGGTTCTTATTTCCTTTTCTATAGGAAATTATCATGATGAAGTTTTGTGTGACATAGTTCCCATGCAGGCTAGTCACTTACTGCAAGGCCGACCTTGGCAGTTTGATAGGAAAGTGAGATATGATGGGTACAAGAACCAATATTCTTTTGTTCTAAATAAAAGAACTGTGATTCTCACTCCTCAGAAACCATGGGAAGCATATGAAGATCAAGTGAGGGTAGCGAGAGAGTTTCGAGAGAAACACATGAGTGAATAAGATAACAGTGGCAAGGAGAGAAAAAGTGAGAAACAAACACTTGTGAGTTATGATAGAGGAGAGTTAAACACATTGAGTGGAGAGGAAGTTGCAAGAAAAAGTGAGGTTAAAAGCGCAATCATGGCAAGGAAACAACTACTTGTACTCATGTACAAGGATGTTTATTTTACTACTTCTGACCTTAACTCTTCGTTGCCAAGTGTGGTGGTTTCTCTTTTGCAGGAATATGAGGATTTATTTCCTGAAGAAGTTCCAAGGGGATTGCCTCCACTAAGGGGGATTGAGCACCAAATTGACTTTATTCCAGGTGCTTCTATTCCTAACCAGCCAGCTTATAGGGCCAATCCCGAGGAGACAAAGGAGATTCAAAGGCAAGTTGATGATTTGTTAGAAAAGGGGTTTGTAAGGGAGAGCCTCAGTCCATGTTTAGTTCCTATTATTTTGGTTCCAAAGAAAGATGGAACATGGAGAATGTGTGTTGATTGTCAAGCTATCAACAAGATTACAATGTCCATTCATTTCAAGATGCCAAAGTTATTACTTGATATAGATCACAGCTTGCAAATTCTTTATCCTTTAGATTCGAGGACGAATCTTCTTGAGGAAAGGGGGAATGATGTGATCCATATAGCATCATCAATTGAGCCCATCAAGTTCAAGATCAATAATCCAGTTAATGGAAAAGAAGGCTTGTTGACGGGAGTTATGATCATTGAATCACAAGTCAAAGTTTGGGATACAAGAGATTAAAGGATTTTTAGGGATATTTATTGATAGTTTAAATGTTTCAAGTTAAATAGTATATTTCAAAATATTGTAACTGTTTTAGGTTTAAAGTATTTTTAATATTGTAACTGTTTTAGGTTTAAAGTGTTTTTCAAAATAGTATAACTGTTTTAGGTATGCTTTAATGCACGTAACTGTTTTAGGTTTTTTCAGTTTATTCTTCATTTGTATATATTATGGGCTTTGTATAGAAAAACAAGACGATTTATATGAATGTTATTCATTCTCTTTGAGAGAAAACTCCATCTTGTTCCTTGTGAACGAATTTCCATTTGATTTTCTTGATCTAAACACTCAAGGAGGTCGACGTGATAACTAGGTTGCGATCAACAAGTTTGTTCGAGGTCTAGTTCCATTCCATTCATTAATAATTAGGTTGCAATCAACAGGTTTGATTGAGGTCTAATTCTATCCTACAACAACTTGTTTCAAGACGATCCTCGGGTTCCAATTCCAATCAATGATTTGGGGGTTCAAGGTTTAATATACCTAGGGTTACCATATCAATAAGTTTTTGTTTTCTAAAACTTGTTCTTTTATTTCCTTTGAAAAGAATCCTCTTTATTGATAAAATCATTTTTTTTAATCTTATCTTATTTATATTCTTTGAAGATAAGTTTCTTCTTTAGAAACTTGAAAATCATTATTTTTCCTAAGTAGGTTTATAACTTTATGGGTTGAATTCATCTTAACTTTGAAAACTAGTTTGTTTCTTGGTTTTTTTATGAAGTGAAAAAGAGTTTAATCTTAGGCTTTTTGTAAAAACTTTGAATATTAACAAATTATTTTACTAAAACTTAGGGTACCATAATATACAAAGAAAGTATTTATTTCTTATGTTTCCTTGGTAAAGCTATCTTTGTTATTTGAGAAAACTTGTATTACTCTATTTCTATATTGTTGATAATAAAATCTAGTTTTGAGTTCTTTTAATAAAGTAAAATTCTACTTTTGAATTAGTTGAGACAATATCATTATGTAGATGCAAGTATTATGTGCATGTAAAATAATAAGAACATGAGAAAATACTAGGAGTAAAATAATAAAAATATCAAGTATTGGGAACCTTAATAATGAGAATCAGATTGTAAACCCCGAGAATTCTAAAGAAATAGGATATTGAAAATTAAGATGGATATTGGAATCCGTTTACCTGGTTAAGCCTTAGTTAGAAATTTTAGAGTATTATAAACCTATTTATGATCTAAAAACCCTAGATCGGGAATTTTTAGATATTAAAAGAACTATAGCTAAATTTTATCATCCGAGTTTAGAATCTAGAATACAAGTGTAAATAAAATTTTATTTCAAGAACATTAGAAAGCCAATGACTTGTAGTATGTATGATAAGAACCCAAGGGGGTTAACAATTTTTCACAATCTTTTTTAAGGGTTTTCTTATTAAAGGAAAACAGAAATAAATGATATGGATGATATTATTAGTCGATAGGTGCCACGACTAACAAAAATCAAACTGGTTTGTGAATGGAATCACAAATCGATATAACTCACGATTTGTGAAAACTCTCACGAATTGCTAAAGGAATATAAAAATTCAATCAGCAAGAAGAATAAAGAAAATTATAATTCTCAATATTCATAACATGTATTGACAATCCTGTCAATTGCAAGAGAGAACTCTCTCACATGAACTCACCAAAATAGAAATCAACTAAAACCTCCTTAATTCTCATAACCAAGACTTAATATATAGTCTTTTACATACAAAGAAATTAAAGATATGTAACTGACAAAGAAATTAAAAACATATAACTGACAAAGAAATTAAAGACATGTAACTGACAAAAATAAGTAACTGACTGTAACTGACAAAGAAATTAAAAATGACAATTAATTGATAAATTGGCCTTGATGCATTCACATCAATGTACAGAATGAAAATGATCCATTAAAGATAAACCGTTAGGGTTATAAATAAATACTAAAAAGCTATAAACGAGCCTATAACTAATAATCTAGACTTCAAATAAAGACTTTAGACCACACCGTAATGTTAGTTAGAAATTTAGAGTCCATAGATACCAATTTTATATTTTAACCTTTTTGGCCCTGAAACCCTAATCGCATAAGACCAAACTTTAAAATACTAAATCGCATAAATTTTAAACTTAAATTTGAAGTCAACCATATTGTAGAAATATTTTGGGACCTAAATTAAATTTTTTAGAATAAAACTTTTATGAAACTTATATTAATATACATGTAGGGGATAATTTTTGACGTAATTAGTATATTTAAATTTACTAATTTACCTAAAAAGTGGACATGATTTACGGTGGATAAAGGTTACAAATTGCTGCCCAAAAATTTCACCACATCCCACCTGCACAAGTCAAAGTTAGTTAGAATGAAAGGATAAAAATTGAACAAATGAATCAATTAAAAAGCTCCACCAATGCTCTAATCATTACACTTAATAAGACCCTTACAAATTAGCAAAAGAAGCCTGGAAATAGCCCCCCCACACCAGAAATCACATGGCAGCCCCTTTACAAGCCACAATTAGACAAAAAATTTAATTAATTAATTAAACAATTACTCTACAAGTTACATATATCTATAAATATGAGATTAAGACAATTTGGGAAGTCAAAACTCCAACTACCAGCCACTTTCCCCCTTCTCCACGTGAACAGCTGCAGCACACACACACACTCACTTACAAATTCAAATTTCCCTCTTTGCAACCTCTAGCCTTCACTTAACTTTCCAACAAATTAAATAACACATAACCTAAGCTTCAACTACCATTATAGAAAGCCACAAATCATTCTACCATTAAGAAGGCAAGGGTAAGAATTTATAAGTTAGTTATTTATTTCATAAAATATAGTAGACTTACTAAATTGCTAAAATATGTAGGTCTTAATCAAAATAGAAAGGAGGAATTGCCATCTACACTCCTAAGCCCACAAGGCAAGTCCTACACCTTTAAATTATTTCCTCATTCTAAATTAAGAAAATGAATGTCATACATTGCCATAGATACATTTTTAGAAGCCTCCATAGAGTTATGTTGATGGTAGAATAAATAGAAATGATATAGGATAAATATTTTGAATGAATTAGAATAAGGAGGAGCCTTGAAGAAAATTGTCTAAACATTAGAAAACCCTAGAATTTCACAATTAAGTTACTACAAGACTTTTTGTCTTGAAAACCCTAGCTCATAATCTTGTAAATTAGTAAACACATTATAATTGTCATCTAAACAATTTGAACTAGCCAATGCCTTACCCATTAGAAGTCTTGAACTTAAAACTCATAATGGGAATTGCTAAAGTGCAGATAAGGGAAATTTGATGGAGTGGAAATAATCTTAAGAAATATACTATAAACCAAATACATAGACAATTAATTTGATGAACTTAAAAATAATGTAAGAGGGTCATTAGTAATATAGATGGAAACCCCTAAATTCTAATTGAGAACTCACTTTACATAAGGTTGAAAGACAAAGTATATAATAGAAGAAAATATTGATATCACTAAGCACATTGATAGGTAAAATAAATTAGAATTCAAATAAGATTCTTTGCCATTAGTAGAAGTCTAAGAAGACTAAGAAATAAAAATGATCTTGAGAAAGTCTTACACTAATCATAGAAAACTAATTGCAAACAAATAAAATTAGTAACTAGCATACTATAAGTAAAATAAGCTTTTTAACACTTAATTATACATAAAAATATAAGCTAACATAAGTAATATAAGTATACTTAAAGATTTTGTACTAAAAACATGAATTTAAAACTAATTAGATCACTTTTAGTAGAGAAAGTGTTTTCATACGAATTTTACAAAAATATAGGGTATTTTATAAGTCTTTTAACTATTAAATATAGACTACCTTTAGAATTGATAAGAATGACTTTACTCAGGGTAAAACTAATATAGGACACTTCAACACTCATTAAGAATTGTTTACAAAGTCAATTATCTAATTTATGGAACTTCATTCATCTAATAGGTGAATCTGAATCAAATTTAGACTTCCTGGAAGATTATTATGATTGAAGACATCATGAGCAAGTGAGTAACTCTGATCTATTACATTGTTTGTGTTTGTAACAGTAGTGGCAGCTAAAGTTATATATGAAAATGATTGTATGAAGCATGTGGGGTTGGGAATTGTTCTTGCTTGAGTGATGGATGAATTGAGTGCTAAATTGTGATTATTAAAAGTGATAACAAGAATTGTGTGAAAATTTGTTGAAGCATGTTGAATAGTCTGTAAATTGTTTGGTCATTTTATAATCAATTCATAACAGACAGGCTTATAACTTAAAGGATCATACATTACATAACTTGCACAAATATTGCATAAAGGTGTGACAGCTTGCTACGTGTTAGTATTTCGGATCTCGGTTAATGTTTGGTTTTTCTAGATGTAAATTTCCTAGTTCTTCCAAAATTATCCTTGTTCTGTTCGGTTCCACGGGAACTACTTGGCAAAAGAAGGAACGCCGCCCGTGGTATCGGCTTGAAATAACTAATACTTAATGGAGTCTCTTTGTTCCTAAAGGAAATTGAGTGAAGAAACTATAATCATAAAGAAAAGAATAAAGTGAGAATTATTATTCCTATGGTTCTCTGTTTCTCCTGAGCAAGTGGGTCATAAGGATATGATCCTTGACTAGGTTCCCTCAACCCCGATGTGAGGGCGCAAATCTACATCCTGTTTGGATTCCGGTTGTCCAAACTTGTAATTGTACATATGCTTGAATGTTGCATTACACTTGTTTGATAAATTACTTATTTGCTGTGTTTTATATGTAATATGTGATGGTTATTCACTGAGCTGTAGAAATGCTCGTACTCCAACAGATTTTTCAAGGTCATTCTCAAACCGTGGCTAGTACCATCTCGAAGGTTAGAACGGGTAAGGAAGCCACATTAGCAAATTATGGAAGTAATTAACAAAGATTTAGATCTCTTGTATTAGTAAACTTACATCTATTTTACGTTCCTACTTGTAAGTTGATAAAACAGTTTGTAATAAGTTTATACAGACTTTATATGGAAGTTATTTTATCTGTTTTTTTATATTTTATGTATGTACATCATTTCTTATCAAGCAACTAAAAAGATCCTGTTTTTATGTCACACACTTTAGAGTAACTAGTTGTATTGTATAGAAACCAATACTACATACAATACAGTATAACTAGGGTACCCTTTGGGGCATGACAGTTTTAGTTGGTATCAGAGCACGGTTGCAATGATAAGAAAGATTATTATACATAAGAAATACAAGAACAGAGATAAAATAGTCATGGGGTAGCATAGAATAAGTAATTTAAGAATAGGAACAACTAAACAAATAACAATAAACTTGTGTGATTTTGATTAATCATGCACTTTTATTTTGTTTTGTTTTGTTTTGATTGGGAGGACCGGGATACATGTCTGAGGAGATGGGAATCCTTTGCCATGCTAGATATGGAGAATCTGACATAATACAGAAGGAGGCTTAGAGTGTTGTTGGAAGATCTGGCACTTAATGGCATAGTTATGAAGCTAGAGGAGGTATATGGCACATGGAAAAGGGGATTATTACCTTTGTTTAAAGAATGGCTGATGCTAATAGAGAGGGCTTTTCCCAATCCCGGCACTCTAGTAGAGGTGATATAGAGATTGGAGAGGATAGCAAAGGAGAAAGGTGGAGCCGTCGAGATAGATGATATAGTATTTATTATTTCTGCAGAATCTCTTAAGCCACTTCCTCCAGATTTTCACTTCTGGGAAACCATTGGAAGAGGAAAAGTTTATGCTCATGATATAAGGAGTGATCATGTGGGAGTTAGGGATACTGATCCATTCACTGATGACCAGATGCTAGATCATGCTCTTGGTGCACAATACTCTTATGCTGATTTGATGACTAGACCACCAGTGATACCGGAAGGAGATCTATGAGTATGCCTAGAGTACCCCCACCTACTAGGCAAGCTGCAGGAGTGTCACATCCTACAGGGATTAGATCACAGGTACCGGAGATGGCACAATTGGGACACCTACAAGAGGAGTTGGTATGACATAGAGAGAAAATGGAGATCAATGCTTAAGGGAAGCCTTGGATACGACAAATGAGACATATAGGCAAGTGTATGACGCATACATGCATGCGTTTTAGCCCGAGCCACTACATCCGGATCTTGGACCACCTTTTGGTGGATGGATTCCTTGGGAAGTGGAGCATCTAGAGTTTTTAGAAACAAATGATATGGACCAAGTTATCCCAGCATCGGTATTACCCGAGACCCCTAGGACAGCTGGGTTAAGAATTAGTGAGCCTGATCCTATACAAATACTGCAACAAGGCGAGCATGTAGAACCAAAAGGAATCAGAAGGAAGTCAGAGCGACTCCAATAGTGTTGAAGTTTATCCTGATTTGGATCCTAGGGATAGGGGTAAGAGGCCCCTGTATCGTGACCTTGGAGGATGCTTGAGGAGTGAACGACTAGGATATGAGTAGTAGTGATGCGGATCAGCGAGCGTCAAATGTTCGGGAGAACAACTCCAATGATCCATTGTGAGGCTTGGGTAGACCAACAACTCGAGCTAGGGCTAAACGAGCGAAAGAAGCTTTGCACGGACTTGTGATGAAGATACAAGAAGAGGAATCTTGTTTTCAAAGCTTTAAATCAAGTATGGATAAAGTGCACCTTAACATACTTCAAGAACAAGTGAATGCATGTGGAGAAATTGACCAAAAAGTGGACCAGCCAAGGATTGTGCCTTTTTGAATTTCTTTATTTTTATTTTTTAATTGATATAGGGATTAAATTACAATTATGTTTTTCAGTTACGTTATCGGTTACGTAACTGCCGTAATTATGTTTTTTTCTTCAGTTACGTAACTGCCACAATTATGATTTTTCAGTTACGTAACTGCCTTATAATAGCCTATATATTAAGGCTAGTATGAAATATAGAAATCAGACTTTGACAATATTAAATTGAAATTAATCTTATTTGAGGGAAAACTCTCTCTTTGGTTCTTTGCAAAAGAACTCTCTTTGATTTCTTCAATCTAAACGGTTGAGGGAATTCTTCCTTGATAACTTAGGTTTCAATTGACAGGTTCGATTGGGGTCTAGTTTCGGTGAATGATTGCTTGTTCAAGACGGTCCTTTGGGGATTTGATTCCCTACGGTTATAGGGTTCTAGGTTTAATATACCTAGGGTTCTATAGATCGCATCATTTGGTATCAGAGCTTCGGCTTCTTGAATCAAGTAAATCCATACCAAATGATACGAAAAACCTTAGGTATATTAAACCTAAGACCCAACGTTCTTCAAATGGAATTGAACCCCAAGGATCGTCTAAGAAAACTAATGGAAACCGACCCATTGCCTATATGGAGGCAAGAACCTTGGTATAAGTGAGGACGCCACAATCGGGGATGGCAAACCCGATTGATAAGTCATGGTGAACGCCACGGGTAAAAACCCGATAAGTTCAAACAATAAGTTCTTTTCAGAACTCAAAGAGAAGAAAATCTCATATTTTCATTATCAAAGATATATATCTCATATTTGTTACATCTCATAGATTTATATAGGCTTTTAATTAGCCTAAAAACTAAGCTACAATAAATAAGGAAAAATAACCTATTAATGACTCATAGGAATATGTAAAGACAAACTTGACAATAAACAATCTATTAATGACTCCTAGAAATATGTAAAGACAAATTTGACAATTAAACAAGAAAATATGAAAAGACATAAAAAGAAATCCGAAAAGACACAGAAAATTAAATAACCCTAATAATACAATAAATATCCCTAAAAAAATAATAAATATCCTAAAAAGATATAAACTTAAATATGATATGATGCCATCAGATTCTCATCATTCCCTCCTTCTCGAAAATATGATATGATGCCATCTGATTCTCATCATTCCACTAACTGATCCCACCACACACTGGCGTTCAACCCCTTTGACTTATCAATAGGTTTGCCATCACCGGTTGTGGCGTCTACGACTATACCAAGGTTCTTGCCTCCATATAGGCAATGGGTCGCGGTTTTCCACTAGGTTTCTTAGACGATCTTTGGGGTTCAATTCCATTTGAAGAACGTTGGGTCTTAGGTTTAATATACCTAAGGTTTTTTGTATCATTTGGTATCAGAGCATAGGATTTCTAAGAATCCATATCCAGTTCGATAAGAGGTAACTCGAGTCGTTCATATCCTGCTTGTATCTTTATTTGAAAAAAAAAGGAAGAAGAGAAGAGGAAAAAAAAATTAAGGTTTGTCGCCTACCAATCTGGTCAGATTTTTGTGATAGAAGTTTCCAAGCATATTAGTGTCGGGTCTCAAGGCAGGTCGCTTGTGGTTCACATCAGTTTGGAGATTCAATGACCAAACTTTTTCGAGAAAGAGGAACGATGTTTTCAAACATATTGATGTTGGGTCTCAAGGCAGGTCGCTTGTGGTTCGCATTAGTTTGGAGATTCGAGGACGAATCTTTTTCGAGAAGGAGGGAATGATGAGAATCAGATGGCGTCATATCATATTTAAGTTTATGTCTTTTTAGGATATTTATTATTTCCTTAGGGATATTTATTGTATTTATTAGGGATAAATAAGTTTCTGTGTCTTTTCGGATTTCTTTTTAGGTCGTTTCATATTTTCTTGTTTGTCAAGTTTGTCTTTACATATTTCTAGGAGTCATTAATAGGTTGTTTATTGTCAAGTTCGTCTTTACATATTCTAATGAGTCATTAATAGGTTATTTTTCCTTACTCATTGTAGCTTAGTTTTTAGGCTAATTAAAAGCCTATATAAATCTATGAGATGTAACATATATGACATATATCTTTGATAATGAAAATATGAGATTTTCTTCTCTTTGAGTTCTGGAAAGAAATTATTTACGAACTTATCGGGAGTTTCTCGTGGCGTTCAACCCCTTTGTCTTATCCATCACCGGTTGTGGCGTCTACGACTATACCAAGGTTCTTGCCTCCATATAGGCAATGGGTCGCGGTTTTCCACTAGGTTTTTTAGATGATCCTTGGGGTTCAATTCCATTTGAAGAACGTTGGGTCTTAGGTTTAATATACCTAAGGTTTTTTGTATCATTATTATAGGGATTACTCTGAAGAAAAGAAGATTAAGTTAGCTGCAGTGGAATTTTCTGATTATGCCAGTGTGTGGTGGGATCAGTTGGTGCGAAATAGGCGAAGGTACGGAGAGAGACCTATTAGCACATGGGATGAGATGAAGACGGTTATGCAAAAGAGGTTTATCTTTAATCATTATTATAGGGATTTGCATAGGAAGCTGCAGGGGCTGACACAGGGGTCCAGGAGTGTAGAAGACTATTATAAGGAGATGGAGATAGCCATGATCCGAGCTCAAGTGGAGGAGGAAAATGAGGCTACCATGGCCAGGTTCATTAATGGGTTGAATCGGGAGATTGCTGATGTAGTAGATCTACAACATTATGTAGATATTGAGGAGTTGTTGCATAAAGCAATCAAGGTAGAGAAGCAGTTGAAGCATAAGGGGGTTTCTAAATCTGGTGCAACTTCTAACACTTCATGGAAGTCAAACTGGAAGAAGAACACTACAGACTCAAAACCAAAAGAGGATGTGAAGGCCAAGAGTCCAGTTACTTCTTCAAAAGGTAAAGTTGACACTAAACCTTCCGGTAGAACTCGTGATATCCAATGTTTCAGGTGTAAAGGATTTGGACATATTGCATCTCAATGTCCGAATCAAAGGGCTATGGTCATTCTGGATAATGGTGATGTGGAGAGTGTGAGTTCAGAGGATGATCCTGATATGCCAGCCTTGGGGATTGTAGTGATGTGGATGTGGAAGGGCTGTGAATGGAGAATTGCTTGTCACTAGGCGAGTTCTTAATACTCAGCCTAAGGAGGAAGGAGAGGAAGTGCAGCGTGAGCATATCTTTCATACCCGATGTCATGTGCAGAATAAGGTATGTAGTTTGATCATTGATAGTGGTAGCTGTACTAATGTCGCAAGTACTTTGTTGGTTGACAAATTGAAGTTGAAGACATTAAGGTACCAGAAACCATATAAACTGCAGTAGTTGAGTAAGTGTGGGGAAATGAAGGTGACCAAGCAAGTTCTTGTTTCTTTCTCCATTGGGAATTATCAAGATGAGGTGATGTGTGATGTAGTCCCGATGGAAGCTAGCCATATTTTGTTGGGTCGCCCATGGCAATTTGACAGAAAGGTGAAGTATGATGGGTATAAGAACCAGTATTATTTTGTTCACAACAAAAGAAGTGTGGTTTTGACTCCACAGCAACCATGGGAGTCTTGTGAGGACCAAGTGAGAATTGCAAAAGAATTTCGAGAGAAACGCTTGAGTGCTCCAGAAAAGACTAAACAGGAAAGGAGTGAGAAACAAACTTTGGTGTGCCATGAGAGAGGAGATTCCAAAACACTGAGAGGAGTGGCAAGAAACAGTGAGATTAAGAGTGCTATAGTGGCGAGGAAGCAATTGCTTGTACTCATGTACAAGGATATATATCTTACTACCACTGACCTTAATTATTCTTTGCCTAGTGTGGTTGTTTCTCTTTTGCAGGAATATGATGATTTGTTTCCAGAAGAAGTACCAAAGGGATTGCCTCCATTAAGGGGCATTGAGCACCAGATTGATTTCATTCCAGGTGCATCGATTCCTAATCGACCAGCTTACAGAGCTAATCCAGAGGAAACAAAGGAGATCCAGAGGCAATTGGATGAACTGATAGACAAGGGTTATGTGAGAGAAAGCCTTAGTCCATGTTCAGTTCCTGTTATTTTGGTTCCAAAGAAAGATGGAACATGGCGAATGTGCGTCGACTGTCGAGCTATCAACAAGATTACAATTAAGTATAGACATCCTATTCCTAGACTTGATGATATGCTTGATGAATTGCATGGTGCATGTTTGTTTTCAAAAATTGACTTAAAGAATGGCTATTATCAAATTCGCATGAAAGAAGGCGATGAGTGGAAAACTGCTTTTAAAACTAAGTTTGGATTATATGAATGGATGGTGATGCCTTTTGGTTTATCGAATGCGCCTAGCACATTTATGAGATTAATGAATCATGTTCTTCGTGCCTTTATTGGTAAATTTGTTGTTGTATATTTTGATGATATCTTAGTTTACAGCAAATCTTTAAATGAACATGTTCATCATTTGCAAAGTGTTTTTACCGTTCTGAGAGAAAACAAATTATATGCCAATTTGAAGAAGTGCACATTTTGTATGGAAACTGTGGTGTTTCTTGGATTTGTTGTAGGTCAAATGGCATAGCTGTTGATGAAGAGAAGGTGAAAGCAATTCGGGAGTGGCCAACACCAAGGAATGTAAGCGAGGTCAGAAGCTTTCATGGGTTAGCAAGCTTTTATAGGAGGTTTGTTCGGGACTTTAGTTCCATTGCGGCTCCTCTAAATGATCTTGTTAAGAAGAATGCCGAGTTTAGGTGGACTGAAGTGCATGAGAAAGCCTTTATGCTTTGAAAGATAAGTTGACTAATGCACCTTTACTTGTTCTGCCTAATTTTGATAAAGTCTTTGAAATTGAATGTGATGCTTCCGGGAAAGGAATAGGCGGTGTTTTGATGCAGGATTCTAAACCGATCGCTTATTTTAGCGAGAAACTCAGTGGAGCATTGAACTATCCGGTCTATGACAAGGAGCTTTATGCACTAGTGAGGACTTTGCAAACTTGGCAGCATTACTTGTGGCCTAAGGAGTTCATCATACATTCTGATCATGAGAGCTTGAAGTTTCTGAAAACTCAAGGGAAGTTGAACAAGAGGCATGCAAAGTGGCTGGAGTTTATTGAGACATTTCCTTACGTGATTAAATACAAGCAAGGTAAAGAGAATGTGGTGGCTGATGCACTTTCTCGCAGGTATGCACTATTGACTTCATTACATACTAGATTGCTTGGTTTTGATCTTATTAAGGACTTGTATGAAAATGATGCTGATTTTGGTCAAATATGGGCTGCTTGTTCTGAATCTGGATATGCTGATTTCTTTAGGCATGAAGGATACTTGTTTAAGAAAGATAAATTGTGTGTGCCTAAAAGTTCTGTGCGTGAATTGTTAGTTAAGGAAACACATGGGGGTGGTTGATGGGACACTTCGGTGTTAAAAAACGTTGGAAATTTTGCATGAGCATTTTTATTGGCCTAAAATGAGACGTGATGTGCAAGTTGTTTGTGACAAATGCATTGCATGTAGAAAAGCTAAGTCCAAAGTAATGAATCATGGAGAATATACCCCATTGCCAGTGCCGACTCAACCTTGGACCGACATCTCTATGGACTTTGTGTTAGGGTTACCAAGAACTTAAAGTGGTCATGATAGCATTTTTGTTGTAGTTGACAGATTTAGTAAGATGGCACACTTCATTGCATGTTCAAAGACTAATGATGCACTACACATTGCTGAATTGTTTTTTAGGGAGATTGTGCGTTTGCATGGTTTGCCTAGGTCTATTGTGAGTGATAGAGATGTGAAGTTTTTAGTCATTTTTGGCGTACTTTGTGGAATAAGCTGGGCACTAAATTGTTGTTTTCAACTGTGGCACATCCTCAAACTGATGGTCAAACGGAAGTGGTCAATAGGACACTTTCAACCTTGTTGCGTGCTGTAATTGATAAGAATTTGAAACAATGGGAAAAATGTTTGCCACATGTAGAATTTGCATATAATAGGGTTGTGCATTCATCCACATCTTATTCCCCATTTGAAGTTGTATGGTTTTAATCCTCTGACACCATTAGACATTTTGCCTTTACCTGATAATGAGTTTGTTGATCTTGATGGAAAGAGGAAAGCGGAATTTGTTAAGGAATTACATGCACAGGTTCTAATATTGAGAAGAAAAATGAGCACTATGCTCGCTCGTAGGCCAATAAGGGTCGTGTGAAGATTGTTTTTCATCCAGGAGACTGGGTGTGGGTTCATTTGCGAAAAGAGCGGTTTGCTACTCATAGACAAACCAAGTTGCATCCAAAGGGAGATGGACCATTTCAAGTGTTGAGGCGAATCAATGACAACGCTTACAGGATCGACTTGCCAAGTAAATATGGTAATGTAAGCGCTACTTTTAATGTTGCTGATCTATCTTTGTATGATGCAGGTGATTCGAGGACGAATCTTTTAGAGGAAGGGGGGAATGATGAGGATTAGCGAGCGTCAAATGTTCGGGAGAACAACTCCAATGATCCATTGCGAGGCTTGGGTGGACCAACGACTCGAGCTAGGGCTAAACGAGCGAAAGAAGCTTTGCACGGACTTGTGATGAAGATACAAGAAGAGGAATCTTGTTTTCAAAGCTTTAAATCAAGTATGGATAAAGTGCACCTTAACATACTTCAAGTACAAGTGAATGCATGTGGAGAAATTGACCAAAAAGTGGACCAGCCAAGGATTGTGTCTTTTTGAATTTCTTTATTTTTATTTTTTAATTGATATAGGGATTAAATTACAATTATGTTTTTCAGTTACGTTATCGGTTACGTAACTGCCGTAATTATGTTTTTTTCTTCAGTTACGTTATCAGTTACGTAACTGCCACAATTATGATTTTTCAGTTACGTAACTGCCTTGTAATAGCCTATATACTAAGGCTAGTATGAAATATAGAAATCAGACTTTGACAATATTAAATTGAAATTAATCTTCTTTGAGGGAAAACTCTCTCTTTGGTTCTTTGCAAAAGAACTCTCTTTGATTTCTTCAATCTAAACGGTTAAGGGAATTCTTCCTTGATAACTTAGGTTTCAATTGACAGGTTCGATTGGGGTCTAGTTCCGGTGAATGAATGCTTGTTCAAGACGGTCCTTTGGGGATTTGATTCCCTTACGGTTATAGGGTTCTAGGTTTAATATACCTAGGATTCTATAGATCGCATCAAGTAGTAGTATGTAATTAGAAGATTGATGAGCTACTAGTTGTAAAATGCCACTTTTGACATGTACATAGTAGTATCAGGCATAATAGTTGTAATGGTAGCTCTTTTTGTTAACTATATGTACTATGAGTTTTAATCATATAATGTAAATTAGAAATGGAAGTTTTATTTGTGTATGATTATGTGAATTTCTAAATAGCTTAAGGTTAACATGAAGATTAGATGTCTAAATTAGTAAACTTTGTTTAAATTACATATTGATACTAAAAAGTGTCTCTAATGTTGATAGAGTACCAAGGACAAGAACCGGAAATAGTAGAGGAAGAGGTGAGTCCTCACAAGCAAACCAGCCCAATAATGCATCTGAGCTACCTCAAGATTGCTTAGAAGCTATACTTATGGCAATTCAACAACAGAATGTCCTGATACTGCAAGCTTTAAGGTTGGGACAAACATACAAAACAATGCCCCCATCAAGTGAGACACCCAATGTATCCCAAGAAACCAATGGAAGACCGGGGACCTCCAATATGTCAACTCAACCATCCAATACTGAGCCTAGAAACGCGGGACAAACCCTTGAACTTGCCCCGACAGTGCAAACACCTGGACAAGAATTGCAACCACTACACCGAGCACAGAGGAATTTACTACCAGAATTCATTAAGTGCAATAGATATTTTGAAGGGCATCCTAGCAAACCTGAAGAAGCTGAGGATTGGATAGCTCAAATTGAAAGGTCATTTGATGCATTCCAAATACCTGAAGCTTTAAAGACATCCTATGGATCATACCTATTGCATTTAAGGGCAAGGATTTGGTGGGATTCTAAATTAAGGACCTTGCCACAGCCGGTGACATGGGAAACATTCAAACGGGAATTTTTAAAGGAATATTTCCCCAGAAGCTTAAAGGCAAAATATAGTACTGAACTGATGAACCTAAGTTAGGGAAATAAGACTATTGATGAGTTTGAGCATGAGTTTAATCGACTACTACAATTTGCCCCTAATGCATATAAAGATAGTGATGAGTTGAAAAGACAAACTTTTATGGCCGGATTAGAGCCACATTTCCGGAGGAGGCTTGCTGAGTTTGAGATATCTGATTTTGCTGCTTTAGTGGAGAAAGCACGAGTTATCGAACGTGCAAAGGTTTATGAAATGGAAAGGTATAGAAAGAGAGGACAAACATACGGGAAAAGAACTTTTGATAATTCGGGAACCGGTTTTATCCCCAAAAAGACCAAATTCATAAAGAGAGTTTTGGTAGAGAGAAATTTTGGAGAGAGGATTTGTGGAGAGATTTCGGGAGAGTTTTCGTAGTGAAATAAATTATGTGAAAGAATGAAGGAGGAATGGGGTATTTATAGAATTTTGGAGTGAAATTTAGATGTAATTAAATTAATTGAAAAAGAAAATAATTGAAGAGAAGAGAGAGAGGAGTATGGACATCAATGGGAGGAAAAGGAGAGAGAAAATGATTAAAAATTAATTTAGAAGAAAATTGTAAGAGAAGTTTTGATGCGATCTATAGAACCCTAGGTATATTAAACCTAGAACCCTATAACCGTAAGGGAATCAAATCCCCAAAGGACCGTCTTGAACAAGCAATCATTCACCGGAACTAGACCCCAATCGAACCTGTCAATTGAAACCTAAGTTATCAAAGAAGAATTCCCTCAACCGTTTAGATTGAAGAAAATCAAAGAGAGTTCTTTTGCAAAGAACCAAGAGAGAGTTTTCCCTCAAAGAAGATTAATTTCAATTCAATATTGTCAAAGTCTGATTTCTATATTTCATACTAGCCTTAATATATAGGCTATTACAAGGCAGTTACGTAACTGAAAAATCATAATTGTGGCAGTTACGTAACTGAAGAAAAAAAAAACATAATTATGGTAGTTACGTAACCGATAACGTAACTGAAAAACATAATTGTAATTAATCCCTATATCCATTAAAAAAATAAAAAATAAAGAAATTCAAAAAGACACAATCTTGGCTGGTCCACTTTTTGGTCAATTTCTCCACATGCATTCACTTGTACTTGAAGTATGTTAAGGTGCACTTTATCCATACTTGATTTAAAGCTTTGAAAACAATTTCTCCACATCACAAGTCCGTGCAAAGCTTCTTTCGCTCGTTTAGCCCTAGCTCGAGTCGTTGGTCCACCCAAGCCTCGCAATGGATCATTGGAGTTGTTCTCCCGAACATTTGACGCAGCTGATCCTCATCATTCCCCCCTTCCTCTAAAAGATTCGTCCTCGAATCACCTGCATCATACAAAGATAAATCAGCAACATTAAAAGTAGCGCTTACATTACCATATTTACTTGGCAAGTCGATCTTGTAAGCGTTGTCATTGATTCGCTCCAACACTTGAAATGGTCCATCTCCCTTTGGATGCAACTTGGTTTGTCTATGAGTAGCAAACCGCTCTTTCTGCAAATGAACCCACACCCAGTCTCCTGGATGAAAAACAATCTTCACACGACCCTTATTGGCCTGACGAGCATAGTGCTCATTTTTCTTCTCAATATTAGACCGAAACTGTGCATGTAATTCCTTAACAAATTCCACTTTCCTCTTTCCATCAAGATCAACAAACTCATTATCAGGTAAAGGCAAAATGTCTAATGGTGTCAGAGGATTAAAACCATACACAACTTCAAATGGGGACTAAGATGTGGATGAATGCACAACCCTATTATATGCAAATTCTACATGTGGCAAACATTTTTCCCATTGTTTCAAATTCTTATCAATTACAGCACGCAACAAGGTTGAAAGTGTCCTATTGACCACTTCCGTTTGACCATCAGTTTGAGGATGTGCTACAGTTGAAAACAACAATTTAGTGCCCAGCTTATTTCACAAAGTACGCCAAAAATGACTCAAAAACTTCACATCTCTATCACTCACAATAGACCTAGGCAAACCATGCAAATGCACAATCTCCCTAAAAAACAATTCAGCAATGTGTAGTGCATCATTAGTCTTTGAACATGCAATGAAGTGTGCCATCTTACTAAATCTGTCAACTACAACAAAAATGCTATCATGACCACTTTGAGTTCTTGGTAACCCTAACACAAAGTCCATAGAGATGTCGGTCCAAGGTTGAGTCGGCACATGCAATGGGGTATATTCTCCATGATTCATTACTTTGGACTTAGCTTTCCTACATGCAATGCATTTGTCACAAACAACTTGCACATCACGTCTCATTTTTAGGCCAATAAAAATGCTCATGCAAAATTTCCAACGTCTTTTTAACACCGAAGTGTCCCATCAATCCACCCCCATGTGTTTCCTTAACTAACAATTCACGCACAGAACTTTTAGGCACACACAATTTATCTTTCTTAAACAAGTATCCTTCATGCCTAAAGAAATCAGCATATCCAGATTCAGAATAAGCAGCCCATATTTGACCAAAATCAGCATCATTTTCATACAAGTCCTTAATAAGATCAAAACTAAGCAATCTAGTATGTAATGAAGTCAATAGTGCATACCTGCGAGAAAGTGCATCAGCCACCACATTCTCTTTACCTTGCTTGTATTTAATCACGTAAGGAAATGTCTCAATAAACTCCAGCCACTTTGCATGCCTCTTGTTCAACTTCCCTTGAGTTTTCAGAAACTTCAAGCTCTCATGATCAGAATGTATGATGAACTCCTTAGGCCACAAGTAATGCTGCCAAGTTTGCAAAGTCCTCACTAGTGCATAAAGCTCCTTGTCATAGACCGGATAGTTCAATGCTGCTCCACTGAGTTTCTCGCTAAAATAAGTGATCGGTTTAGAATCCTGCATCAAAACACCGCCTATTCCTTTCCCGGAAGCATCACATTCAATTTCAAAGACTTTATCAAAATTAGGCAGAACAAGTAAAGGTGCATTAGTCAACTAATCTTTCAAAGCATTAAAGGCTTTCTCATGCACTTCAGTCCACCTAAACTCGGCATTCTTCTTAACAAGATCATTTAGAGGAGCCGCAATGGAACTAAAGTCCGAACAAACCTCCTATAAAAGCTTGCTATCACGCCTTTGAGTGTCTCCTCTCCTCTGTATGTTTCCTCTCCCCCTCTAGAAACTAAACTCATCAGAATCTGTTTCCACCTTCTCCTCTATCCTAACTCCCCTTCTTGGTTGCCATTCATGCCTTCGCCCCATAGATGGATTACTCGCCTGTTCCCTACTACTTTCTAGCTTATCAATCCTCTCATGGACTTGCTCCATCTCAGCACTCAACATCCTTTTCATCTCATTCAACAAAACATCCATCTCCAATCTATTACCTGTACTCCCCTTCTCCCCTTCAGTCGGATTAGATCCAGACATATTGCTGCAAGAAATAGG